>JAPDVR010000019.1:42227439-42757439 GCA_026230005.1 Gila orcuttii | reverse complement strand
CACCCCTACTTCAGGACACAGCAACAGTTGGGGAGAATACACCCCTACTTCAGGACACAGCAACAGTTGGGGAGAATACATCCCTACTTTAGGACATAGCAACAGTTGGGGAGAATACACCCCTACTTCAGGACACAGCAACAGTTGGGGAGAATACACCCCTACTTCAGGACACAGCAACAGTTGGGGAGAATACAGCCCTACTTCAGGACACAGCAACAGTTGGGGAGAATACACCCCTACTTCAGGACACAGCAACAGTTGGGGAGAATACACCCCTACTTCAGGACACAGCAACAGTTGGGGAGAATACAGCCCTACTTCAGGACACAGCAACAGTTGGGGAGAATACATCCCTACTTCAGGACACAGCAACAGTTGGGGAGAATACACCCCTACTTCAGGACACAGCAACAGTTGGGGAGAATACACCCCTACTTCAGGACACAGCAACAGTTGGGGAGAATACATCCCTACTTCAGGACACAGCAACAGTTGGGGAGAATACACCCCTACTTCAGGACACAGCAACAGTTGGGGAGAATACACCCCTACTTCAGGACACAGCAACAGTTGGGGAGAATACATCCCTACTTCAGGACACAGCAACAGTTGGGGAGAATACACCCCTACTTCAGGACACAGCAACAGTTGGGGAGAATACACCCCTACTTCAGGACACAGCAACAGTTGGGGAGGGCAGTGAACAGAGTAGTGGGAATCTGCTCCAGCAGACACAGGCCTGGACACATGACGCTCATCCCACAAGATAACACACACGTGCTTTTGTAAAGTTTTGGATAGTAAAGGCTTCTGTCGGATTTGATAATACTTGAGTCATTACTAGTGGGTTCCCATGATCTTCACTTTAAGAAACTGTTCCAAATAATTAGTAATTCCTTCTGAAGGATTTTGGTAATACGTGACTAATTACTTTTAGGTTACCATGATCTTTACTTTAGAATTAATTATACATTGTGTATTACATTTAATTACATACTCTTGGAGGTATGAAAAGAATAGTCGTTTTTTTAACTGAGCGCTGTTACTTACCAGTTCTTTAATCAGAGTTTCTTGTTAGTTAATTGCAGTTACTAGAATGTTAATATGGTGTTACTCATTTGTTCCTGTTATGACAGAGCAGTATTAAATCGGTAACACTTTACAATAAGGTTCATTAGTTAACATTAGTTAATTTATTAACTAACATGAACTAATAATGAGCAAAACATGTTACAGTATTTATTAATATTTGTTAATGTTAGTTATAAAAAATCCAGCTGTTCATTGTTTGTTCATGTTAGTTCACAGCGCATTAACTAATGTTAACAAATACAACCTTTGATTTTAATAATGTTTTAATAAATGCTGAAATTAATATTAACTAAGATTAATAAATGCTGTAGAAGTCTTGTTCATTATTAGATAATGCTAACTAAGGTAGCTAACTAATGTTAAGTAATGAACCTTATTGTAAAGTGTTACCATTAAATCAATAAAAGCACTCACATAATGTTGATCGACATGTCGTCTCTCTTCCTCTGTCTGATTCTCAGTCACATGAGACCAATATGTGTGATGGATCCCGACGATGGCTCTGGCGAAGTCCACACAAGCGCAGAACACCCCGATGGTGGAGATGATGCTCAGAGCAAAGCTGGCTGTGATCTGAGACAAGCAGAACACATCAATATCTCTATAACACACTCAAGATTATTAATATTACACTTTAAATAGAGAAAATCGTGTAGATTGGACACAAGCACTTTCTAGATTATTCATGAGTAAATGGTTAAAGACACTTACGATCTTTTTGGAGGGGTTGCGTTCACACAGTATATACAAAATGCCACAGATAAAGAACTGTGAAAAAGGTAAGACATTTAGTATTCAACTATTGCTAAATGCTCATTATAATACACACAGATTCACAAGTTCGTCTCTTAATTTGAATGAATTACTTAAAGTGCATGAAGCATGAATTCAAAACAGTAACGTATAAAATGTAGATAACACGTTTGTATTCGCACCATATGTTATTTTTTCAGGATCTCAGGTTTACACATTTTGTATTTGAATTTGATAAATTGTTTAGATGTTTGATGTACGATGCATATCCATTTGAATTAATGTTTATATATATATTTTTAAATTGGTTAACGTTTGTTAAATGACTGACACCTTTTTTGCATTTTGCACATTGTTGTGAGTGAAATGGTATTTTTACTAAAGTGATATGATATGCCATTTCAGTTAAATTTTAAAATTAACTAAAATGAATCAAAAGGGCATTATACTTGCCAACTAAATTTAAAGGATTTTTTTTTAAAGTGGTTCAATGCAAGTTGTAGCAGATTAGCATTTGGACAGTTGTAAAAGTAATATTACGATTAGAACAGTTTAGACTTTAATGACTGAAATAATCTCATATTTAATTTGTAGACCAGTGGTTTTCAAATGTGGGGATCCAATCCAATGATTTTGCTTTGAAACATAAGGCTGTTGTGTAGAGGTGTAGTTCATTAGTGTAGCTGATTGTGGCTTTAGAAGTTTTCTAGAAGTAATGAAAGATCTTTCAGAAGAGAACACACCAGGATCCCGAGCCAGAAGGGGGTGTACATGTCTGATGAGGTCATCGCGTCTGACTGCACATTCATAGTGATCCCAAACATGATCAGGCATACGGCCATCATCACCAGCACGATCTTACACCGCACATGAGGAGACACACATGTGAGACGTCTCTCAGAACACTGATTCTCACTTATACTGCTCATCTTCATCAGTGATGGGGGAAACAGCAGGGGACAAACACTTTTGCATGCAGATGTTGTCTCAAGGTCATGATTTCATAAATTGTTTTGCGTTTCATAAATATTATGAATGTATGTTACTTTTGCACATTTGTGAAATGCAATCATCTCTTAAAGGATTAGTTCACTTTAAAAAAAACTTTTGCTGATAATTTACTCACCCCCATGTCATCCAAGATGTCCATGTCTTTATTTCTTCAGTCGAAAAGAAATTAAGGTTTTTGATGAAAACATTCCAGGATTTTTCTCCATATAATGGACTTCAATGGGACCCAAACGGTTCAAGGTCCAAATGACAGTTTCAGTGCAGCTTCAAAGGGCTTTAAACGATACCAGACGATGAATAAGGGTCTTATCTTGCGAAACGATCGGTCATTTCAAAAATAAATAAAAAAGTTTAAGTTTTATAAGCACAAATGCTTGCCTTGCTCTGTTCTGTGATGCGAGTTCGTGACGGCACGTAATACGCAATTACGTTGAAAAGGTCACGCTTCAGTGTTTACAAATGTGAGGAAGGAGGACCATATACACATATTCAAATGTCTTTGTGTCAGTTTACCGTTTAAAATGCCCATTTCGTGTGCGTATCCTGGGTGTTTTAATATTAAAAAGGCTAAAAGTATACATTTGTAAACACTGACTCGGTACTTCAGCTTACGTCAAGCGTGACCTTTTCAACGTAATTGCGTATTACGTGCCGTCACGAACGCGCATCACAGAACAGAGCAAGGCGAGCATTTGTGCTTATAAAACTTAAACTTTTTTATTTATTTTTGAAATGACCGATTGTTTCGCAAGATAAGACCCTTATGTATCGTCTGGTGTCGTTTAAAGCCCTTTGAAGCTGCACTGAAACGCTCATTTGGACCTTGAACCGTTTGGTACCCCATGAAGTCCATTATATGGAGAAAAATCCTAGAATGTTTTCATCAAAAACCTTAATTTCTTTTCGACTGAAGAAAGAAAGACATGGACATCTTGGATGACATGGGGGTGAGTAAATTATCAGCAAAAGTTTTTTTAAAAATGAACTAATCCTTAAGTAGAGATATATTGTGGAAGATTCTTCTCAAATAAGTGCCAATAATCATGTTTCCATTGTGAAGACTCACACATCCTGCTGCTATTATAATATCACTGAGTTCAATTCATGTGTTTGTCACACATTATATAAGGAGTCTTTAACTACTATGTACTTACATATATATATAAAAAAGTGTGAATTAGTGAAATTGGTAACACTTTATTTTGATGCTCCCTTTTGAACATTCGATTGATTATAAGTAACTTTGCAACTATATGTAAACTAACTGTCATTAGAGTATTGGTCGACTTTCTGCTTAATATCTGCTTAATATTGTGATGCTCCCCAACAGAGACTCTACTGAGTAAGTAACTTTGCAACTACGTGTCAACTTATTCTCCTAACCCTACCAGTCTACTAATACTCTACTTATACTCGAACTAGCAGACATGTAGGTGCAACTTTACTCATAGTCAACAGAATGTGTATCAAAATAAAGTGAAACCGTGGAATTTAGTGAGTAACAAGAAAACATATCTGCGAAAAATAATCTTGATTCCCCTTTGAATTAGGTTTATTTATTTGTATGATTCCTGATTGAATAGTTGTCTTCCTCTGAGAGGATGGTGTAGTGTGTCTCACTCCGATGCACTTGGGTTGTCCTTTGAGGAAGCGGTGCACAGGTTTACTGCCGCCCGTCTCCACGCTGACGGGGCCGGGCGCTCCTGTGGCTGCGGGACCCTCCAGCATCACTGCAGCACAGGGGACAACAGCCTTACTCAAGCCCTACTCAAGCTCTTACTGGGGGATACTACCATTATCTCAAGACATCGCACACACATTATTGGAGTATATTAGCATGCCATTAGCCTGTAAACGAGGCTGAAAGAATGAATCTAAAACCTCATCAAATATGAGACAAATTCAAATTCTGCTCTAAAAAGACAATCGTGTCTTAATTCAACTTCAATAACAGAGTAAAGTTCATCAATTATGAAATTAGTTCAATTCAGAACTCATTATTAATGTCATCATCCATTTAAGTTCAGTTCAAGAAGTGAATGTCGATGTTGCAAAATTCGTCAGTTTTGATAGAAAGTCGAATCGGTTATAAAGCACAGCGCAGGAGTCCTGAAAATATGGTTGTAAAAAAGAAGAGTACTTAAAATTAAAGAATCTGTGTTTTTACTCTCGTTAATAATAAAGTTGTATCAAAATAATCACATCTAACAGTCTAAAGCCAGCTGTGCTGTTCCTCTGTTCGAACACCAGGCAGTGTTGGGGTGATGTGTTACAAGTTACTTTGTAACGTAATCAGATTACTTTTTCTTATCAAGTAATTAGTAAAGTAACACATTACTTTTAGATTTACTACTTTTTCAAAGAAGTAATGCAAGTTACTTTGTTTTGCCATGCATTGACCGCAGGGCATGAAGATAGTTCTACTTCTAGACTAAATGTGTGCAGGCATTTACTCATCTCACTGGCACAAAAACAGATTCAGTTTCCTCAAAATTAATAAAAACAGTGAAATACAAACAGAATATTACGGAAACTTGCAATAATTAAATATGCTAAATAACACAAATGTACTTTATGTATTTAATCTCACTTTATTAACCAATGTTTCTGCTGCTGAAATTTGATGATGCAATTCAACCATATGAGCAAAAATTACTATCAAACATTACATTTTTGTTTTTATTGCTGAAGTAAGAGTGTTGAACTTCTCCGGCGTCCTGTTCTTCTGCGGTCCAGAATAGCAGAACCACTGAAAGGTTTGTTCATGTGGCGCCCTCTACTGTACAGGAGTGAATCTGCATTTCCTTCAGCCTGAGGCTTATTCAGTTCACTTCTGGTGTGAAAGGTACGGACCGTGAGTACAGCTTACAAACCCGTGGGAACGGATTGCGAAAGCGTGGGCACGGTTTATGAATTCGTGGGTACAGATTGCAAAAACTGAAGGCACGGTTTATAAATCTGAGAGCGCGGATTAGAAACTCGTGGGTACGGTTTATTAATCTGTCGGCACGATTTGTTAAACCGAGGGAACAGTTTAAGAATTTGTGAGTACGGTTTATAAACTGAGCGGACGGATTACAAAACTGTCGCCACGGATTGTTTTTTTCTCCCACAGGAGACTTCTCCGGGCTCCATTGCCAACATTTTTTTTTAATTAAAAAACATACAAGCCAGTTCTGCCCAGATGAGAAAAAGCAATGCAAAAGTAACATAACACATTACTTTCAATAAAAAGTATCACAATTAGTTACTTTCTTTAGGCAGTAATGCAATGTTATAACTCATTACTTTTACAAGTAACCACAGTATTGTCTGCATAGTGACCGCCTGCCAATGTTTTAATAACCTCGCTGATCACACTAGCAACCCATTATGAAGCAACTATAACAACTTGTGCATGAACTGAAGTAGTCTAATGCTTAAAACCTTCAATCTTCACGACTGTATACTGGACTGCCTCGTGGACTGTATACCAACCTTGAAGCCTTTTCTTTTTCTGTCTGCCAGTCAATTCAAGTCTCCTATTTTTGACATTCATTTACAAAGAAATTTACATTTACGCAAACTGTACCTGAAGTTCATGAGCATGTTGTGAGTATCAAAAACAAGCAACTAATCAAACAGTAAGGGAGAGAGCTTGTCGATTACCTGCATGTGTCTGTAATGAACCAGCAAGATGAAAACAGGGAAGTTGTGCAAGAGCAGAAGAGAAACAAGAGAAGAAAACAGAGGGAGGGAAGGAGGGGGCGTCACTACGGGATGTTTGGGAAAAGAGGTCAAATCTGTGCTCAGAAAACAGAAACAATGGCCAGCTTCATGCCGAGAAAGGAAGAGTAGAGAAGAACACAGTTCAGTGCTGTAAGACATTCCTCAACTACACATAAAACTATACAAATGGTTTGGAAGCAAGAGATGAGAAAAAGCAATGCAAAAGTAACATAACACATTACTTTCAATAAAAAGTATCACAATTAGTTACTTTCGTTAAGAAAAAGTAAGACATTCCTCAACTACACATAAAACTATACAAATGGTTTGGAAGCAAGAGGAGAGAGAATGAGAGATTGTAAGTCACGTGTGAGAAAGAAGGGAATGGAGTGTCGAAAGCTCCCAAAAGATAACAGCTGCTTCCTATGACAGACTTACCCGATCCAGATGTGTCAAGTCCAGGTTGTGGCCTCCAATTTAAATGTATATAAATTCAGCTTTTTAAGTAGCCTACTTTTAAACATGGAGTCTTTTTTTTCTTATTGTCATCCAAGCATGTAGAAACTATATGAAAAAAACCATCTATAAAAGTGATTTATATACCCCAATATTTTTATTTGAATAAAAATCTCTTACAAAATACAATAAATAAAATATCTATGAATAAAATAAATACAAAGTGATAGTGCTGAAGGAAAATCTTGTACACTGTAAATGTGGTAAATTTACATGCCCCCATAACTGCCGTTTTAGCTGAGTGGGAGCTCTGGGCATTTGCGGGAACAGCTCCGTGTTGCAAGCACAAAGGTATAACGATCAAGATTAACTTAAAAATTGCCCGGAGTTCTCCTTTAAAGGGATAATTCAACTAAAAATGAAAATTGTCATCATTTACTCTCCGTCATGTCGTTCCAAACCTGTATGACTTCTGTGAAACACAAAAGATGATATTTTAAAGAATGTTGTAACCAAACCATTTTGGGTTAACCTTGACTTCTAATGTATGGACAAAAAGCAAAACAAAAACACAGATATTTCTCAATTTATATTCTTTTATGTTCCACAAAAGAAAAAAATTCATACAGGTTTGCAATGACATGATGATGAGTAAATGATGACAATTTTCATTTTTAGTTGAATTATCCCTTTAAAGGAGAACTCCGGGCAATTTTTAAATTAATCTTGATCGTTATACCTTTGTGCTTGCAACACGGAGCTGTTCCCACAAATGCCCAGAGCTCCCACTCAGCTAAAACAGCAGTTATGGGGGCATGTACATAAAGAGTGTCTTTGTGCCTTTTAACAGACACAAAATGCAATTAAAATGTCTGTCCAACGTGAACAGGTCCCTTACATGTGAACATTTAGCAACTTAGCCATTGTTTAAATTCACCTAAATAGTGTTTTAGACGGCTAGCTGTAGTCTCGCGCTGAAGTCCCGTGGGAACTCAGTAGTAGTAGCCAAAGGTAAATAGCAGTGTGCAGGTGGGAGGAGCGTAGTGTGTGAAGAGTGATGATCGGAGTTGCTCACAAGTGAAGAAGAAATGGTTCGCGTTTGTGCCGTTCCGAATTATGGCAACAGAATGCAAAAATACAAGAACTTATTTTCATCGTCTTCCTTTCCATGACCTCGAGATTCTGCAGTTGTGGCTAGTTGTACTTCAACTTGATGTGCAAACTCCCATACAAGTACTACACGCTAAAGATTACCGCATTTGCAGCGAACACTTTGACAAGGATGACTACACAGACACAACACAGCGGGGCCGGTTGAAGAAAAAAACGATTCTGTGGACGAAGACGGGTGCAACCACTGTGGAGGTAAACTTTATTTATCCTTCCATTTGGGCGCTGTGTTGTGTCTGTGTAGTCATCCTTGTACGGCACAAATGCGAACCATTTCTTCTTCACTTGTGAGCAACTCCGATCATCACTCTTCACACACTACGCTCCTCCCACCTACACACTGCTATTTACATTTGGCTACAACTGAGTTCCCACCACTGTCTATGGTTCACACGGGACTTCAGCGCGAGACTACAGCTAGCCGTCTAAAACACTATTTAGGTGAATTTAAACAATGGCTAAGTTTCTAAACGCATCTTGTTCACATGTAAGGGCCCTGTTCACGTTGGACAGACATTTTAATTGCATTTTGTGTCTGTTAGAAGGCACAAAGACACTCTTTATGTATATGCCCACATAACTGCCGTTTTAGCTGAGTGGGAGCTCTAGGCATTTGCAGGAACAGCTCCGTGTTGCAAGCACCAATCCGTTTTTTTTTTCTTTTTCTATAGACAGTACTCACAAAGGTATAACGATCAAGATTAACTTAAAAATTGCCCAGAGTTCTCCTTTAAGAACTATAATATTTGTAAATATTTAACACCTAATTTATACAAGACACTGATATTTATCTTTAATTAGTCTCTAATTGAATGGGGGGACAGGAAGGTGTCTCAATTCTGCCCCAGATATGGAGGTTTGCTGGACTTGGTAGGACATCGTAGACAGTTTGGACTAAGAACCTGATATGATGGAAGTCTCCTTTCCAGATGTCGGCCCAGGTGATCTTACGTTGCCGAACATTTTCCCATTTAGTCCAAGCTCCTTGCTGTCCCATTCCCACCATCCTGCTAACTCTGACTTCCTCCACGCCTGCCCGCACTTCCTCCTGAAGAAGGTGTTGACGCTCTTTACCTTGAGCATTGTCAACTCTTGTTACCAGGAAGTAGCCAAAGCCTGCAAGCCCTATTGCTATGGGCCCCACCAGTGCCTTTTGCCTCAGCCGTGACTCAGCCACCTCCAGCAATTTTCCTGCACTCCATTTCCTGCCTGTTCGCACCTGTATGCCAGCTGCTGCCACCTTTGGATCCCTGGACTCTCTATACTGCCATGCTTCCCGTGTTCTTGACACCATGAACTCCTCAGAAAGGCTGTTAATTGGGATTTGCAGGACATTGCTGGTGCCGCATAAAGCAGCACTGCTCAGACTGCGAGGTAACCCAGGCCTCTACAGTTGTTATGGGCACTTCATACATCAGCAGGGGCCACAAGATCCGGGGCAGGATAGAATGCTGGTAAATACAGGCTTTGAACTTCCCAGGTAGACCTGATTTGTCCACCCTGCTAAGCCAAGACTCAAGCTCTCTGTTGGTTTTCTGGATGGAGGCAGAATCTTTGAGGCTACAGTCGAAGAGCTTGCCAAGGCTCTTGACTGGCTTCTCAGTAATGGACGGGATGGTCACTCCGGCCAGTGAAAATTGAAACTTGTCCATTACTTTCCCCCTTTTGAGCACTAGTGACCTTGATTTTACTGGTTTAAAGCTCATCCTCGCCCAGTTGATGAGCTTCTCTAGCCCTTGAAGAATCCACCTGCTGCCCGGTACGGATGTGGTGGTGACTGTCAGGTCATCCATGAAAGCTCTTATTGGGGGATGTCACACTCCAGATTTCATCAAAGGGCCTCTGCACTCTACCTCTGCCGACTTCACAATCATGTTCATGGCAAGGGCGAAGAGAATGACTGAGATGCTACAACCTGTAAATATGCCTTTCTCTGACCGATGCCAGTCTGATGCACCTGACCCAGTAGTGGCTCTTAACCTGAACTTGCTATAATAATCCAGGATAAGGTCCGTGATTTTGCTGGGAACATTATGTCGCTGGAGGGCAAGCACAATGAGATTGTGTGGTATGGAGCCATATGCATTAGCAAGGTCCAACCATAACATAGAAAGGCCTCCTTTTCCTTCACAAGCCTCCCTAAAGAGTTGTGTGATGACTCCTGTATGTTCCAAACAGCCAGGCACTCCCGGGATTCCACCCTTCTCAACAGAGGTATCAATATAGTTGTTCTTCAAGAGGTACTCAATTATAATAATAATAATAATAATAAGTTTTATTTGTATTGCACTTTACAGGTGAAGAACACATCTCAAAGTGCTACAGATGCACAGGTAAAAACACTAAATAAAAAAACATAAAAACAGTCAAAGACAACAGGAAACAAAAATTATATTAAGAAAATGCAGTAAAAAATAAATAGGTCTTTAATTTATTTTTAAAAACCTCTATAGACTGTGGTGCCCTCAGGTGGTTAGGGAGGGCATTCCACAGTTGAGGTGCAACCACCTGGAATGCCCTATCTCCCATAGTGCAGAGTTTGGACTTGGGGACCTGGAGTTTGTGGCTGTCGGAGGAACGGAGATGTCGGCTTGGGTTATGCCTATTGATGAGTTCTTTGAGGTACAATTAGTCTTCGAAGGCAAGCTATTCTTCAGTGTCTTGTCACGACGACTAACTGAGTACCTCTTGAAGAACAACTATATTGATACTTCTCTTCAGAAGGGTGGAATCCCGGGAGTGCCTGGCTGTTTGGAACATACTTTGTTTTTCAAAATTCCAACATTCCAAAATTCCAACAAAAAATTATTTGAATTTAGGAAGAAAATTCAAAGAACATCAGTCAGTTCAGAGTCGATGTTCTTTGAATTTTCTTCCTTGGGGATCCATACACCTTCTGCGTATCTCCACTGCTTGGCAACTCTTCCCCTGCGCCGAATCATCCTCAGACTCTTCCATAGGTACCGAAGGAGTTACGGGCAGCGCTTGTACACAGTGTATGGAACTCCACTAGGCCCTGGAGCGGAGGCTGATCTAGCTTTTTTCATCACCTCCTGAATCTCTGTCCAACTGGGCTCCCTCATGACAAATTCAACTGTCGGAAGATGTGGGCTTATTAGGGCTGTGTGTGGTTCCAGTTCCAGGTCCCTATCTGAGATGCTCAAGGTGTTGTGCAAAAAAGAGTTCACCTCCTCGGTTGAGCATGTGAGGCTGCCACTACGCTTGTCAACAAGAAGCTTCTTAGTGAAGGAGAAGGGGTTGGAAATAAAGGCAGCACGCTTCCTCGCTCTTTCCTTACCCCTCCTCCGGTGCCACTCTGCTCTGCGCAGGGACATGAGCTTCTTTCTTAAGATGTTACGAAGCTCAGCGAGTGGTTGCTTTTCTTCTTCTCTAGCCACCTTATACTATTGTTTAAGACTTCGGAGCTCCTGACGCAGTTGATGCATATGTGTGGCTCTACGGTTCCTAGCGTAGGAGGGCTTGGCATTTTCATTCTCGATATAGCCAAATCTCTCGCCCGCGTAGCTTACAATAATTTTCGTCATGGCCTCCAGCCGGCTGTCCACTTCCCCCTTAGTTGTAGCTTTAAAGATCTTGCTAACATCGATGTCAAACTGCGACCAAATGGTTTGGCAGTTAGCTGAAGGCCACTTGATCCGCTTCTGTGGGACTATTCTTCAGGGATTGGAGGGCTCTACAGCTTGAAGGGACTGGGCTCTGTGGGGTGAATCCTGGCGGGCTCCTCCTGCATCTCACCAGGATCAGGTCCTGTGCGCTGCAGTACATTCTCCCGCTTTGTGCATTTCATCCTTGCCTGATGTGTTTTCAGGCCGTGCAGGTTCTTGCATACCTTTCTGCAGATGCATCTTGCTTGCATTGTCGAGTTTGCCTGGGTCGGTAACATTAGGTCCATCCTATTGGGGTTCTCTCGGGCTCCCATGGGGGTATCTCTCAGAAGGTTTTTCCGTAGTAATTTTGGGTTTCTCCCTCACGTAAGATTCAGGTTAGGTAGCTGGCCCTTCCTGTCCCGGGTGCCGTCTTCCCGGCTGCCAAATGTCTTTCCAGTTGTCACCAAACAAATTAGTAATAATTGTTCATAAATATTCTAATTGATCCAACAAAAAAAAAGCTGTGAAAACACAGGCAATTAAATGTTTTAACGAAGTCTAGGAAATAATATTAACCTGTATGTGTTTTGTGTTGTTGTTTGTTTCTGACGTTTAGAGAAATACAATGATATACAAAAATGACATATTTACATGTAACTACTTAGTTATAAAGTCAGAAAAAGAAAGAGAGCCACAGCATTAGAATAACAGTGAATTACAATGACTATCCCTTTCAAGAACATCAGGATTGTAGCACAACTTTTGTCCACCAGGAGGCGCTTCACACCGTGTCCTGACCAGATGAGATTAGGGATGATGGGACATTTCAGAACTCTTTAATTCGTTCCAAAAAACATCATGTACTCCCTTGTTTGTGTAATTTATTCAGCATTTGCTGCTTCAGTCATCTTCTAATGCACTAGCCTTAACCTTTCCAGGAGACAAACTCAATCTTTGTGTGATCATGTTTGTGTATTATGTGAAACACGTTTAGTGTCTTTTTCCAGTGTTTGAATCCACTACTCACAAATACATCATGCTTCACATATTACCAAAGACACACAAAGCAGTTTGCAGAATTTTTCTTCTGTGAGTATTTGAGCCATTATCCTGGGGATGATGATGATGATGATGATGATGTGATTTTGGTTATTTTTGGATCTTTTCACCCAAGTCAAACTGCTGCCTGTACTTAATCTGTGTCTGTCTTTTTCTAAGGCTGCAAATCTATTCTGTCTTCATGACAATCAGCTAAAAACAGAAGGGTTTTCCCAGCACAATTAAACTTCTCAGTATACAGTAATGTGAGAATTCCTTTCATACTGCATTTCCAAACATCTTGCACAAGTGACATTTGGTAACTATATTTGGTGGTCCATTGGTAAATATATCTTGAGATATTATAGATGTCCATGTTATTTCAGGTATCTTAACTCTTTTCCCGCCATTGACGGAATTTGGCTCTTTTCTTTCTTTTGATATATTGCAAGTTCAGATATTCATGCAACAAAATATCCTGGGGACCATGAATGTTTTGTGAAAATGATCAAAAATGCTGGTGGGGAAAGAGTTAAATAATTTTTTTTATATATTCATTGACAGACACTTTGTCCGAACCTTCTCTCAGTTCACTTTCTCACCTGGATCATGATCTTGCTCTTCTTCATTCTACTCTGCCTCAACTTCACTCTTTTTTTCGCATAGACTTTTCTGAGAAACTAAAACAATCAATTCCAATTATTTTGACCATGAAAGAGTTAATCGTTTGTTTTTGAGTGTGAGTAATGTCAGGACATTAATCTCTTTACCCTTTGACAATACCATGGCTTTTTATTGTGAAATGTAGGTGTAACTTCAGGTGATAAATGTGAAAAAGGGAATAATCATAGGAGCTCATCAGAGGTCCATGTTCTGTACTCTCACCAATGACATGACAAGCATTTCTCACAAATATCCTTTATACCTGAGACAAGAACATAGACGAACCCTTCATTGTTGTATTCACTGGATTCATCTTTCATCAATGCTACTACATGAATTATACAGGGCTCCTGTGGACATACAAGCATAAGCATGTGCTGAATATATGTGCAAATATCCAGTGGCGGCCTTATGCATCCCGGGGCCCGTTTTAATAACTAATATGGGGCCCTTCCCATATAAAACATAAACATAATAGAGCAGAAAAAGCAAGGATTCCTATTGGTTTGCATCAATGGTATATTATTTTATTACGTGCACTTTCAGCTTCAAGAACAGGCAGCTCAACATAGAAATCATCCAGCCTTATTTGATTAAAACTATATACAATTATACAGCGTTTTACGTTGGAATAAGCCTCGCCCTTTCACAGGCGGCAACTTCTGTTTAATTGATGAGCCCAATATATTTTCAGCTGTCTGACATATTGGCATATGTACATTTCATTTTCCTCTTAAAATTATTTTCCTGCTCAAAATAACATTTTAAATTAACTGCAAAAAAGGTAAAGGTATAAAGAAATAAACTACCGGTATTATACTTAAGATCACTTAAGCCTTTCACGGGGAGGTAATCAATCAGAGACGTCAGTGTTATGCTTAGGATTGTGGGTAGTGTAGTATTTCTCCAGAAGATGGCAAATAAAACACGTTTTTCTTAAAACAAGCTTGATTTCATACTGACTTGTGTTTTTTATAGGAGCAGAAACTTTCATTTCACAACCTCGTAGCTTGTGGTCAGTCTACCTCGGATGGTTTAGTCATTATGGCTGAAAATCAATATCCTATGGAGAAAATGAATGGGATTTTTGCAGGTGTTTTGCGGGCCCCCTTGGAGGGCGGGGCCTGTTTCAATTGAAACGGGTGAAACATAGGTAAGGCCACCCATGCAAATATCATCCCTAAGGGTCAGAGCAGTTCAGCTTCCAGGCCACCAGAGGACTGTCACGTCCTAAGATTACGTGTCTAGCAGAGCCTGATCTCTTATATGCTTTCTAAGACATGGTTTTCTCTTTATTCTGTAATTATAAGCAGTATATAATTTATGTTGCCCAACTATTCTATTCTATTCTATTCTATTGTCAATTGCACAGCTTACTGAAGAAATGTGAATAGTGAAGAGGTAAATAATATAGGTAAATATAGGTAAATTGATGTTGCCTAATTATTCTATTCTATTCTCAATAGCACAGCTTATTGCAGCAATATGAATTGTAAATTAAACTGACTTAATAAAACTAACTTAAGCAGTATATAAGTTGTTACCCAACCATTCTATTCTATTCTATTCTCAATAGCATGGCATATTGAACCAATGTGAATTGTGAAAGCACTAAATAAAAATGACTTTAACTTTCATTAAAAAACTATGAATGGCATTAAAAATTCTACAGCAAGACATTATTTATCTTATATTAAAATTGCAATAAAATGATGCAGAATTTTGATGGAAAAAAGTAAGGCTAGGCAACATTTTGTGCTTTTACATTGTTTCTAAGACTTTTACTAATTGTTCTGTAAGTATAATCAGTATATAATTTTGTTGCCCAACTATTCTATTCTATTCTATTCTATTCTATTCTATTCTATTCTATTCTATTCTATTCTATTCTATTCTATTATCAATAGCATGACTTATTGAAACAATCTGAATTTTAAATATAACTGACTTAATAAAACTGACTTAAGCAGTATATAATTTGTTACCCAACTATTTTTTCTATTCTATTCTATTCTATTCTCAATAGCACAGCTTATTGAGGCAATGTGAATTGTGAAAGCACAAAATAAAATTGAGTTAAACTTTCATTCAAAAATTAACTGCATTAAAAACTCTACAGCAAGACCACAATACATCTTATTATTTATCTTATATAAAAATATGAAGTAAATGTAAAGTAAGACTAGGTTACATTTTGTGATATTCTATTCTATTCTATTCTATTCTATTCTATTCTATTCTATTCATGGACTGCCTGCAGTAGATATTTCACAAAGGCAAGGGAATCTTGAAACAGGTTTTAATTTGTAACCCGCAGGGATACACAAGAGAAAGGAACACAACCAACTAAACTCTAATGACAACAACAACAGTGCAAGACAAGGAAGAGACTGAAAGTGAGAGCTTAAGTGTACAGGCAAACAGGGGAGCTAACCAGATAATTAACAAGAATCTCAATTGAAACAAACAGGCAGGGGACAGAGGATGACATAACTAAATAATAACTAATGAGTTAACTTAGAAACACAGACAAGAACTGAACAGATCAAAAAAACAAACTTGAAATGTGACAGTACAGCCCCCACCACCCCCCCCCCCCCCAGAAGGCGCGTTCTCGCGCCATACATGTCCACAGAGGTGAGAGGCAGGGCCGTTTGAAGGAATTTGGTGGCCCCAAGCAAAATGGACATGGAGGTCCCCCCAACCCCACTCCCGACTTATCCAGTGTAATTTATCATTTACCACTATCTTGTTTTTTCTTATCCTCCTCTTCCTTTCTCTTCTTTCTTTTCTGGCTTCCTGAAGCATAATTCCGCTTCATGATGACTGCCGAGGAGGTTTGTATTTTGCCGGCAGCAGAGATCACGTGGTTGGCTGGCTGCTGTCAGCGACTACTGAGAGGGGCCCCCTTGAGGGGGATCCCGATAACAGTGTCATTGCACTTTACTGCATTGACTATCAAAGGGGCGCTCACACAGTTTGTCATTGCATTTTATTCTTAACCAGTCGTTGTCTTGGGGCCCCAGGCTAGCTCGGGGCCCCAAGCAATTGCTTGGTTTGCTTGCCTTGTCGTGACGGGCCTGGTGAGAGGGTGGGCGCTCTGGAGGTTAACAGGGGGTGGCCTAGGCAGGAGAGGAAACCTCCAGTGTGGTATCAGTGTTACAGGGCACAAGGGAAGTGCAGGCTTCTCAGGGAGCCAGGGAGCTTCCAGCAGTTTAGGGACGGCCACCGTGCCCTTGTCTGGGAGAGCAGGCAGCTCTGGGCGGGCCTCAGTGGCCATGGACGAGTAGCCCTTCCACCCCCAAAATTTCTTGGGAGGAACTACACCCCTGTGAGCAGCCAGCACACATAAAATATCTGTAGCCATGATGGTAAGTGCTGCACTTTCTGGAGCGGACTGGACTCTTATCGGGGCTGGAGCCATCACTGGACTCTTATCGGGGGCTGGAGCCATCACTGGACTCTTATCGGGAGCTGGAGCCATCACTGGACTCTTATCGGGGGCTGGAGCCATGACTGGACTCTTGTCGGAGGCTGGAGCCATCACTGGACTCTTGTCGGGGGCTGGAGCCATCACTGGACTCTTGTCGGGGGCTGGAGCCATCACTGGACTCTTATCGGGAGCTGGAGCCATCACTGGACTCTTATCGGGGCTGGAGCCATCACTGGACTCTTGTCGGAGGCTGGAGCCATCACTGGACTCTTGTCGGAGGCTGGAGCCATCACTGGACACTTGTCGGGGGCTGGAGCCATCACTGGACTCTTGTCGGAGGCTGGAGCCATCACTGGACTCTTGTCGGAGGCTGGAGCCATCACTGGACTCTTGTCGGAGGCTGGAGCCATCACTGGACTCTTGTCGGAGGCTGGAGCCATCAATGGACTCTTGTCGGGGGCTGGAGCCATCACTGGAGCAGACTCTGGAATATCTCTCATAGGAGCGGATTCGAGGATTTCACTATCTGGAGGAGACTCAGGAATTTCACACACTGGAACAAACTTGGGAATTTTACTCACTGGAGCGGACTTGGGAAGATCCCTTACTGAAAGCACTGTGACCCTTGGAATTGGCAATGCTGTCATCCTTGGAGCGGGAATTTCTCACACAAGAAAGGACTCAAGGGTTTCAATCTCTGGAGTGAACTTGGGAGCGGACTCTGGATCTGGGGACCTGGGAGGGGAAGATTTCTTCAAGGCCTTCCTGATAGAAATAACCCACAAGAACTGAAAAGATCAAAAACAAACTAGAAATGTGACAATTCTATTCTTTTCTCAATAGCAATGTGAATTGTGAAAAGCGCTAAATAATATTGACATAAGCACTATAGAATTTATGTTGCCCAATTATTCTATTCTCCATAGCACAGCTTACTGAAGCAATGTTAATTGTGAAAAGTGCTAAATAAAACGTACTTAAGTAGTATAGAATTTGTTACCCACCCATTCTATTCTATTACCAATAGCACAAATTATTTAAGGTACTTAACTTGACAATCACTAGTTCGCCTGCCTGTTCAGCCTTAAAGGTTAATAGTAAATTAACTTGGCTTGCTGTCCTTAGAGGAGGCTCGGACCCATTTGCTTGCATACTATAGCTTGACAGATTTATTACCCTAAATAATTATCAAGATTTTGGCAGAGTTTAAAGATATTCTCTCCCAGACACTTAAAGGTGGGGTAGGTAATTTTTTTCTAAAACACTTTTTGCCAAATTTGTTTAAACTGTCTTTATATACCAATACATATCTAAAATGTAAGTACTCTGAAAAGGAGTTTATAAAAAGTGTCTGTAGTCCTCTCAGGGCTGCAATAAACACAGCTCATTATTCCATTCGGACCAAGCGTTCTGATTGACTGGGCGACTGTCACTCTCCCTCATTGCTATGACTACCAGCACTGCTGCAACAGGAGCTGCCCACATGCGCGCACTCGGTTGACTCGCTCATTGCAAAAAGAGGAGAGGCGCGTACCGACCGCAAGCCACAGAGTCTCACAATTATGGCAGAGAAAGAGCAGTCAAAAAGGTATTTTATTACCTGTGATTCTGACATGATGTCAGTCCATCGCACTGCGCTCCTCTCCGCTCCGCACTGGTAAACGCGTCCTCCAGCTGAGCGGTTGGCTTTGCGCGTTCAAGTGTTTTGGGGGCGTGGCTTTGGAATGAGCTCAGAAGGAAGGGGGTGGGAGTTTCTCTGTTGGATACTTTCTAAATCCAGCAGTTTTCTGCTAGTTTCTCAGACTTACCTACCCTGCCTTTAACATTTCAGTCCAAATCCATGAATTTGCTGGTTTTCAATAATCTTTTTATTAAAAATTACATTAAAATATTGGATCAATTGTGTCATCTTAAACAAAAATACAAGCATTTTTATATACAAATACAAAAATTACAATATATGAATTTAAAATGACAAGTAAAAAACTTTTTAGGTCTATGATCAACATCTGTTCGAATGGATAACCACACAACCAAAGCTTTCTGAATGTTGCCTTTCTTCTTGTATTTTCTGTAACTTCTTTAAAAAAACAGTCATAATACTCCAATACTGGTCACCTTTGTGCCTTGACAAATATCTTGTACATTACAGTAACATCAGTCAGTTCATGCATGCATTAACAATCCTGTCTTCTTAACATGTGCAAAATCCCATTCGTTTAGCACATCATTTAAAAAGATTTTTCATTTACAATTAACAAACATTTTCTTTGTTTGGCACTTCTATTTTATGCAGACAGTTAACTTTCCATATGAAAAACAGATATTATTATTATTATGTAATTTTTCATATTATTGTGTTTAGCATGTAAAATATAAATAATCCTTAACTGAAACAATCTATGCAAAAACTGTAAGCATGTGTTTTCTCTCATACCAATACAAGTCCGTCACACTGTAATCCAAAGTCACTGAACACACATTCACTACCATCGTTAAATGACCATTTCCACACTGTATTTTGTTTAAATAGCAAAATATCAAAGCTGGCAACATGCTGCCCGCTGCTAACTGCACTACACCTGTAACTGTAACTGTGTGGTAATGCACTTGCTCCTTGGATTTTTGGTGATATTCCACAATGGTTCAGTTACGTGGTTGGGAGTTGAATTCGTCGCAGATGTTGTGAATAATTTTTGATACATACTTGTAGAGGTTGTCAAACTCATCCACAAAGAAAGAGTGCTCTCTGTCTGGGTCAGTGGCGATGTATTCCAGCTCGTCCTGCGCTGCCCAGGCGATCCCGATGGAGTACGCGATCACACCTGGAGCGGGAGAGACAGCGAGGAAAACACTTCAACTTCCATCACATCACACCGCAAATACATGCTCGAAAACGGGCACTTTTATTATTCAGGGCCAAAAAGTTCTAGCTACAGCCTGTGGATTATTAGCCTGGTAATACCAAAATCTGCTACTTCGCTTTGCTTCGTAGACAGAGTCTGGAATGGCATAATTGAAAAGTGTTTTCTTTCTCGCGGGGGGGTGCTTGTCTGAAGTATAAAATCATTGATTACCCGTAAGCCAATCACATAACGTTTGGTTATGACGTGTGTTATGCGCCAGCTCAGCCGCAACGAACTTCCACTGTAAACACATGTATGATGCGAAAACAAAACCATCGAGAGAAATACCGGAGTGAACATAGCTGTGAATGATTTTTGCAGATTATGTGAAGTAAATCTACACATACATGGTACAATCAGGGCCTCTAAACTAATATTTGACAGTAGAGAGAAACAAGAAAATATTTGCAGCCAACTGTCAAAGTTAGGATTAGTTCTGTTAAACACAGCTCTTTGTTCATCTCGAGTCTGTCGGAAATGCTGCTACTTAATTGCAAGATTACAGCATGACATGCCAATATTTAAGAACTGGGAAAGAAAGGAGACACTGACCTGTCAAAAGGGTGCCAGTTCGAGCTCGACAGATAAAAGAGACCGAGATACACCCTCTAAAACCAAGGACCATAAAAAAGCCGAGGAAGGCCATGGACTTGCCATCACGGAGCAGTGTCACCGAGGTGGATTAAACACTACAATGCTAGGTTTGAAATAGGTCCAGTACTTTTACCTGTTTTTCTCCATATCCGCGTTCGTTTTCGATTTCCCTAACCTAAAATACAGTCTTAAACTCGTGATGTAGACTTAGCGTCTACGTCACGGCTCTCAGCCCGCCCTCTGTTCGTTGATTGGCCGGCTGTTTTCAGGCCGGAGGAAAACTGAGAGATAGATCGCTATCTCAGACTGAGTACAGAAGCGAACTGAAATTGAGCAGAAGTACGAGGTCTGACGTAGTCAGGCTAGTGGATTATGGCGTTTAATGCGATTCTAGATCTACATCCTTGGCTGGTCCTGGTACAACATTCCCAAAAATCAGTCAGATGTTAGACTCAGGGTTTGACTAACTCTTTTGCTCACCAGCCACTCTGGCTAGTGGTTCCCTTTCAAGGGAACTCGAGCTGCGTTGAGACGCGGTGGGAACGCTCTGCGTGATTGCGTCGTGAAGCACGTGTATAATCAGTCCAATGGAAGAGCGAGACGTCATAGGCGGGTGACGTCGTAGACCAGGAAGCTATAAAGCACACCAGAAAACAGACCGCGACAGCTTCTGTTGCCTTCAGCAAGCGCTCTCTGTATACTGTCCTTGTCTATTTACTGTTGTCTGTCACAAGCACATTATCTATCTATATATATATATATATTATGGCGAAACAAGAATTCAAGCGTTGTGTTGTCCCTTGCCCTCGTTTTATCACGGGTGGGGACACACATCAGCTTTGTGTTGCTTGTTTGGGAGTGGAGCATGCCCAGTCATGAGGACGCTCCCCTCTCGCCGGGCGTTCTTTGAGGAGGACGGTTCGGTTCGCGCTCCCTGAGGTGCGGGTCCCGCTGCTGCCGAGGCACAGCGAAGGCTTTCATCTTGGGGTTCGCATATGGATCTAGTAGCGGGGCTTGAGACGGGCCCAGCCCTTTCTCAACCCTTACCTGCTGGATCCGGTGCCTCTGCCCAGGAAGGAGCCCGCGCTGCGGCTTCTCCTTCCCAGGTTGGGGCACCATTGCTGAGGCTATCCAGTTCTGAGGATCTGGATGTCGTCAGTGTTGATATGGGGGATTTTGAGTCTTCGCCAGCTCATGCCTCCAGTAATGATGAGGAGCTTATGGAGGTTTTATCTCGTGCTGTAGCTAGATTAAATATTGAATGGCCAGCCGATGATTCTCAGAGTGTTTCTAAGAAAAGTTTATTAGATGAAAGATTTCTACCATCTAAAACACAGCCTCCACGTCGGGGACTCCCGTTTTTTCCCGATCTCCACAATGAGGTTTTGAGATCGTGGAATAAACCGGCGTCATTCAGAGTATTTAACCCACAAACTTCCAACTACAGTAATGTTTTGGGTGCATCTGACTATGGTTATTTGACGGTGCCTCGGGCTGAAGAGACGCTCGCGAGCTATCTCTCTCCCGAGTCATCGTCATCATTAAAAGCCCCGACGTTATCCACCAAGCCATTAAAATCTACATCTTCGCTGGTGGGTAAAGCTTATTCGGCAGCAGGTCAGGCTGCGTCATGTCTGCATACTATGTCTATACTGCAGGCATACCAGGCTGATCTGCTGAAGGATATCGATGAACGTGAGGAAGTCAGCGCTGACGCAATTCGAGAATTGCGTCGCGCAACAGAGCCACAGAGGCAACAGAGCCTCTCCGGGCCACCAAGGAGACGGCCAAATCAGTGGGCCGTTCTATGGCAGCCCTGGTGGCCACGGAGAGGCATCTTTGGTTAAATCTGTCTGATATAAAAGATAAAGATAGGTCTGTTCTTCTGGACGCGCCACTGTCACCTTCAAGTTTGTTCGGCGACGCTATCAATTGTGTCTTCGATAGGTTTCAAGAAACGAAAAAACAATCTGCTGCGTTCCAGAGGTTTCTTCCTCGACGTTTCGATGTCCCCGAGACTGCTGGGCGGAAAATGATTATTAAATCCGAGCAGTCTCGTCCGAGTACAAGCTCCTCACAGCACAGAGTGCATCAAAAACAGAGCGTCGCCACTCGGGCTCCTCCACAATCTGGGGAACCTGGGTGGCGGTCGCAGTCCAGGCCAGCTAGGGGTAGGCAAGATCTGAGGACTGTCATCTCTAAGAAGGCTTGGGCTAAGAAGAAGTCCTGACGCCCAAGGCGTCAGGCTTCTGAGGGTGGTCCCCTCCGAGGAGGGACGTTTTCGAGAAATCGTTCATCCTCGGCACCCTCTGGGGGGCGATTCTCTGAGGAGAGTCGCAGCGCTGCCACATCGGTTGTTCCCTGCCGGTTCACCGCTTCAGGGCACCGAGGTGTCAGCGTCCCCATACGATTCTCCGAGGAGGATCGTAGAACGTCAGTTCGGTTGTTCCCTGCCGGTTCGCCGCTTCAGGGCACCGAAATATCCGTACAACCGAATCCCAAGGCCAGTCTCGAGAGACTGGTCCCCTTAGTAGAATTTCTGGCAGCGTGGAAACTACTGCCAAATATTTCTCAGTGGGTCCTGCATATAATAGAAAACGGTTACAGAATTCAGTTCGGTTCTCGTCCGCCCAGATTTCAAGGGGTCCTTCCCACAGTGGTGGACCCGAGGCAGGCTCGGGTCATGGAGCTAGAAGTACTGACACTTCTGCGAAAAGGGGCTATAGAAAGGGTTTCTCCTCCCAGCAGAGAGTCAGGGTTTTACAGCCGTTACTTCATCGTTCCCAAGAAGGATGGGGGGTTGCGTCCTATTCTAGATCTGCGTCAGTTAAACAGCAGAGTTCAGAAACTCAAGTTCAAGATGCTTACACTCAAACAGATTGTATCACAGATTCAGTCCGAGGACTGGTTTGTCACAATAAACTTGAAGGACGCTTACTTTCATGTATCCATTAATCCTCATCACAGGAAGTTCCTGAGGTTTGCTTTCGGGGGCGAAGCATACCAATATCGGGTCCTTCCATTCGGCCTAGGTTTATCACCCCGCACCTTTACGAAATGCGTGGATGCAGCGCTGGCTCCTCTGAGACTCCAGGGCATTTGCGTATTAAACTATATCGACGACTGGTTGATCCTGGCTCGTTCCGAGCAGTTGGCAGTTCGGCATCGAGATGTCGTTCTGTCTCACATAAAGAGGTTGGGGTTGCGGCTAAACACCAAGAAGAGTGTTCTCCTCCCAGCCCAGAGGACCACTTTTTTAGGGGTGATGTGGGATTCGACAACTATGCAAGCACGATTGTCTCCAGCACGTATTTCTGTGATTCTCACAGCCGTAAGGATGGTAAAACTAGGCCAGTCACTCACTGTGAAACAGTTCCAGAGACTGGTGGGTCTCATGGCAGCTGCGTCCAACGTAATTACTTTTGGCCTTCTGCACATGAGACCCCTGCAGTGGTGGCTCAGGACCAAGGGGTTTTCTCCGAGGGGAAATCCGTTTCGCACGATCAAGGTTACGCGGCAATGCCTACGTGCCTTGGTCATGTGGAAGAAACCTTGGTTCCTCGCCCAAGGCCCAGTTTTGGGGGCTTCTTGTCGACGCGTAACGCTATCGATGGATGCTTCCCTCACAGGCTGGGGGGCGGTCATGAGTGGCCGCTCGGCGACAGGTGTCTGGCAGGACCATCAGCTTTCGTGGCATATAAACCGACTAGAGATGATGGCGGTATTTCAGGCTCTCAAATACTTCCTGCCAGACCTGAGAGGCCATCATGTGCTTGTCCGCACAGACAACACATCGGTGGTCTTTTACATCAACCACCAAGGGGGTCTGAGGTCCCGATTATTATGCAAACTGGCTCATCAGATCCTCCTATGGGCCCAGGGGAAATTACTGTCACTCAGGGCAGTTTATATTCCAGGGTGTTTGAATGTGGGAGCAGATATCCTGTCAAGGCAGGGGCTGAGGCCCAGGGAGTGGAGACTTCACCCCGAGGTGGTGGAGCTCCTATGGGAGAACTATGGTCAAGCTCAGGTAGATCTTTTCGCATCTTACGATACAACCCATTGTCAGCTTTGGTTCTCCCTCACATATCCAGCTCCTCTCGGACTGGACGCTATGGTACAGGTGTGGCCGATGCTGCACCTGTACGCATTCCCCCCGATATCATTGCTTCCGGGAGTTCTGGAGAGGGTTCGCCAAGAAGGGGCTCATCTACTATTAGTAGCCCCGCACTGGCCGACCCGAGTGTGGTTCTCGGACCCAGTGTCCCTCCTTCACGGCTCTCCCATGGAGATTCCTGTCAGAAGGGACTTGTTATCTCAAGCAGGGGGCACGATATTTCACCCTCGCCCGGAGTTGTGGAAACTGTGGGCTTGGCCTCTGAGGGGGCCCAGCTCTTAGAATCTGGTCTCTCGACTGAGGTCGTTGAGACCATCCTTCAATCCAGAGCTCCTTCCACGAGGAAACTATATTCATTGAAATGGAAACTGTTCTCTACATGGTGTGGAGAACGCTTTTTAAATCCTGTTAACTGCCCGGTTGGTACAGTTCTCGATTTCCTTCAAGACCGTTTCTCTGCTGGATTATCTCCCTCCACCTTAAAGGTGTACGTAGCGGCTATATCTGCTTATCGCTCCCCTCTGGGGGCTTCTTCTCTTGGGAGAGATCCTCTTATTATTCGTTTTCTTCGTGGTACATTGAGGCTGAGGCCTGCACTGCACTCTAGAGCACCGGCTTGGGATTTGGCCATTGTACTTGAGGGTCTGGCCCTGGCTCCCTTCGAGCCTATTGAAGAGGTTTCAGAGAAATTCCTTACACTAAAAACTCTATTTCTTCTCGCTATTTCTTCTATCAAGAGAATTGGAGATCTGCAAGCCTTGCCGGTGGCTCCTTCATGTCTGGAATTTGCACCTGGTATGGTGAAAGCATTTTTACACCCTAGGCCGGGTTACATTCCTAAGGTCCCCGCTAATGTGGGGGGCCCTATTGTGCTGCAGGCTTTTTGCCCTCCACCTTTCATTACCCCAGATCAGGAAAGTCTCAATCTGTTATGTCCCGTTAGGGCTTTGGATGCCTATGTTCACAGAGCTGCCCTGTGGCGTAGATCAGAGCAGTTATTTGTCTGCTTCGGTTCAACCAAGAAAGGTTGCCCAGCATCGAGACAGGTAATGAGCAAGTGGGTAGTTGAGGCTATCTCACTTGCTTATGAAGCGGCCGGACAGCCTTCACCTATGGCTGTCCGCGCCCATTCTACTAGGAGTATGGCTGCCTCTAAGGCTTTAATTTCGGGGGTTTCCCTTCAGGACGTTTGTAATGCGGCAGGCTGGTCCTCACCGCATACATTTGTCAGATTTTACGACCTAGACCTCTCCACTCCCGGGGCTAGGCTGCTTGTTTCTTAGTGTGCGCAAGGACTCCACACAGAACGGGCATTTCTCATTATGGCGTAGTGGATATGGGGTTCCCACTGCGTCTCAACGCAGCTCGAGTTCCCTTGAAAGGGAACGTCTCAGGTTACGTATGTAACCCTGGTTCCCTGAGAGGGAACGAGACGCTGCGTTCTCCTGCCATACTTCCTGCATGCCCTGATCGACTTGCTTCAGGCCTTTTCAGAAGCTGTCGCGGTCTGTTTTCTGGTGTGCTTTATAGCTTCCTGGTCTATGACGTCACCCCCCTATGACGTCTCGCTCTTCCATTGGACTGATTATACACGTGCTTCACGACGCAATCACGCAGAGCGTTCCCACCGCGTCTCAACGGAGCGTCTCGTTCCCTCTCAGGGAACCAGGGTTACATACGTAACCTGAGACGTTTTCCAAACTTTCACTCGCCACAATTTTGACATTGATACCATGGGGAAAAACTGCCATATATATATTTGTATTATTATCTCATAATTTGACAGCTGTCACTTTAAAGGGCACCTATTATGCCCCTTTTTACAAGATGTAATATTGGTCTCGGGTGTCCCCAGAATGTATTTGTGAAGTTTCAGCACAAAATACCCCACAGTTCATTTATTATAACCATTTGAAAATGTCATTTTTGGGGCCTGTTTTAAAAAGAGCTGTTTTGGTGTGTACCACCTTAAATGTAAATGAGCTGCATATCCCTGCCCTGCCTTTGGCTGAGAGTGAGAGACACGCTGTTTTGTATGGCATTCAGCCGTACATGTTTGAACCGGAATCAGACCCAGATGATGAAGAGACTCCGGCAGAAGAAACACAAATGAGAATGGACCAGGACGTTTCGGAATGGTTATTTGATACATTTATGTACTTATAGAGTTGTAATCGCGTCCCCTTTGCAATTATGGATGTGCAACACACACACAGACACACACAAACTGTGATAACGTTGGCGCAATTTTTTGAAACTACAAACACAAATACTGTGATAACGTTTGCTACGTACAAATGAAATTACATTTATGTGATGTTTCTGTCTGCACGCCAATATCCCTCGTTCTACAGCTTTGTGTCGATGTGCTGGCCTTAGTATAAACATAGCAAGTTTGATGTCTTGTCTCTACAGAAAACATGCACAGTTTTTAATACAATATCTTTAAAAAAAATATTTATAAACGTGTGGTTAAACACTATACAAACAAGGTTTAAATTATATACACAGACATCCTACGACGACGACAACAACTTTAGACGCATTTGTTGTTGAATTGGCTGACATCGACTGAAATGACTATTTGCTCAAAAATGATAAAATACACTTACTTCTACTGGAGGTGACGTTGGATCGCGAACAGTAGGCAACGATCCACACTTGAGGATTAACTTTGAAGCAAGACCTGCTTTGAATTGACCCTCGTTCACAAAACAGTCAGTCAGAAAATGATTCGCGCAAACATAAACGTATTTTGGAAGTTTAAGTGGCGCCTTTCCTTCGTAAGTGGCTCTGATGTCGGAAGTAAGTGAAAACTACTATGTACATTATTACATCCCACAACAGAACACTTATGTTTCTTAGGAGATATTTTCGACAAAGCAGCACAAATCGTCAGAACACCGGCTGTCGTTGAAACAATGGAGGATTGTGTACAGATCACAGAGGGCGGGGTCTATGCCAAAACCACAGTGTCACTCAAACCACGTCGGTGGGGCTTGCGCAATTCTACGTCACATTGAGCCGAATCTTAGAACAGCTCGTTCTGAGACCGTGCTTATGATTTATTGAGATTGTAAAAAAAACTCTGGGTGGATTTTTATCATTCTAGGGTGGTTTTGCTCACACACTGCCAACACACATTTATGTTCAAACACCATGTAAAAGTGAATTTTGCATAATAGGTGCCCTTTAAGACATGACGCACAAATCCATTATACTGTTACACATGCGTTTCCTTTCACAACTGTTTATGTTCACTTAAAACAGAACTGACTGTGTTTATGTGAATACTCGCCATGACCTGCATTTTGACATTGTTTTGTGTGTATTTGACTGTTTAAGCGCAATACGCTGAGAAAAATAACTCAATTTAGTACTGAGGCAGCTTTATGTGCACAAACTTTGGGTGTGAGCACAAAATCTGTGGAATGAGTAAAATGCGCAATCCCATGCCGAAATCCTGTGACACCAACAATATTCATCCAGAGCAAATGAAAGGAGTGAGTGAGGAGAGATGTGTTTGTGTGTCACTCGCTGTCGGAGAGATGAGAGAGAGAGAAAGAGACACTGGTGTAGTGTGTCTATTCTGCGGAAAATGAGTATTGAAATGTGTCAGATCTTTCAGTATCAAAATGTATCGAAAAATCAAAATTTTTGACAACACTACATTGCACTTATTATTTAAGATGCCTTTTTAAAAGACTACAATTGAAAAAAGTATATGTTATATATAAAATTCAACCCACCGAAGTGTCTAGTAGGAGTGACTGCGTTACACAGCACTGCTGAAATACACACGCATCTGGCGGGTGTTAATGTCAAGCCCTGGTTAGGCTAAGGCCTGGTTTGCACTATACCGCGACCGTCCGCTGCCTACATGCAATTCAGAGAGAACGTGTTCATTTTTGTGATAAATTGTTTCTGCTTAAAGTGTTACAAATATGTAACGCAGCACCTGTTGTTTTCCTGGAGTCCTTTGGACCAGCTCCGCAAAGCGAGAGAGAGCATCTGACGAGGATGGTTTGAATGTAGGCCTGTCCTATGATCAGCCAATCAGTGCTTCAAGCGCGATCAGACGCTAAAGAGAATTCAATCGGGTACTGGTGCTCTGTCTGACACACCCGTCACGCGAATAGACAGCGTGATAATTGAGTTCTCTTTTGCATCAAGGCCTGAAAACGGACACCGAGGTTGCTTTATTTCTTCTCGATACGTGAGTAACGTTGGTTTTGCAGTGTTTTACAGAACTAAGATATGCTGTCTTTTGCTTGAATATATACTCGTGTGTCATCTACGCTTGTTTGTTCATTTGCATTATTATTATTATTATTATATTATTATTAAGGGATGACTTTGCCATCAAAGCTAAACAACAATTAAATATTCGACCTGTATTATCATAGTAACATGATATTACTATTGTTTTCCCTTACTCATGACATCATACCCTCGGGCAGCCGGCACAGCAGATTCCGCCAGAGTCGTTTCCTGTGTATCATGGCGAGTAGCTGAATAATGAAAGATAGGGGTGTGGTCCTGTTGGGTCTGGGCTTGTTTGTTTTGGTGATTTCAAATATCAACAGCGTTTATCAGAAATCACTTTCTGCACCTTTTTGGTCTATAAACTCGATGATGTCAACCTTCTGTGCGCACTCACCTTTCCGATGTACCGCCAGCGCCGGGGCCCTCACGTCATCGTAGGAGCGTCCGTCTGTGATGACGATCATGATCTTACGCTTGTTGGGTTTGGATTTGCTGAAGAGCTGGTCCGCGGCGTACGTGATGGCGGCTCCCGTACTGGTTCCTCCGCTCCAGTAGTTTATGCGCTTGATAGCGTTCAGCAAGTCGGCTTTGTTGTTGTGCTGTCCAAAAGCGAACTCCAGCCGCTGCTCATACGTGTACTGTACGATTCCTACGCGCGTGTCCGTGTCTGAGATCTCGAACTCCCGCGTGACGTTCGCGACGAACTGGAGCACGGTGCGGAAGTTCCCGGTTCCCACACTGCTGGAGCCGTCGATGACGAAGGCGATGTCGTTGGCGTTCAGGCAGGTCTTGCTGCACATCAGCCGGTCGGTGTCACACACACGCTTCACCAGAGGCTGCACGGCTTTACGCAGAGCGAACCAGCTCGAGATCGGGAGCGAGTAGAAGCCGTTGGTTCTGCACACAGCCTACGGCACAAAACAAGAAATTAAGTTCCCTCTATGTTTCTTAAAGGGATAGTTCACCCAAAAATTAATATTACCCCATTATTTCATCAAGCCATCCTAGGTGTATATGACATTCTTCTTTCAGACGAATACAATTGGAGTTATATTAAAAAATGTCATGCTTCTTCCAAGCTTTACCAAGCAGTGAATGGCTTTTTCTGTTTTGAAGTCCATAAAAGTGCATCTATCCATCATTAAAGTGCATCTATCCATCATAAAAGTGCATCTATCCATCATTAAAGTGCATCCATCATCATTAAAGTGCATCTATATTGTTGATCATTTCAAGTATCTAGGATTAATTATTGACTAACTTAAGTTTTAAAAAACACATTAAAAAATATCCAATTGTGTCAGCTAATTTGGCTAATTTTAGACATATAAGACATCAGTTACCAATAGCTGCAACTAAATTGTTTTTACATACGATGATCTTTTCACATTTATCTTATTGCTCTACAAGCTGGTCACAGGCGGGTGGGACTACGATAAAACCCTTATGTACCCTTTACAAACAAGCGGTGAAAGTGCTGGATAAAAAAACGAGAAACTACCACCATTGTATCATTATAAAAAAAATAAAACTTATTAACCTTTGACAGTTTTTTAAGCTTTGCTGGCATGTGCCTGATGTATAAATTGATACATGATCTTGCACCACCCCCACTCAAGCAATGTGTGTCATTTTGCAGAGATAATGTAAGGGTCACCAGGGCTTCTGTAAGAGGTGACTGTTACACCCAATTTAGGAAAACTAAATTTGGACAATCAGCTTTTTCATTTGCAGTGGTTGAAAAGTAGAACTTAATCCCACATTACATTAGAGATTGTGCAAGCCTTAGCAGTTTTAAAATGTCTGTAAAGACTTGGCTGAAGGCGAATCAAATATGTGATCATTGACTTTTTTATATATTGTATATTTGTATTCTGGTTTTTATGAGTACTGTGTGTTTATGTTGTCTTTTTACTTTTCCTTGCCCAGGGACCACAGATGTAAATTAGCCGTATAGCTAACTCTGGTACAGGGCTTGAACTGTGCATGGTCCCTGACAAATAAACTAATAAATAAAAATAAATAATCTATCCATCATAAAAGTGCATCTATCCATCATTAAAGTGCCTTCTGAATAAAGGCCTTCTGAAATGAAGAGATGTGTTTGTGTAAGAAAAATATCCTTATTTAAAATTTTAGCGACTAAAATAACTAGCTTCTGGCAGACGGCCTACGTATCGATCCACGGTGAAAGAGTGACCTCTGACTTTGACGCATGACTTAATGACGAATGCGGAAGCGCAAAGGAAAGGGCAAAACAAAACACCAGTCATGAATTAGAAGTATAAAACGAGAATTTTGAAAGAGAAATGTGGGAGGAGCTTGAGTTTGTTGCCCAGCGCTGTGTGTTTGAACCGCGAGAGGCGTCAGAGCTTACGCTACTCCTACATCTACATCTACATCTCGCCATACATCTACATCTAGATCTCGCCATACATCTACATCTGCATCTACATCTACATCTACACCTCGCCATACATCTACATCTACATCTCGCCATATATCTACATCTAGATCTCGCCATACATCTACATCTACATCTGCATCTACATCTACATCTCGCCATACATCTACATCTCGCCATACATCTACATCTAGATCTCGCCATACATCTACATCTACATCTCGCCATACATCTACATCTACATCTCGCCATACATCTACATCTCGCCATACATCTACATCTACATCTAGATCTCGCCATACATCTACATCTACATCTCGCCATACATCTACATCTACATCTCGCCATACATCTACATCTACATCTCGCCATACATCTACATCTACATCTCGCCATACATCTACATCTACATCTCGCCATACATCTACATCTCGCCATACATCTACATCTAGATCTCGCCATACATCTACATCTACATCTCGCCATACATCTACATCTACATCTCGCCATACATCTACATCTCGCCATACATCTACATCTACATCTAGATCTCGCCATACATCTACATCTACATCTCGCCATACATCTACATCTACATCTGCATCTACATCTCGCCATACATCTAGATCTCGCCATACATCTACATCTATATCTCGCCATACATCTACATCTACATCTCGCCATACATCTACATCTACATCTCGCCATACATCTACATCTACATCTACATCTCGCCATACATCTACATCTACATCTCGCCATACATCTACATCTACATCTCGCCATATATCTACATCTAGATCTCGCCATACATCTACATCTACATCTGCATCTACATCTACATCTCGCCATACATCTACATCTACATCTCGCCATACATCTACATCTACATCTCGCCATACATCTACATCTAGATCTCGCCATACATCTACATCTACATCTCGCCATACATCTACATCTAGATCTCGCCATACATCTACATCTACACCTCGCCATACATCTACATCTACATCTCGCCATATATCTACATCTAGATCTCGCCATACATCTACATCTACATCTGCATCTACATCTACATCTCGCCATACATCTACATCTCGCCATACATCTACATCTAGATCTCGCCATACATCTACATCTACATCTCGCCATACATCTACATCTACATCTCGCCATACATCTACATCTCGCCATACATCTACATCTACATCTAGATCTCGCCATACATCTACATCTACATCTCGCCATACATCTACATCTACATCTCGCCATACATCTACATCTACATCTCGCCATACATCTACATCTACATCTCGCCATACATCTACATCTACATCTCGCCAGACATCTACATCTACATCTCGCCATACATCTACATCTACATCTGCATCTACATCTCGCCATACATCTAGATCTCGCCATACATCTACATCTATATCTCGCCATACATCTACATCTCTATCTCGCCATACATCTACATCTACATCTCGCCATACATCTACATCTACATCTCGCCATACATCTACATCTACATCTCGCCATACATCTACATCTAAATCTCGCCATACATCTACATCTACATCTACATCTAAATCTCGCCATACATCTACATCTACATCTACATCTAAATCTCGCCATACATCTACATCTACTTCTACATCTACATCTAAATCTCGCCATACATCTACATCTACTTCTACATCTACATCTACATCTCGCCATACATCTACATCTAGATCTCGCCATACATCTACATCTACATCTCGCCATACATCTACATCTCGCCATACATCTACATCTACATCTCGCCATACATCTACATCTACATCTCGCCATACATCTACATCTCGCCATACATCTACATCTACATCTACATCTCGCCATACATCTACATCTCGCCATACATCTACATCTACATCTACATCTCGCCATACATCTACATCTACATCTCGCCATACATCTACATCTACATCTCGCCATACATCTACATCTAAATCTCGCCATTCATCTACATCTACATCTACTTCTACATCTACATCTAAATCTCGCCATACATCTACATCTACATCTACTTCTACATCTACATCTAAATCTCGCCATACATCTACATCTACTTCTACATCTAAATCTCGCCATACATCTACATCTACATCTACTTCTACATCTACTTCTACATCTACATCTACATCTCGCCATACATCTACATCTACATCTACTTCTACATCTACATCTACATCTCGCCATACATCTACATCTACTTCTACATCTACATCTACATCTCGCCATACATCTACATCTACTTCTACATCTACATCTCGCCATACATCTACATCTACATCTCGCCATACATCTACATCTACTTCTACATCTACATCTCGCCATACATCTACATCTACTTCTACATCTACATCTCGCCATACATCTACATCTACTTCTACATCTACATCTACATCTCGCCATACATCCACATCTACATCTACATCTACATCTACATCTCGCCATACATCTACATCTACTTCTACATCTACATCTCGCCATACATCTACATCTACATCTACTTCTACATCTACATCTCGCCATACATCTACATCTACATCTACATCTCGCCATACATCTACATCTACATCTACTTCTACATCTACATCTACATCTCGCCATACATCTACATCTACATCTACGCTATACATCATCAAGTGTTGCTCTTGTGGCGTAAGTCGACTTGCGTAGGCCGTCTGCCGGAAGATAGTTATTTTGGTCGAAAAGGTTTTAATATGGATATTTTTCTTACACAAACCCATCACTTCACTTCAGAAGGCCTTTATTAACCCCCGCAGAGCCTGTGGAGCACTTTAATCATGGATGGATGCACATTTATCATGGATATTTACACTTTTATGGACTTAAAACAGAACTTGAGGGTCAGTAAATCACGGTCTAATTTTCATTTTTGGGTGAACTATCCCTTTAACTCTCAGGTTTTGTTCAGTCATTTCAGACCAAAACATTTTGGAATGGTACGAAACCTGATGACTCTTCTGGCACTTGCTATGTGAACACAAAAATAATTCATGGACATGATTCATTAAGGCTAAAAGGTCGTAAAAAATAGTCACACTTGTATTGTACACTTGCCCTGTATGTATTTATATATACAGGCATCTAGTGGCGACATCATGGCATTAAGGCCTATTCACATTCAAGGACGATAACATAATGATATAGTTCTAAAAATGATTCTAAATAGAATAGCAGAGTCCACAGCACAACTATAACAATAACGACACAGAGGAACGATATTGTTGGAATCACTTTCAGAATAATTTTTTCCAGCTGATGAGCAATGAAAACATTGACAGCCAATCAGAATCCATCCCGCTTTATCGAGCTTAAGCATTTAAAGAGACAGATGAAAAAACTGCAGTACTGTTTATAGTTATAGATGATTTTCTTTATTTCTATCCACCAGATGGCACTAATCTCTGGAAGCTTGTTTCTGAGACAGAAAAAAAAATTCTGACTTTTTTTTTCTGTAAAAGAGCAAATTTATATCCTGGACTTTATAATTCGTAATTGTGAGTATATATCTCGCAATTCGGACTTACAATTGTGATTTTGTGTCACAATTAAGATTTTTTTCTTGGAATTGCTAGTTTCTGACTTTTTTTCAGAACTGTGAAATATAAATTTTCAATTGTGAGTTATAAAGTCGGTTGCGAGATAAAAAGTCGCAATTATCTTTTTATTTTTTTATTCTGTGCCGGAAACAAGCTATGAAACTAATCTGATACTTAACAGATTTTAAATAATTTTGCTCCATATCTACCTTAAATACTGCATTAATTTAAAAAAAGCATCAAATATGTTTTTTTTATATATTTTACACATTTTAAATTGAAAGAAATGTTCCATAATTTAGAATTTTTTATTGTTTGGTAACTTAAAATCCCCTTAAAATACAAAATATTAAAGAAAAAACATTGAAATGAAATATAGTACATTCATTTAATGAAAATAAAATGATGTTCTCTGGTCTGTTTTGACCGCGAACAATCCAATACTAGCCGTAATCCCTAAATGAACACTACCAGAGGGATAATTGTGTTAGTTTCTCACGGCACTTACACACATCCCCACCTTTCTCGATATCAATACCTTGTCAACAAAGTTGGGCTCCACCACGTTCTGTTTCTCATTCTCATCCGGGCCCTCGATGGTGACGAAGAAGATGTTGATGCCGGACTCTCGGGCGAGCCTCGAGGCCTCCTCCACCCGGTCCGTGGGCCAGCCGTCCACCAGCACCACCGCCACGTTGGGCGCCCCGCCTCGGTTCCCATTAGCATCGCTGAAGAAGTGCTTGTTGATGTAGGAGAGGGCCTTCCCTTAAAGAGCACAGAGCCAGAGTCAGCACAAAACATCTACAGTTCTGCGTTTCAATCGCAGCTGTGTTTCGCCTCCAGCCTCGGCCCTCAGACGCTTTCCTTAAATGCTTCCAGGACTCAGGAAAAGGCAGGGTGTCGCACGCCACTGCTGAACACTATCAATGCAGCAGTAAGTAAAACATTATTCTGCTAAGTTTAATTGAATATTCAAACTTTGAGCTCATGGATTTAATAAGAAATATTTTTAGAAATGCTGCCCTCAGTGAACCCTAAAGGTATCGAGGCACGTCAAGCACCTAAACATGTTGCTGCATTAAAGTCCCCATGAAATCAGAATGGACAATTCTTGTTTTTTATGGAATATTGCAGTGTTTATTATAAATGATTTATCTGCATTTTAAATGTCCCTGGTAATCTTGAATCAGAATAACTTCCTCTTGCAGCATCTCTTCTCTTCTCTGATGATGTGGGCGGGGCAACCTGTCACTCACATGAGATCAGCCAATAGCAAACCACAACCATCCAATCAATTCCCTACAGACACAATCAAGCCCCGCCCACATTTGTTCTTGTTCCAGAAGCGCTTCACTCGAATATACGACACAATAGAGAAGAAAAGACCAGCGAATCTTTTAGGGGTGAGTCCAGGATTTCAATATTAGGGGAGCTCATTAGGAAGGGCACAATTAAAAAAACAACAACAACAACAACAAAAATGTAATATGTGTTGAATATTGATGCCATATTTCTTAACAACACATGACACTTGCTTTGACATTTTGTCATCTAAAATTCATACATTGTGTGCTCAGTAGGTAGCTTTTGTAAACAAATATTTGTTAAAACTGTCATTATGTCCTCACAGTAGAATATGAGACAGATAATCTGTGGAAAAAATCGAGCTCCTCTGGCTCCTCCCTGTGGTCCTATTGCCATTTGCAGAAATACACCGCTCCCGGTCAGAAACAACCAATCAGAGCCAGGAGGAATGTCTTAGCAGTGTCAATCACGCTCGTGTACGCGCTGATCACCCCTCTCTTGCACAGCGCAAGCGCGTACCGTCGTTCGTGACTCTCCTGTTCGAACTCGTTCATCCAAATGAACAAATCTTTTTTCGAGTCATTTCGTTCATTCAACGAACGAAATGACTCGCAAAAAAGATTCGTTCATTTCGAACGAGTCTTTTTCGGAGTCATTTCGTTCATTCAACGAACGAAATGATTCTAAAAAAGATTTGTTCATTTTGATGAACGAGTTCAAACAGGAGAGTCACGAACGCGCATCACAGAACAGAGCAAGGCGAGCATTTGTGCTTATAAAACTTAAAGTTTTTTTATTTATTTTTGAAATGACCGATCGTTTCGCTAGATAAGACCCTTATTCATCGTCTGGTGTCGTTTAAAGCCCTTTGAAGCTGCACTGAAACTGTCATTTGGTCCTTGAAACGTTTGTGTCCTATTGAAGTCCATTATATGGAGAAAAATCCTGGCATGTTTTCATCAAAAACCTTAATTTCTTTTCGACTGAAGAAAGAAAGACATGGACATCTTGGATGACATGGGGGTGAGTAAATTATCAGCAAAAGTTTTTTTAAAAGTGAACTAATCCTTTAACGTTATCTTACTAGCTATTTATAACTTATAGAAAGAGTGCAACGTTATAAAGTTACATGTATTGCAAAATACATAATGATTTGAGGACCAAGTTTGTAGTCAAAGTATGGGCAGGCCATAGTCAATGTAAAGCATATTGTTGATGTTTCGTCCCTATTAGTGAATGTTCCATAACTGTTTATAATCCGCCGTATTCGGTGGTCCTGTTTACTAGTCTGCGCGTTCACGGCAGGCTCCGCTGTGGGGGAGGAGCTGTGGGGGAGGAGCTGTGGAGGGAGGAGCTGTGGGGGAGGAGCTGTGGAGGGAGGAGCTGTGGAGGGAGGAGCTGTGGAGGGAGGAGCTGTGTGGGGAGGAGCTGTGGGGGGAGGAGCTGTGGGGGAGGAGCTGTGGAGGGAGGGCTGTAGCACAGCAGAGAGCAAGGGGGTTGGACCTGGAAGTTGTGCTTGTTCAAATTTTCAGGCTAAGTCAACATTTTCTCAAAACTCCCTACTGCAACTTTAAGTAGAGTTTTCATGGTCACTGCAGTCCTCAGGGGTTTCAGAGTCAAAACAAGTGTGTTTGTGTAAATCATATAGAGAAGATGAAGGGCTACGGCTCTGATTAAACATCATCCAACCAGATTCATCAAAGCAGATAAAGCTGTAGCCTCAGGCTATCTTTGACTTTACAGGCAGCTGCTGTTTTACAGGATTCCTCTGTTTTATTAAAGTGAGACACTATTTATAACACAAACCATACAACCAAATCTCTAGGTTGGATAAACCTCAGGCATTTGGTCAGCTTACACAGAAACACCACAGAGTGGCACCAGCCCTGTAATTTCACAGTTCCCAGCTCAGATTTAGATCTTATTTGGAACTGAGATGTGAAACCCTGTAAAATCCAGTGATAACTCAGATAACTCAGATAGCTCAGTGTTATTCACTCACCTACATGTGACAGACCTCCCTTCTGGACGATTTTACTGATGGCTGGTTTCACGTCATTGGAGCTGGAGAACTGTTTCAGACTGAATTCTGTGACCGCATCATCCCTGGATCAGAAATTAAATGCTTATCATTCATCACGCCAGTTATATTTTGGTACAGTTGTGTATGACAGCATGTAAGTTAATTTAGAGATGTACAAATCTGCAAATCTCCTGATTACTGGTCAGAACTGAAACTCCAAGAACCGCTGACTTCAATAAATGATACATTAAACTCAAAACAAATCAAGCTAGTTTGGGATCAGTAAGGTTTAAAAAAAAGAGATTAATATTAAAGTGTTCAAAAGATACAGTAAAGACATTTATAATGTTGCAAAAAAATTCTACTTCAAATAAATGCGGTTTGTTTGATTTTTTTATTCATCAAAAAATAAAATGTTAGACGGTTTCCACTGAAATATGAAGCAGCACGACTGTTTTCAACACTGATAATAATCATAAATGTTTCTTGATCATCAAATCATCATATTATACTGATTTCTGAAGGATCATGTGACACTGAAGACTGGAGTAATGATGCTGAAAATTCAGCTTTGATCACAGGAATAAATTACACTTTACTATATATTCACGTAGAAAACAGCTGATTTACATAGGAATGATATTTTACTGTTTTTGCTGTATTTTTGTATTTTGTATTCTGTATTTGATCAAATAAATACATCCTTGGGGATTATACTGTAAGAGAATAAACACAAAAAAATCTTGCAGAATCTAACAGTAGTGTATATAAAAATATATTAAATTCCTTAAATTCGATGTAAAATCACCTTTAGGATTCATACACATCTCTGAGGTTCTTGTAATGTAAATATGTTTTCATTTTAGTCAGTAAAAAAATAATGATATTGTATCTTGCATCTAAACAAGTGTGTAATATGTTAATAATCTGTAAATATTATAGTCTATTCTGACTTAACCTAATCGTGTCTTAAAACGGTCATATTTTTATTCTTTAACCTTATTATTTGTTTTGTTGTTGTATTTATATGTGTGCATTGGAAGATTTATTACCAAGAAAAATGCCTTGTGTGTGCGAACAGAATTGGCAGTAAAGCTCTTTCTTTTTCTGAGGGGAAATTAATGTATGCTAAAACCAAATTTTATTCGTAATTTAACGAATACTAACGGGATCATGTTAGTTGTAGGTTAAGTGACAGTCCCTCACTTGTTCTTATTAATAATCCTCCAGCATCTGTCTGTTTCTGGCACAGGGACACATTATTACCCGTATTGAATGATGCCCATCATGGCTCCTTCTGCACCCACATTCAGAGCTTGGGAAACCTCCACGAGGAAGTCTTTCTGAATCTTGAATCGTCGTTTCCCAATACTCCAGCTGCCATCCATGAGGAACGCAATATCAACTTTACAATCTACAGAGACGGATGAGAATTGAATGAGAGCCATGAAAGGAAGTGAGTATTAGTCTATTATCATCAGTGTCAGTTCTGAAGGAATGTACTTGGATCTCCGTGTGTCCGATCACTGAGTTCAGGAGCTCTGGCTGTTGATTCCTGTCCTCGAGTGCTGAATCCTGGGAAAGCAGAGGATGTTGCTATTACATATCAACCCTGTACCTTATCTATACTACTGTGAAGAACTGTATGACCATATTATCAAGTGTGTAATATGTGCAAGTGTCCAAATTTAAAATCAAATAGTTTGCCTACATAAGTGCTTTTCTGAGAAGAAACTTTTTAATGCAAAACATGTAATAAAGCAACACATGCCCATTGCAAAAACATTCCTGCAAAATTATTTTTTTAAAGTGCACTTTAAAGTGAAATGTCCAATGAGTGGCACCAAAAGCGTGTTTAATTTTCACGTAAACAGATGAATGTGAATGTTGTAGCTTTTTATTATGTTGATTGTTCAGAAATGAAATGTCCAGTAACATGAAATGAAATGTCCCGTGCTTGAAAATAACATTGCACCTACACTAAACCCTAACCGATAGTGTGTACAAAACAAACATGAGATAAAAACACATTTGCTGAAGCAACCGTGCCATTTGAAAGCTTCTTTGAGCTTTTATCGTGACTCGTACCCGAGCGATTCTGCACTGCTGTATCAGGTGAACTACTGAGCAAGTTTACTTCGTTAAAAAAAGCCACACAAATAGAGCTATTTATGTGATACAAACATCAACATGTATTAGTTTACAAACCATGCACTATGATAAAAGTGTTTCAGCTCATAACATGTGTAAGGAACAGCGTGAAAATAAGTTTATATTAATCAGTAATATTTCCCTGTAATCATAATTTTTGTGAAAAGGAATACAATTTGTTGGTGTTTTACTGTCTTTAGTGTTCATTTCATCTGGAAACTGCAGTGAATTGTATGTATAGATAAGTTTTTCCAATGAGCTTGTGTGGCATTAAAGGCTTTAATCTTTAATCAGTTCAGTTAGTAGTTAGTCTCCTCACCTGACTCGAATGGGTTCGACTCCGCAGGCGCCTCTGTGACAGTAATCACACACTAATTAATCATTAATTACACAATCATTAAAAACATCCAATATCCAATCACAGTTTCTTAAAGTGCCCCATTATGCTTTTTCTGATATTCCCTTTCATGTAGTGTGTAATAGAGATGTTTGTGAGTTTAAAAGATCTGCAAAGTTTCATAGATCGAAGTGCAGATAAATGTAGTTCCCTTTCGAAAGGGAACTCGCAATGCGTCGATGACGCTTTGGGGAACGCCTCAGGCGTGACAGGTGTCTGAAATCACAATCAAATCACGGCAATCACATTGACCGGCGACAGCCCGTGAATCATTAGCGTGAATGATTAACGTGCGACCTGGAGGTATAAAAGGGCGCCTTGCAAACATGACAAATCATCTTATCTTCAGGGACTGTCTGTTTGAAACGCTACTCAAGGAAACGGTAAGAGAAAATGAAATGTACAGCGAAGGCAGATTGCTTTCAGAAATGTGCCGATCCGTGCCCGAGGTTTCTGACGCTGGGCGACACACACAAGCTGTGCGTTTCCTGCCTGGGAGAAGAGCGCGCACGGGAGGTTCTCGAGGGAGCCCTCTGTGCGAAATGCGAGCGTTTTTCTCTTAAAACGCTCCGCTCTCGTCTGGTCCTCTTCTCGAGTGAAGGGGGCTCAGCGTCTGGTCCTTGTGGTCCAGGTCCCGCTCGTGCCGTGGCCGAGCGGTGACTTGCATCATGGGCTCCCAGATGGAGCTCGTCGATCACCTTGAGAGGGCTGCAAACCTCTCAGATGATTCGACGGCTGACAAGGGCGAGCTGCAGGTCGATGAGGAAGATTTTTCACCGACTGTTCCTGCAGTTGCTGCTCTTTAGGACGAGCAGGAGATGGCTGAGGAGGTTTATAATCAGGTAGATCCTGAACCCCCTCAGCCACCCTGCCCCGTGTATGCAGAGCTGGTGGATGTTGTGGAGCGCGCCGCTGGCAGGCTGCAGCTGCCATGGCAACGCGCTAGAGGAGAGACCGCTGGCTGTAGGCTCGACGATCGGTTTCTCCCCGGCCATACACCACCAGCTCAGGTGAGCCTTCCATTTCTTCCCGACCTTCACACTGAGGTGGAGAGGGCATGGAAGAACCCATACTCTGCCCGCATCCACCCACATCAGTGGGCCAGTTTCGCTGATGTTGAGGGGATCGAATAGCATGGGTATGTGTCGATGCCGCCCATTGACGAGACGTTCGCGAACTATCTCGTGTCTGGGCGGGCGTCGACACTGAGAGCTCCAACCCTGCCATCCAAACCGCTGAAAACAACGGCTCGTTTGAATGGCAGAGCATACACGGCAGCAGGTCAGGCCGGTGCTGCACTGCACACCATGGCGGTGCTGCAGGCATACCAGGCCGACCTGCTGGGGGATCTTGACCAGGGGGCAGGGATGTCCCCTGAGGCGGTAGCTGAGCTGCGCCGTACCACAGATCTTGCTCTCCGGGCTACCAAGCAAACCGCTGCTACGATCGGGCGGTCGATGGCGGCGATGGTGGCCACGGAGAGGCATTTGTGGCTAAATCTAGCCAACATCGGGGAGAAAGAAAAGGCCTTTCTCCTCAATTCGCCGGTTTCTCCTTCCGAACTCTTTGCCACCTTCGTAGAGGCGGTGGTGGGGAAGTTCAGGGAGGCGAAGGCGCGCTCTGCAGCATTTAAGAGCTGTATACCGCTGAGATCCGGGTCCACGCCCAGGCAGGCGGGAGGGCCTGGCCCTTCATGGTCTGAGGACTGTAGACAGGGCCAGCGAGCCAGTGTCGCCTCTCGTGCGCCCCCTCCTAGGAGGAGCAGGGAGGTTATCCAGCACAAACGCACACAGCGTTGGTAATGGGTAACCTCCCCGGAGGGTCACAAAATCTGCCCTCTCCTCTCTTCTGACTCCCCAGGAGTTCATTACATCAGGCCTGGGGCTGGGCTTATGATGAGAACGATGTTCTGATGGCCCGCCTAGGCTTGGTTAGTGGAAACGCCCCTTTCAGGCATGTAAAGTGGTGGACCGCAGGTTCATAAAGAACTATCTGGCGAGTCTTCACTCCGCACGCCGCAGGTGAGCTGACTGGTCTTTTCAAGAGTAATTCTTTGTGAATTAAAAACTAAAATGTACCTCTCTACAGACCTCGTTCCCTGTATAGAGCTATGGGGTCATGTCAAGGTAATAAGGTAAGAGAAGTTTCCTGGATTATTAGGGCCCTGAAGTTCCCCATTAGGTGGCCAGAATGATAACTATGTTAGCCTTCGGGCTGTTAGCCACCTCAGGGTAGAGTAGTTGGTCTCTCTCTCATAGAATTTTTTACTTAGAGTGTTGACTGACGCTAGAGCTTCAGATAGATCTTATGTCCGGCCCACGGGACCGTTGACTTCTTCCTTAGTATTTCACCCCTTGAGCTCTGTTTGGGTTTTCAGTAGGCTGAGCGATTCTGCAGCCCCTTGTATGGAATAATACAGACTATATTCTTTAGTAAGGCTGTGGCTCCTCCGAGCCCTCAGATAGATCTATGCTTGCAGGCTGGCCCTCACCAGGGACGCCTTTGTAGCTGGCCTAGGCTGTGCCAGGGATAATGGAGGCGCTCTGCTAAAAATAGCATTTCTTCCTCTGACCCTTCACTTTGTGAATGTAGGTTTCTAGCATCCCTGTATAAACAGCCTCCTCCCATGGGAGTCGTTAGGCCAAGGCCCGCCCCCTTCTCTGCATTCTGGTGACAAGAGTAATGCAGCGTGGTGCAGAGGATGGTTTATAAAGGACATGGTTAGGCCTCAAATAGGCCTCCGTGGTACATATGTCTTTATTGAGCAGGGTTAGGCCGTCTTTCGCTTCACGAAGAAGACTGGGTCTGTCTGCCCGACCCTGCCGTGCAGAACTGGCATACGGATTAGGCCGCCAGTAAAGGCTTCACTCACCTCGCTGAGCTACTGCTTGAGCACTGGGTTGTAGGTGGTTGGCTTTCATTCAAGCCCCACTCCTCTAGGTTGGGCACAGATACATTTCTGTCACCCCTAGAGCCGCTGGCAGGCCCGCACCCTGGTAACCTCAGGGTGAGGTGTGAGTATTCCCCTGTGATACAAGGTAGGTCTGAGCACTTCACTCCCAGTTCTATATTATCCTACATCGCACCACTATGGCTCGGGTCGAGTAGGAAGGAAGCCTTCACTTCTTCTTTGGTCGAAGTACGCTCCCCTGAAGCCAGAGCATTGCCCTGAGCTGACGCCCATGCGTGTGTAGTATGGTTCCCAACTGTGTATGTTATAGCAGAATATGACTTGCTATCAGCTAGTAGGCCCGACCAGGCCTCCCTGATAGGCAAGTCCACAGCTGGCTGGCCTTAGCAGGCCACCTTGTACTATCACCTGGACTCAGGGCTCATAGCATTCCAGTGGTTATCAGGTAGTAGGCCACTCAGGCCTCCCTGAAGGTGAATTCCCACTTAAGATGGTTATCAGGTAGTAGGCCTCACCCGGCCGCCCTGAAGGTGAGTTCCCCACATGCTGTGGTTATCAGGGTTTAGGCCCTACCAGGTCTCCCTGAATGGGAACGGTCAGGTAGTAGGCCTCACCAGGCCTCCTTGAAGTTGAGTTACCACAGATTGTGGTTATCACACATACTGTGGTCATCAGGTAGTAGGCCTCACCAGGCCTCCCTGAAGGTGAGTTCCCCACATACTGTGGTTATCAGGTTGTAGGACTCACCAGGCCTCCCTGTGAATGGTTTCCTAGTGGTGCTGGGTTTAGGAAGCTAGTGGCCTCTTGCTGTCAGTTTCAGCTAGCCTTAGTAGGCAGCTGCTAAAGGCGAGCTTGCGCCCTGGCTCGCTAAAGTGTTCATTCTCTGCTACTGGTTCCCTCCCGGAACCTTTTTCCTGCCTACAGCCTGGTTTGCCTACCAGGCGGACCTTGTGTTCCCCTCACCGAGGGTCACTATGAGCATACGGCCTCCTGAGTCTGGTCAGATGGTCGTAGGCCTCTCGGGAGGCCTCCCAGTTAGATCAGCCCTTAGCCCTCCACAGGCCTCCTCAGTGTTTTGAAACACAGACACTGGGTAGATCCGTGGATCGAGTAGAGAAACTCCCCTCGCTAGCAAGGGTTGGAAAGCACTATACTGAGTCATACTCTCATACTCTCTGAGATCCGGGCCGAGTGGTTCACTGCCAGCTTCGCAGTGCCTCGGGTTGGATGCCTTACCTAAGGCAACTGTCCAGAGGCTCTGTCTTTGGACAGACAGGAAGTGGCCAGACTAAGTGTCTATGTACTGATACCAGGTCAGGCCGTCCTGGTGGCATTTCGGGGTGAATACGTTCCCCTGAATAGTGATTGGCTGGGGTTCCTTTGGGTTCCCTAGCCACATTCCCTAGAAGGGACCCCTTCTAATTGGAAGCTGTGGTTCCAGGCCCGGAGCAGGCCCGGATGTTTATGAAGGTTTATCTGCGAGGCTTATAGCTTGGGCTATGACCGTAGGGAATGCTGTCACTGACAGCCCAGTGTGACCTGAGGGTGAGTGGTTCTAGCGTTTCATTTGAAGTTGCTGGTTCTGTCAGTTGTCACTGCCACATGACATGCACTCCCCTTAGCATGGCGGCGTGGGTATATTGTTCCCCAAAGCGTCATTGACGCAGTGCGAGTTCCCTTTCGAAAGGGAACGTCTCAGGTTACGACTGTAACCTATGTTCCCTGAGAACAGGGAACGAGACACTGCGTCTCCCTGCCATGCCTCGGGGCTTGCCTACCAAACAGTCCCTTCAGACGATAAGGTGATTTGTCATGTTTGCAAGGCGCCCTTTTATACTTCCAGGTCGCACGTTAATCATTCACGCTAATGATTCACGGGCTGTCGCTGGTCAATGTGATTGCCGTGATTTGATTGTGATTTCAGACACCTGTCACGCCTGAGGCGTTCCCCAAAGCGTCATCGACGCAGTGTCTCGTTCCCTGTTCTCAGGGAACATAGGTTACAGTCGTAACCTGAGACGTTTTTGTCTTCAAAAAGAAAGAAGTGATTCTGAAACGAGTCGTCAGTAATTCAGTCTCACTTCCTGCTTCGTTACTGTTTGTATCTGTCACGGCCGGCTCTGAGCCGCGACAAATGAGGGAGGCAACGAGAACAAAAGCCAGTCAAAAAGTCTTTATTAACAATAAAGAATAAGCTACTTAATTAACGCAAAGACACAAAACACGCTCCAAAAACACAGGCCTGCAAACATAACACCCCAAATTAAACTAATACATTAAGCAAACAAATAACAAATAAAGCAACCCAAAATAACAGAAAACCAGAGGGTAGCCGAAGCACCTAAAGTCAGAGAACCATTACCTTTTATAATCCTCTGCAGGTGTTTCACATTAATCATTAATTACTTCAGTAAGGCGGCCCTAGAGGCACGTCACACACCCCCCCTTAAAAAATAAACCCACACACAACACACAAAAAAAACAAAACATAATTCCAACAAGGTACATCCCAACCTCCTAACTAACATCACAAACTTCCTGAAGCCTATCTAGTCTTCAGTGGCTTGCCGAGCTCGGGGCGACTTTAAACACTGAACTCAGCATCCTCAACAATCCCATAACCAGGACTGCCGAAGAACACTGAAGTGTACCCCCACTCAGGATTACCACCCAAAACAAAAACAACCCCCCACCCCCTAACTAAACTGGGATGTACACACACACAAAGCAAAAAAATAAAATAAATAAATAAATAAATTACTAGACAAATCTCTACTAGACTACAAAACTCCCAAATAACAACGACGTCACAGCATCTTCCAGAATCCATTCATAATACTCATCGACCTCGGCACCTAAAAGACAGGCTTGAGAAAGAAACAGGAGAGAGAAACCGAAAACAACATCGTGGCACAAAGCAAAAAAATAAAATAAATAAATAAATAAATTACTAGACAAATCTCTACTAGACTACAAAACTCCCAAATAACAACGACGTCACAGCATCTTCCAGAATCCATTCATAATACTCATCGACCTCGGCACCTAAAAGACAGGCTTGAGAAAGAAACAGGAGAGAGAAACCGAAAACAACATCGTGGCAACACATCGTACTCGTGATAGAGCATCCGTAATCACGTTTTCTGTACCCTTAATGTGTCTTATATCCAGATGATACCCTTGTAGAAAGATACACCATCTCATGAGTCGCTGGTTTGGGTTCTGCAAAAAATTAAGGAACGTTAGAGGATTGTGATCTGTAAAAACCACCAAGGGTCCTCCACCTGAACCCACATAAACCTCAAAATGGATAAGTGACCAAATCAGAGCTAATGCTTCTTTCTCAATAACTGAATAGTTAAGTTGATAAGCATTAAACTTTTTAGAGAAGTACCCCACCACACAGTCTACACCATCTTCTGAGGTCTGGAGTAAAACAGCTCCAGCTCCCACATTACTAGCGTCAACTTGCAATTTAAAAGGTTTATCCAGTCTAGGTGCAACCAAAATTGGAGACACAGTGAGAAGAGACTTGACATCCTCAAATGCTCTCTGACACACAGAGGTCCACTCAAATTTTATTTTATCTCGAAGCAGGTTGGTAAGAGGAGCTGCCACAGTAGAAAAATTCTGACAGAATCCCCTATAAAAACCAACCATCCCAAGAAACCTCATTTACTCCTTTTTAGTTGTAGGGGTAGGAAAGGGATCAATTGCTGCCACTTTAGCTCCAACAGGACATACATGACCCTGACCTACACATTTTCCAAGATAGATTACAGTGGCCTTAGCAAATTCACATTTGCTCAAATTAACAGTGAGATTAGCCGCAACCAGACGATCCAACAAAGCTCTAATCCTTAGGTGTTCTGACCAAGTGTCACTATAGACTACTACATCGTCCAAGTAAACTGCACAACCTTCCAAGCCAGAGACAACTCGATTCATTAATCGTTGAAACGTATCTGGAGCGTTTCTCAGGCCAAAACTCATAAACTTATAGGAAAATAAGCCTGACGGAGTGACAAATGCAGAGATCTCTTGGGCTCTAGTTGTTAGAGGCACCTGCCAATAACCCTTTAGCAAATCAAATTTGCTAACATAAGTAGCAGACCCAACTTGGTCAATGCAATCTTCGATTCGTGGCAAAGGGAAGGAATCAGGTTTGGTTAGTGCATTTACCTTCCTGTAGTCTGTACAAAATCTATGAGAGCCGTTGGCTTTTCTAACCAGAATACACGGAGACGCCCAGCTGGAATAAGAAGGCTCCGCTAACCCATTTTTCAACAAATATTCAACCTCAGCCTCTAGGTGTCGCTTTTTCTCCAACGGAACACGGTAATAGTGCTGATGAACAGGTTTTGCGTCCCCCACATCAATGTCATGTTCAATTAAATTCGTCTGTGTAGGAGTATCTGGAAAAAGAGACACGTACTCATTTATTAAAGCTGACACATCAGAATATTGAACATCAGGGAGATGCTTCAACATCACCCCCAAATTTTCAAGGGCTTCTGTGTTTTTAAAACAGCCTTGTGTGACTGATTGACCCGGATCCAGACCCTCATCATCGGAAATAAGCACTGCAGGAACACCTCTTAAAGATGTTTCCACCCCTGCGCCAACCAAAAGCACAGGCTTCACTTGGGATCCTTCTGGATTTTCAAAAGTCAAAAGAGAATTAACAGCCTCCTTGGTAGCATTTTCAACAGCATCACACACATAATAGGGTTTCAACAAATTCACATGGCAAACACGTGCCTTCTTCCTCCTATCAGGAGTTTAAATCAAATAGTTCAACTCTGAAACCTGACGTAACACAGTATAAGGGCCTACAAATTTTGCCTGAATAGGAGAACCCACAACTGGCACCAAAGCAAGCACCTGATCACCAGACTGAAAAACTCGAACCTCTGCACGACGGTCAAATAACCGCTTCATTCTATCTTGTGAATGCCCCAGATTTGCTTTTGCCTGTGCACAAGATTCATACAGTCTCCTACGAAAATCACTTACATAGTTCAACAAATTTTTCGCTGGATTAACACCCTTCAAATCCTCAGACAAAAGTGACATTGGACTACGCACCGAATGTCCAAATACAAGCTCATTTGGACAAAACGCTGTGCTTTCCTGTGAAGCTTCCCTAGCAGACATAAGAAGCCAGGGCAAACCGTCCTCCCAATCACCCTTCATGTGCGTGCAATAAGATCTTAAAAGAGACTTCAGTGTCTGATGGAAGCGTTTTAGGGCCCCCTGACTTTGAGCATGGTAAGCGCTAGCCTTCTGATGTTTAACATGCAACTGCTTTAATATTTGAGCAAATATTTTCGAAGTAAAATTCGATCCTTGGTCTGTTTGTATGACTTTAGGAATTCCAAACAGAGCAATGAATTGCGTTAAGGCTTTTAACACGGTCTTTGTAGTAATGGAGCGTAACGAATAGGCGGCTGGAAACCTAGTTGTTTGACACATTATCGTGAGCAAATATTTACTACCTGCCTTAGACTTAGGTAATGGGCCCACAAAATCCACAATTAAATATTCAAATGGTTGGTTTACCACTGGAACAGGAAAGAGTGGTGCTGGTCTCAGGGTCTGATTGGGTTTTCCAGTCAACTGACAAAAATGGCATGTTTTAATGTATGCAGACACGTCTCGTTTAAGCTTGGGCCAAAAAAAACTTTTCAAAATTAATTGATACGTCTTTTTAACACCCAAATGTCCTGAAGTATCATGAGCTGTTTTCAAAACAAGATCACGGAGATTTTTTGGAACAACAATCTGAACAATTGGCTCTCCAACAAAATCTTTACCATGGGGCACCCACTTTCTGACCAATATTTCTCCATCCAGATAATACCCTGACGGTGTATCCTGCAGTACATCTGGAGACAGAAGTCTGTCAAACAAGACAACAAGCGAGGCATCCGACTGTTGTTTTTTCACCAATTCACTACATGAGATAGTCAAAACTGATGGTATTTTTGTCAGTGTCTTACCATCTCTCTTACCATCTGACTGAGTCACAGATAAAGATTTACTCCCAGCACGGGTTACAACAGAAGAAACAAATACTTCTGGAAAACTCTGGGCATTTTCATCTGACCCCTCTGAAACCAATAAAGAGGGAGACACTATCAAAGCTGCCGGACCAACAGACCACACTCTACCTCCAGCTAAATTGTTTCCAAGAATATTGTCTACACCTACAGCTGGTAAACAGGGACATACCCCAAGTGTTACCTCTCCCTGAACCAAATCTGAAACCATCATCACTTTATGTAGAGGAACGGATACTACATTTAGCTCTATTCCTCTAATCAAAACATTGTTTCCAGTATACGATTCACTGGAAAAAGACAGAACATTTTCAGCAATAAAAGATTCCGTTGCACCTGTGTGCCTGAGGATTTTTACTTGTTTATTCTCTTTAGAGCCTACTAGTGAGACATCACCTTCTGTAATAAAAGGTGAAAAACTAGAATTCAAGGTTTCACAGTCATTTTCAATGGCTAGTTCGAATGATGATTGAATAGATGGTACCAATCCTACTGATTTTGCTCCCAAAACAACATTTTGGGGCTTTCTATTCCCTGATAAATATTGAGCTTTGGCTTTTAGCATCGGCCATTAATTTTTCCAATGCCCTTTGGCCTGGGAGTAATTGCATGCATCAACTAGTTCACTTTCCCCAGGTGAACGCAATAATCTACCTCTAAAGATAGCAGGATTTTCCCTACTCTTATCATGTACAGACCAATCAGGTTCTCGTCTCATTTCTCTGAATGCCCTTTGTCCAAACTGATTTTTGTGAATTAGAGCATACTCATCAGCAAGGACCGCAGCATCATACGCCGTACGAGCTTTAGTCTCAGTTACATAAGTAGCAATACGGGCTGGCACTGAATTTTTAAACTGCTCTAACAATACTAACTCCTTTAGATCACTTAAAGTTTTGAGATCAGAAGCAGAACACCAGCGATTAAAATGAGTTTGAATTTCTCTCACAAATTCCACATGCGTTTGTCTTTCAGATTTTTGCCAACCTCTAAATAGCTGTGTACTATATGCCTCTGGTACTAATTCATAAGCTTTCAAAACAGCTGACTTAACACATTCATATTTTTCCGAGTCCTGAGTACTTAACGAAGAAAAATTCTCCTGAGCTCTCCCCGTGAAAACGCATTGCAATAACAAAACACGCTCCGAATCGGACCAACCTCTAGTACCAGCTACTCGCTCAAACAGTGAAAAAAAGGTATCAATTTCCCTTTCATCAAATTTAGGCACAAGTTTCAAATTTGTGACCACATCAAAATCAAGCAAATCATGCTCACTACCCTCAACAGACAATCTTCTGGCTTCTCTAGAACATTTTCCACCATTTATCAAATCCAACTTCTAACGCTCAAGCTCCAATCTCTCCAATAGCAGCAATTAGTTATATATTTACACAGTGTTTCCCAAATTCAAATTACAAACAAAAACATACTTTACATCCCAATCAATTGTTACTCGAAGCCTCCCAAACAAACTAAACAGAGCACGCTGAACACTCGTCTTGCTCACGGAGTCGGAGATAATAACCAACCGGTGTTCTCAATTACAATGAATGGCCGGACGAGCCCCCATATTTGTCACGGCCGGCTCTGAGCCGCGACAAATGAGGGAGGCAACGAGAACAAAAGCCAGTCAAAAAGTCTTTATTAACAATAAAGAATAAGCTACTTAATTAACGCAAAGACACAAAACACGCTCCAAAAACACAGGCCTGCAAACATAACTCCCCAAACTAAACTAATACATTAAGCAAACAAATAACAAATAAAGCAACCCAAAATAACAGAAAACCAGAGGGTAGCCGAAGCACCTAAAGTCAGAGAACCATTACCTTTTATAATCCTCTGCAGGTGTTTCACATTAATCATTAATTACTTCAATAAGGCGGCCCTAGAGGCACGTCACAGTATCACTGTGTGTCAAGAGCTGAGATTCAGATATGATAATGAGTGTTTGCTTTCTGGTCAATCAGAGCAGAGCAGCTCTCAGAGAGGCGGGGCTTAGAGAGATCAATCTTTGATCAAAGTGTTTCAGACACTGAGAGAAAGAGCTGATGCTGCAGTGGAGATTATGAGGAAATTCAAATGTTTTTTTGAACTTGGATGCATGTAAACATATTGTAGGAGATTCCAAAATAACATTAGGAAACTTTAAAATAGCATAATAGGTGCACTTTAAGCAGACACTGGACTATATTGTGCATTGTGAGAGAACAGTGGGCTTTTGTATATAAATGTGCTTGAGTTTTTGACACACCTCTGGTGTGGCTCGTCTCAGACGGAGGCTTGTGTTCTTCTGGCTCAGGAGCTGGAAACAGAAATCATGTACACATGAATCAGACCTCCAGATTCACAAAGAAACAGTGACTCATAGTGAATGTGACCCTCGTTACTACAATAACACCAGTAACAGTTTTCAGATCAGCCACGAGCCCTGTGGTTTTAAACATATACAGTAAAGCCGAGGGCCATAAACTTCTTCTCATGAATCCAGACACCGTAAAACCGACCCTGTGGTAACAACCCAGAATCCAGCAGCAGAAGACTGAAGTTCCCGAAGACTCTTCTGGATCCAGATCGGGATAGACATTATCATGATATAGAGTGGGCGGTCCAACACTGCCATCAGAGACTTCCTACCATTCCTATACTCACTCGTTTCCTCGAAGAAGCATTTATTTGTTCTGTTCTCTCTATACCATTTTAATTTTGCTTCATGAGTATAATGTATTATTATTAACCTTTATTTAACCAGGCAAGACACTTAAGAACAAGTTCTTATTTTCAACATCAGGAGAGTTAAAATCTCCTGAAAGTCGTGCAAAAATACATTACCATACACACACACATAAATATTCATTTAAAACATACATTAAAAGGGATAGTTCACCCAAAAATGAAAATTCTGTCAGTATTTACTCACCATCATGTTGTTCCAACCCCGTAAGACCTTCGTTCATCTTCGGAACACGAATTAAGATATTTCTGATTAAATCTGAGAGCTGGATCACTCCTCCATAGGCTTCTAAGGGATTGAACTTGTTCCCCGAAAAGTTATTAAAGACATCATTAAAATAGTCCAAGTGACTACAGTGGCTCAATCTTAAGTTTATCAAGCGACGTGAATACTTTTTGTGCGCAAAAAAAACAAAAATAACGACTTTATTTCAACTATTCATTTCCTTCTCTGTGGGCCTCTAGTCAGTTAGCGTAGTGTGATAGCGTAGTGTGATAGCGTAGTGTGATTGCGTAGAGCTACGTCACACGTAGGCTCACTATTGGCCGACGCTGGTCATGTGTGTGATGTGTGTGACGTACAACACAGAAGCGCTGCGCTGTTACACTAGTGAACTCACTCGAGGCCCACAGAGAAGGAAATCAATAGTTGAAATAAAGTCGTTATTTTTGTTTTTTTTGCACACAAAAAGTATTCTCGTCGCTTGATAAACTTAAGATTGAGCCACTGTAGTCACTTGGACTATTTTAATGATGTCTTTAATAACTTTTCGGGGAACAAGTTTCAATCCCTTAGAAGCCTATGGAGGAGTGATCCAGCTCTCAGATTTAATCAAAAATATCTTAATTCATGTTCCGAAGATGAACGAAGGTCTTACGGGGTTGAACAACATGAGGGAGAGTAAATACTGACAGAATTTACATTTTTGGGTGAACTAACCCTTTAAGGCTGTGATAAATACACTCCCTATAAGTTTTTTAAATGCAGAAATTAAATTTCATGTCTCAGTTGAGTTCTGTCAAGTTAATTTCTAATTTCTAATTTCTAATTTCTATAGCACTCGATATAATACGGATTGTTTCAAAGCAGCTTCACCAGTAATAAACAGGAAAATAAAACAACCAATGATGCATTTTTTTGCATAATTAAATATAAGACAACTTCTGTGAGACCCACTAAACCAAATCATCTTGACCATGTTGTAAAACCTGCTAAAACCAACTAAGACCAGCGAACCAGCTTGGGATGGTTTACGATTTTATTTCAATAGGAAACCCTTGTTTTAACATATGGAGCACGTGTTATCCCAGATAGCATGGTGACATTGATACAATGTTGAGTTTTGATCTAAACCATCATTTTGGTTGAGATTGACATTTCAATGTTTAAAGTGTGCTGGATCAGCATTGACATTTTGATGAAAGCCAACAACACACATGGCTGGAGACAGTGACATTGAACTAACAGTGATTTGTAGTTGATGAGCACAAGATCATTCAGGTGTATATCTGCAGAACACTAGTGGGTGTTTCTCGATCAGTGGGGCATTTTCAAACCACAATGGACATTTTCAACCGCTTTACCCGATTTGCTGTAATCCACTGTGGGCTTGGTTTAGGGGTGGGCATTCATGATTTTAGCAAGTCTGTTGAAAAATGGTTGAAAAACATTTACCTGTATTGTAGTTTGAAATTGGCCACTGATTGGTAAACGCCCATTTTGTCTTTGCATGTGCACTTTTCAGTAGTCTAATGCTTCCTCATTAGAGAGAAAACAGGTGCATCCTATACAGACCTCTTGTTTGTTGAATCACCTGACATACTTACACGACTTCTCTAGCAGAGTTTCAAACAATGGTGCATCTACCTTATTTCTCTGTTCCTTTGTTTTGCATGCTTATTTGCGTTTGATTTGTGTTGTTACTCACTGTAATTAGATTACAAAGTTATTAAAGTGTTTCAATAAAGCATCTATTTTTCTACATTCTTAAAAAATGCATCTTGCTTTAGTAAAGTTTATTAGGAATTTCCTGAATAAAGTTATGTCATTTAACAGATTTCTTAAGGTGCAAGAGACATGAACATGAGCAAGAATGTTAACATAGCCCATGTCTTGTATCGGTCAGTGTTTGCATGCAGAACACATTGCTCCTTTAGTAGGAGTGAAGGCAGATGAAGATGGACAATTAAAAAAAGCACCTCCTGATAATACTGACATTGATCATACACTGAGTTGTTGTCGACAGCATAATCACCTGACCTGGGACTTGATGATATCCTGTATCTTATCACTGCTTAATCAGGTAATCATTCATATTCCTGAATCTGTATTAAATTTGAGAAATAACTGATTTCCATTCAGTTTAGCTTGTTTCCACTGAAACACAATAAAAAAAAAACATCTAGTGTTTATTAAGAAAGTGACTGACTTGACTATTTTGTGATATTTAAAGAGATTAGGGTCTACATAAGGTGAATCTGCAGCTTTAAAGGGATAGTTCAGCCTGAAATTAAAATGATGATCATTTATTTACCCTCAAGTTGTTCCAAACCTGTATGAATGTCTTTCTTCTGCTGCACACAAAAGAAGATAGAGTGAAGGATGTTGGCAACCAGACAGTTGATGTTAGCCATTGACTTCCATGGTATTTCCTACTATGGAAATCAATGGCCACCGTCAACTTTCTGGTTACCGACATTCTTTAAAATATCTTATTTTGTGTTCAAAAGAAGAAAGAAACTCATACAGGTTTGGAACAACTTGAGGGTGAGTAAATGATTACAGAATTTTCATTTCGGGTTGAACTATCTCTTTAAAGAAATTTTCATTGAAAAAAACTAAGATCTTTTTTATTCTACAAGATAAAAGTGTTATTTGAATCCTGTAGTTTCACAGAAAATGAACAGAGAAATGTAATGGCTATAGCTCAGAGGTGTTCGTTCCTCTTCATGAAGAGTAGCTCCAGCACCTGGAAGTGTTCAGATGAGCTTGATTATCTGCCTCAGGTGGGTTTAATTAGGGCTGGAGATAAAGCCGACACCCCTGCTAGCACTTTCTTTTGATATTAAAGCATTCATAGAAATAAATAAACAGAATTTTACGATACTATAATCGTAGTTAGAATATTTTGTTTTCAGTGACTTAAAAAAAAGTGAATCATTTTGTGTTTAGTATATTAACATTATTGAATATGACTGTATGTAATATGACAACTGAATTGACTCGTTCTTGAGTAACATCATGCTTTCTTTTTCAGATTTCAGAGAACCCAAAGGAAAAGAGGCAGTAGTCTGATGCAAGACAGATTTTTAAAAACCTGAACCACTGGACCTGTAGTTATGATGACATCAGACTTCTGAAGCCAATTTTATTTTTAAAGGTTGAAATGCTTTTGTCCTATTTCTCCCCCTTTCGTTTTTGAAAAAAAAATGATATTTTAATATATTTGTTTTCATTGATTGATTGAATAAAATAAATTGACTCAACTGCTGGAAAGGTGTCATTTATATTTTGAAATGGTCAGGAATTTGTTGACGCACCATTGAAGTGTGATTGAAATATTAATGTTGTTTCAACATTAATTGGTACATCAGATGGCAACATTGTTTGACATTCCTATTCAGTCTTTCAACAAAATGTATTTAGAATCAACATCACATTGTAACATTGATCAAACCATACTACCAAAGATTATTTTTTGTTAATTTCAGTGTTAATTCAACAGCAGTGATGTAGATTCAACATCATAGTAACGTTGATTCAATAATATTACCATTGATTATTTTTGTTAATTTCAATATTGATTCAACAGCAGTGATGTATAATCAATCATAGTGTAACGTTGATTCAATAGCATTACCATTGATTTTTTGTTCAACATAGTTTCAACATTAACTGAGGGTGCAAAAGTGATGTTGATAAAATATCACTTTGTAATGTTGAATCAATACTATTACCATTGATTTTTGGTTGAATTCCCAACATTATTTCAACATTAACTGAGGGTGCAAGAGTGATATTAAAGCAACATTACTTTGTAACGTTAATTCAATGCAATTAGCGTTGACGCATCAACACTGAGTCAACATTGTTTCAATGATTACATGCTATCTGGGATAGCACATGTAAACAGTAACATATACTCTTTCACATAGAATTTTATGCTTTTTTTTGCATTACTCCAAAATAAAATAAGAGAATACTTACAAAACTGTCCAAAGTCATACGGGTGCTCATACTGTGTGTTATCAGGCCTTGGGTCAAGAACTGCAGAAGAGAGGCAGCATGTGCAGGAACTGTTAGTTCAGCGTACTGCATTATGGAAAACATACCCATAATACCTGTGTGAATGTGTTAGCAAAAAAAGCCAGACAATCAAAAGCTGTAAAGAAAAGCGTAGCTTACCACCTGTTCTCTGACATGGATGATAAAGCTAAAGTCATATAGCAGAAACACATGCTCTGAATGTTTTGATATCATATGGGCCGCACATTGGCATGGATTTATTAAACGGCCTTGAAAGCTTATGCCATGGTCTATTTAAACCACATGAAGGAAGTGAATGCAGTGTACAAATCAGTAGCAGATACTGTAGGAACCTGCATACATTGATATGATGCTATGGTGATCAAAACAGGCATGTGCTATGCACACTATGAAGCCATAATGCAGATTTATGTGTTTCTTTTTTATTCTCCTCTGGTACTGTAGTGGATTTACAGTATAACAACATGAAATCCTTACCTGCGGGGTCACCAGAGCTCGCCCTGCTCCATTTATTGCCTGTGTTTGGCACTGAGTGGCTACTATCTGAACACAGAAAGGGATGGTTGGGCCTCATGTCAGATTTAGACATGATGGAGTAAGGATTAGCATGAATTATTATTAAAAATTATAATTATTATTATATATAGTTTATGGATATTCACTTGGAATTTAAAAGCATGTTTAGCCTTCGTTTATGTCTTCTTTAATGTTTGTTTATGGAGGGTTACGTTATTGAACTGCGTAATGATTCTGATACCTGTTGGCCTTCTGGTGCCAGAGAACCAATCAGGTCGTGCGTACGCAGGGTGCGTCCAATCTCGTCGTACCAATGCTAGACAGGGAGATTTAGAAACTGCTTACAATATATTACCAACATACAAGACATAAAATGGACTTGAACTGATTCTCTCTAGACAAGAGACAAAACAAGCTAAAGTTTATGAAGCATGGAAATATTAATTAAATTACATGAGCAAGAAAAGCTTTATATTTTTTATTACTTTTACAAATGTTCTTAGAAATTGTTTAAAAAAAAAAAAAAAAAACTAGAGACACAAAAAGTATGAAGTTATGGTCTGGGGACAGGTGGTTTTAAAATAATGAACGGGTACTTTTGGGTTAACATTTTAGTATTCATCTTTGATTACAGAACAGTCCTCAAATTAGATTGGCTGAACACAATTCCAAGATCTCTGATATTTAGTCCAGATATTTAGACTTTTCGCTGTTTGTATCACTCCACTAATCTGTGTTTGTTCCAGACAGACAGTCAGTGGGGGGGATTTTACTGTGACATCATTGAGTCACTGAATTATTCACTCAACCGAATTGCTCAAAAACACATTATTTATCATTTAATGTTAAAGTCCCCCTGTGGTGAAAATCTAGATTTTAATGTTGTTTATATGTCTATGTGGTGTTTTTAATCTGCTTTAAGACAAACCATGTGTAAATTTATAAGTCGACAGCATTGCTGAGTATTTTCTCCTTAAAACTGCAGTGAACCAAAGACAGTCTCAAAAACACGGTTTGGAATCGCTGGTGTTTCTGACGTCACAAACTACCTTGTAACCAATCAGATCAACGTGTGATCGTCAACGAGTGGATCTCTGCTGTGAGTGAGTGAGTGGAGGCGGGGCTCGTTTGCATATTTATAGAACCGCGCATACTAAATAAGGCAAGGGTGTCGAGTTACATTCGAGATATTTTAAGGCATAAAGTTTTCGTTTTTTTTTCAAAGAAAAAACGTTTAAATATGTCATTTTTGTGATCAAACAAACTCATAAAACTCATTAACAAACATTACAAACTGTGTTTCTCAGAGACACAAGTGTCAATTCAGGTTTGATTTTGTTTCTGAAATATTGTCTTATTTGATAAGAGAGCAAAGTTAGTGGCAATATTACGTGTAAAAATCAAGATAAATATTAACATTGTGTTTATTGATCTGTAGTATAAAATCATCAGATATTTTGTGCTGGAGATAAGTCTCAGGATTCAGTGAAAGGGGAATCAACTGAAAGATCCTTGTTCATGCCTTAGGAACAAATGACAGGGCTAGTACATTAGCATCTAGTTTATTACTGGTCTTTAACTTAGTTGACATCAATGACACTGGTGAAGTAGAAAGCTCAATATTTGTTAATTGGCTTGTATGGTTTCTTTATTTGAGAGCCTTACTAATGTATAAATGTGCTTTACCTGATCCCTTTAGATGCAAAAAAGAGCATTGGACTTCTTTAATTGCGTTGTTTGATGTGTATCCGTACTCATTCAAAGACACGCACATGCTAATAGAAGGCATCTGCAGATACTTACTGGGATTAGACTGCGGCGTGTGTTGCTTTCTCTCAGACTGCGGCTGCACCCGACTCAAAGCTGCTTATCAATGTGAAACAGATGGAACAATATCCAAGAGAGAAGAAAGCAAGAGTTCATGCCTGCACCGCAGCTGCTACTGAGTGATGTCTGAATTGAGTGAATGAGTCATGCAAACCTGAAGCTGAGGGAACATGCGGCTGTCTTCGGAAGGTGGAGCTCATCTCTGGCCTGTGCCCACCTGCCGTCAAACACAAACATGTTTAAGACCAGCCACATCTAATGCTGCACCTCACGGAAACAATACAGTCCTTTTATATTACAATGGAAACCTGTCAAAGCCAACTAGACCAAGAACATTCATGCTTACTGGTTCATTCCTAACCAGCCTGAATAGTGGCTGGAATAAAAATGTATTGGCTAGTTTACTATGCTGGTTTATTACACTGGTGGTGTTAGTTTTACCTAGAGTCACCAAACTCCATACACACAGGCAAACCAAAAATTATTCAGACAACAGATATCATTTTTTATATTTTTTTACAAGTGTGTGCAGGACACTATAGTTAATTTATGTAAGTGAGGAGAGCAAAATAAAGTAAACTGCGAGATATTATACCCACAAATTCTTCATACAGTGACTACCAGTAAAATGTATAAAAATTTGGGACCAAAAATGATTCGGACACCTTGAGCTGATCATGTTTTGCTGAAGTGTTTTTTCTTTAATTGCTAATGCACCTTTTTACACCACAGACTGAACAACATGAAGCATTGCTTGGTGATTGGTTGAGCTAAACTGGTATTATCTAATTGTGTAGTTAAATTTAACAGCTGACAGATATTCAACATAATTCATGTGTGAGAGTCTGACAGAAGGACGGACAAAACCAGTGAAATATCAACTGATTTAATAATTCTGAGTTCTTGTCACATTTTATTAACATTTTCTAAACTATAGCGAATAAACTGTGATAATGTGAGAAATGTTGAAGGTGTCTGAATACATTTTGGTTTGACATTTTTCATTAGCTCCAACCAACAGGAAGTCGGCCATCTTGGATTTAAATGAGAATCTTTTGAAAATTGCAGAATTTAATTTTTTTAAAACTCCTCCAAGGAGATGAATACAATTCTCACCAAACTTGGTAAAGATGATGCCAAGACATTAAAGATGCTCAATTGCGAATGGATTTTTGATATCTTGAATGATGTTGCCATGGCAAGGGAATTAATGTCAAAAAAGAGAAACAGAAGAGTCCCATATACTAGTGCATTTTCTGATATAGATTAAATTGTACGCTTGCTCATGAGGGCTGAACACATGAATGTTGCTATTGTTGTTCACAGTCATAGCGTCACCAGCTGGCAGCAGGAAGTGACACATACAACAGATTTTGAAACACATTCACATTTGGATTAAAGAGACATAGACGTACAAGAGAGAAAACAGCTAGATCAACACAACTCATCCAGCTCAGGACACAAACAATCACCAGTAAAACTCAATAAAGCTATTTACTTTCAGAAAGTATTAAAGTAAAAAGTAAGAGTAATAGGAGTGTGGTTTACCTGTGTTGGTGCGTGGTAAAAACCTATTGGCATAGATGGAGCTGCCTCTAAATGCTTTAGACAAAGGTTATGGTTAGAGTTTAGGGCTTGTGTTACTGACAGGAAGTGAAGATTACACAGTGTCAGAGTAGGACATACCTTGCGTCGGACCCTTTCCTTGGGCACTCTGTGATTGTCCTACATGCCGCATTTAGAGAGAACATAGATATTGAAGCAGTAGTTCCCTTTCGTTGTCACTCCGAGTTACGTCGGATGACGACGAAATGGGGTTTCGCTTAGAAAGCCTATCAACTTCGAGTATTACAAAACGAGCCAATGGCAAAGAAATGCCATGGGTCTGCGGAATTTGCATGACGTAACTCCACCCCACCTCGTGGGTGTAAAAGGAGGAAGTCCGCAACAGCAGTTTATGTTTTCGCTTCGGAGCCAAGTGTATTCTTCTCTCCACAAGCCAACTCTGAATTATCAGCTTCACGAACGAGTGCCTCGAGTGTTGGTGTGACGGCGATCTCCGGCGAGTGCGTGCTTCCTGCTTATCTCTGCAGTGGTTCATCAGAGAGCGCGTGCTTCCCCGGGCGCTTCAACACGTGAGTTCTCTCTCTAAAAGAGCGCACGCGGCACGTCTTTTTAAAGACGGCTCGCCCGTGCATTTAAAAAAAAAAAAAAAAAACGAATGGTTGCGGCAGCTTGGTATCGGACTCTGATGGGCACGAGCGTTGTCTGGTATGTTTGGGCTTGATCATACTAGAGCAGCGCTCGTGGATGACTCATGTTCTCTCTGTGGGAACATGATCATCGCGTCATATAGGTCGAGACTCTGTGAACTCGCAAGAGTGAGAGTCCCCTCATCCACCCCCCGATCTTCGGCTGGTGGCCAGGGTGACCTGAGGGTGTTGGTCTGGAACAAGGCGCCGACTCCGTGTCCGTGACCCCAGCCTCCCATCAACGGCGGTGCCCGCTAGTGAATAGGTGATTCCCACGAGTCTACCCTCTGGTGGCCCGTGTGTTTCATTTAAAGCTACAGAGGATGATACTATGTTTGTAGCAGCTTCACAAGGTGGGTTTGATTCTCTGCGAAGTGACGACTCGTCACAGCTGCCACCCTCTGGTGTGCATACGGCTGTGCCTGAGTCTGATCCAGAGATGACGGCCATGCTTTCCTGGGACGATTGGTTTTTGGGTAAGGCCGCCGACCCTCATCCACGGCAAACCCCAATACCTTCCCTCCCGGACGTGCATGATGAGATCTCGAAGTCCCAGAAGACCCCCTGGTTTTCTCGGGACCGCTCGCTGATCTCATCCGCCTTTCCCCCCTCGATGGGGCCGCTGTCACGGGTACACTGGGGTTCCCCCGGCTGAACGCTCTGTTGCGATGCTATGTGTCCTCAGAGTGCTTCTTCTCGGCGCAATCCTAAGCACCCGCCCGTGGTCTATGGTTTTCGTCTACATTTGTGGCGAGATCCTATAGCACCACGGGACTGGCAGCCGCCTCTCTGCAGGCCATGGCCATTCTGCTGGTCCTCGACCCAGATGCTCATGGACTTGCACGAGGGCGGGACTGACCCAGGGCTCTTCACTGAGTCGCGCGCCGCCACTGACCTTGCTCTCCGAGCGACGAAAGTGGCCGTACGCTCCCTGGGTCAGGTGATGCCTACCATTCTGTGGCTGAACCTGTCTGATGTGCTGAATGTCGCGCGGCCCCGTCTGTCCGACGTTCCCATATCCCAGGTCGGCCTCTTCGGCGGTGCGGTTGAGAACTTCGCCCAACAGCTCTCAACCGCCCATGTGCAGACTGACGTGATTCTGTCCCGATGGCCCGCCGTCCGCTCAGATCCCTCGGTCTGCCCACTGCCGAAGGCGCCCCCCCCGCGGCTCCCACCCCGCCCGTTTAAAGAGACGGGCCGGCTCTGGAAGCCGCGGGCGGACGCCACAGCCCTCTCCAGCCCCGCCCCCCGCTACGTGCCGGGTTAAGCGGCGCTCCTGAGACGGGCTCCACAGAGATGGGACTCAGTTCTTCCAGGAGTTGGTAGCAGGACCACTCCTTTCCCCGGTGGAGGGCCGGGGAAAAATCCTTATTCTCCTAAGAACTGACTCTCCCGTCTCTGGGAAGACAGAGTTCTCGGACGACACAGAGCGCCGCCCACAAGCCGTGCTCTCCTCGTCCCCCTCTGTCCCAGAGGTGCTTGACACGGCGTGCCGTCCACGGACCGCTTCGCCCCTGTCCCCCTCTGTCGCCAGACCCCTGCCAGAGCAGGCCCCCGCGGGACGACCAGCATGGTCCTCCCCTGGCCCCCTCTGTCAGGGCGCGGTTGCTAACTGTGCCCCCACACCGGGCCGCTATGCCGTCCACGTCTGGGCCAGTTACTCCGCTTCGCTGCCCCTCCGGGGGGACGCCTGTCGTCCGCTTGATCCCGCTGGTTCAGTTCTTGGGAGCCTGGTTAGAGCTTCCCCGTCTGTCTCGCTGGATCGCGCGCACCATCAGGCTCGGCTTGCGATTCAGTTCGCACGGTCTCCTCCCCGCTTCAGGGGAGTCCGCTCCACTTTGGTCGGTGGCAATGCCCCTATCATGAGAGCAGAGATTGCCACCCTGCTGGCGAAGGGTGCAATCGAGACTGTCCCTCCAGCCGAGATGAGGTCCGGGTTCTACAGCCCCTACTTCATTGTCCCCAAGAAAACCGGTGGGTTACGGCCAATCCTGGACTTGCGCGTGCTGAACAGCTCCCTTCACAGGCTGCCGTTCAAGATGCTCTCCGCCAAACGCGTTCTCGAATGCGTGCGGCCCCAGGATTGGTTTGCAGCGATCGACCTGAAGGACGCCTACTTTCATGTCTCCATTCTTCCTCGACACAGACCGTTCCTACGGTTTGCTTTCGAGGGGCAGGCATACCAGTACGCGGTTCTCCCTTTCGGGCTAGCCCTGTCTCCTCGCACCTTCACGAAGGTCGTCGAGGCTGCCCTTGTTCCCCTTCGGGAACACGGGGTTCGCATCCTGAGTTATATCGACGACTGGCTGATCCTAGCCCACTCTCGAGATCAGGTTTGCGAACACAGGGACCTAGTGCTCCGGCACCTAGCTCGTCTGGGCCTTCGGGTCAACTGGGAGAAGAGCAAACTTTGCCCCGTGCAGAGGATCTCTTTTCTCGGTATGGACATCGACTCGGTCGCCATGTCCGCGCAGCTTACGAGCGAGCGCGCGCAGTCACTGCTGACTTGCCTGAGATATCTCAGGAGCAAGAATGCGGTTCCACTGAAACATTTTCAGAGGCTCCTGGGGCATATGGCAGCCGCGGTCACGCCGCTCGGATTGCTTCATATGAGACCGCTTCAGCTTTGGCTTCGCGACCGAGTCCCGAGGTGGGCATGGCATCAAGGCACGCTCCGGGTACCAGTTACTCCGACCTGCCGTCAGTTCCTCACCCCGTGGTCGAACCTCAGTTTTCTCAGGGCGGGTGTCCCCCTGGAACGAGCTTCCCGGCATGTTGTGGTCTCCACGGATGCCTCCACCACGGGCTGGGGCGCCATGTGCAATGGACATGCTGCTGCGGGCTCCTGGACAGGACCCCAGCGGCTATGGCATGTCAATTGCCTCGAGTTGTTGGCAGTACAACTTGCCCTGCACCGCTTCCGGGCGTTGCTCAGGGGTCAACACGTACTAGTCCGCTCAGACAATACCGCTACTGTAGCGTACATCAACCATCAAGGTGGTCTACGCTCCCGCCGTATGTCACAACTCGCCCGCCACCTCCTTCTATGGAGTCAGAAGCATCTGAGGTCGCTTCGAGCCATTTTCATTCCCGGAGCCCTGAACTGTGCAGCCGACGAGCTCTCACGGCTTCAGCCCCTCCCTGGAGAATGGCGACTCCATCCCCAGTCGGTTCAGCTGATTTGGGACCAGTTCGGGGACGCACAGATAGATCTGTTTGCCTCTCACGACTCGACCCATTGCGCCCTGTATTTTTCCCTGACCGAAGGCACGCTCGGCACGGATGCACTGGCGCACAGCTGGCCGCCGGGCCGCAAATATGCGTTTCCCCCAGTGAGCCTTCTTGCGCAGACCTTGCGCAAGGTCAGGGAGGACGAGGAGCAGGTCATTTTGGTCGCGCCGTATTGGCCCGGCCGGACCTGGTTCCCCGAACTTGCACTCCTCGCGACAGCACCTCCCTGGCCCATTCCTCTGAGGAAGGACCTTCTTTCTCAGGGACGGGGCACCGTGTGGCACCCTCGCCCCGATCTCTGGAGCCTCCACGTGTGGCTCCTGGACGGCTCGAGGTAGGTTTGAGTACCCTTCCACCAGCGGTGGCGGCTACCATCACTTCCGCTAGAGCGTCGTCCACGAGACACGTCTACGCGTTGAAGTGGAACCTCTTCGTCGACTGGTGCTCTTCTCACCGAGAAGACCCCCGGAGATGCTCGATCAGCGTTGTGCTTTCCTTCCTTCAGCAAGGGTTGGAGCGAAGGCTGTCTCCCTCCACCCTTAAGGTCTATGTTGCCGCCATTGCCGCACACCATGACCTAGTCGAAGGTAAGTCGGTAGGGAAGCACGACCTGGTCATCAGGTTCCTGAGAGGAGCGAGGAGACTAAATCCTCCTCGTCCTCCTCTCGTTCCCTCTTGGGACCTCTCAGTGGTTCTAACTGCCCTGAAGAGTGCTCCCTTTGAGCCCCTGCAATCAGTTGAGCTTAAGTTCCTGTCAATGAAGACAGCGCTCCTGGTTGCACTGGCCTCCATCAAGAGGGTAGGGGACTTGCACGCATTCTCCGTCGACGAAGCGTGCCTGGAATTCGGTCCGGCTTTCTCTCACGTGATCCTGAGACCCCGGCCCGGATATGTGCCCAAGGTTCCTACCACTCCCTTTCGGGACCAGGTGGTGAACCTGCAAGCGCTGCCCCCGGAGGAGGCAGACCCAGCCTTGGCACTGCTCTGTCCAGTACGCGCTCTTCGCGCCTATGTAGACAGGACGCGGTGTTTCAGGACCTCAGACCAGCTCTTTGTCTGTTATGGTGGGAAGCTGAAGGGAAAGGCTCTCTCCAAGCAAAGGTTGTCTCACTGGATAGTGGACGCCATTGCCTTGGGTTACCAGCAGCAAGGTCGACCGTGCCCCCTTGGTGTGACGGCCCACTCCACCCGGAGTGTGGCATCCTCTTGGGCTCTAGCGCATGGCGCCTCGCTAACAGACATCTGCAGAGCTGCAGGCTGGGCGACACCTAACACATTCACCAGATTCTATAATCTCCGAGTGGAGCCAGTGTCCTCTCATGTACTCGCTTCAACTAGCTAGTACCGGACCCGCTCAGGTGTCTTCGCTTGCTCGCCATTCCACTCCACGGACTGGATACGTGTGATATTCTCCTCAGGTGAGCTTCCCGAAAGCCCTGAGTTCCTCCAGCACTCCTGACGTCGGCGCCAGTGTCTATTGCCTGCGCGTCGGCTAGGTGCCTCCCGTGTGCATGGTCCCTCCCCTGAGCGACCCCCACATGTGTATTTCCACTGTAAGCCTCTCTGAGCATGTGTCTTTCCCTTGGCAAGCCACCTTGCCACCCCTGGGGTTGAAATATTCCACCTGCGGCTGGACACCCCAGTGTTCTCCATATGTTTCCTTCGGGTCATATGTGTATTCTCTAAGTCCCCCCCCTCTGGGTTGGCATTAATTGCATACTTCCCCTAGCTTGGGATATGCTTCCCAGTGTACCTTGGTATTCCTGTGTTAAATGGAGTCCTTCGTCCAGTCTATGACAGGGATCTCGATTTACGCAGGGCACTGGAAGACAGCTGAGAAGGTGGCGTGATTAGACTGGTAACCCCATTTCGTCGTCATCCGACGTAACTCGGAGTGACAACGAAAGGGAACGTCTCGGTTACGTATGTAACCCTCGTTCCCTGAGTAGGGAACGGAGACGTTACGTCTGCCTGCCACTTTCCGCTGTACCGCGGGGATCGCCTGAGCTCAGTCTTGGCTCCTCAGCGAAGAAACATAAACTGCTGTTGCGGACTTCCTCCTTTTATACCCACGAGGTGGGGTGGAGTTACGTCATGCAAATTCCGCAGACCCATGGCATTTCTTTGCCATTGGCTCGTTTTGTAATACTCGAAGTTGATAGGCTTTCTAAGCGAAACCCCATTTCGTCGTCATCCAACGTAACGTCTCCGTTCCCTACTCAGGGAACGAGGGTTACATACGTAACCGAGACGATATATTCTCTGTTTCTTTTTCAGCTGTAACAGTAACCTTAAAGTCAACATGAAATCCTGGTCTTACTGTACAGGATTCATCAGTGCATTTTATTCTAAAGAAATGTTAGTATTAATACACTTTGCCTTTGACACTCAAACCAGTGTTGGAGTAAAGCATTACAAGTAACGTGCATTATGTAATCAGATTACTTTTTGATATAACAAGTAAATTAATGCATTAGAAGTAACTTTTAGTATGTAATCAGATTACTTTTATATATAATGAATAATTTATTACAAGTAATGTGTATTATGTAATCTATTATGTAATCAGATTACTTTTTGATATAACGAGTAAAGTAACGCATTACAATATGAATTATGTAATCAGATGACTTTTGGATTTTACTAAAGTAACTTTTTAAAAAGTAATGAGTATTACGTAATTAGAATTTTTAATATAATTAGTAAAGTAACCTGTATTACATAATCAGATTATTTTTTTGATGTAACGAGTAAAGTAACGCATTAGAAGTAACGTGTATTATGTAATCAGATTACTTTTTTATATGATGAGTAATTTATGACAAGTAACGTGTATTATGTAATCAAATTACTTTTTTTATATGATGAGTAATTTATGACAAATAACGTGTATTATGTAATCAGAGTACTTTTTGATGCAACTAGTAAAGTAACTTTTTACAAATAATGTGTATTACGTAATCATATTTTTTTATATAATGTGTAGTAATGCCAGGTAAGTAAAAAAGAACGCAAAAGTAACGTAATGAATTACTCTGCATAAAATGTAAATTTTCTTTAAATTACCTTACATAAAAAGTTATGTAATTTGTTCATTTTTAGGGAGTAATGCAATATTGTAACATTACTTTTAAAAGTAATTTCCCCAACACTGGCTTCAACTACAACTGTCACTGGTATGGTAATCAGTGGATAAAATAGAACTCCACCTTACAATTTTCTTCTTATTAAATATCTTTGTCACTCGTCATGTTGTGGAAATGAAATGCTGTTTCATGCGTTCTTTAAAGTGGATTAGATAAAAAAAGGGATTTCACAGACCAACACCATCTACACTCCAAAAGTCAGACAGTTACTACAATAACAAGAATCAAAGGAAAACGGCAAGAAACCATTAGCTCTGTAAACCACCACAAAAAACACCCAGAGATTTCTGAATAAAATTATACGACAGCAGAAAGCAGCTGCAAGAACACAAGTCCCACATGAGGGAGGCTTCAACATGCCTGCTTGACTTACGTGCAACAGAGCTGAAATACGGGTGACTGCTGCCTAGATCAGAAAGAAAGATTTTGCTTTAGAAACAGAGAGAGGAAAAAGGACGGATTGAGAGGGAACCTGATCCATATTGTCCAGTCAGGATGTTCATTTCAACAGGGTACTGAAAAACTGACCCAAGAACAAATGGATAAAAGCATAGGATTGATTTTACTATAAAGGACTATGATTAATTCAAGGAATTAAATTAAAGATTTAAACAGGCATTAAACAGATTGGCTCACCTGCCTCGCGGACTTTAAGAACGGTGGCCCGTGGCTTGGCTGATGTGGTTGTGGGCGGAGCTGTGGAGGTGGGTGTGTTCACAGGAGTGGTTGTGGGCGGAGCTGTGGTGGAGCTAGGCTCCGCCTCTGGAGCCACTGTTGACACTGGGGAGTACGACAGTTCTTTGAATACACCTTAGGAAACATGAATGGATGATGAGCTGCTACTGGACACTGACATTCATCATCAAAGAGCTTGTGAACAAGATTCTGACCATGGATCCACACTCTATCAGGTTCTGCCAAAGAGGAGTTTGCTGGGAGTTTAGCAATCCATGATCTTGGCATTGTTAGCGCCATGCATTATTGTTTGAGCTAAAGGCTTAAAGACATAGAAATATGACAAACTAGCATTACTATCTGGCTAAAACACTTACTGGCTGAAACACTTACCATTTTTCACTATGGTGGGTCTTGAGTGTCCAAAGACCAGAGTGGATGGATATATCACTCCCTTCTTTGGTTTACCCACTGACACATAAAACCAAAGGTTATAAATCCAACATTCTAAACTTAAGTTAAACAATGTGAGAAAGTTAGTTTCTTATGAAATTAGTGTGTCTTTCCATGTTTCTCATTTCATTTTGATTGCTATAGCGAGCATACATGTAGGAGTGTTTGCTCAGAGTAAAGTTCACCCTACCTGAGACAGAAAATGATTCTCTCCAGTTGGGTAAGGACAGGGACCGGACACCGTTGGCAAAGCTGCCCTTGTAGATCGCCTGTCCTGCCATCTTCATCACAATGACCTTTCCACCAGAGTTACTGATGACTCCACTGAAAACAACAAACAGCAAAACACCATGCATGTGAGATCTTGTAAATTCGGTAGCTTTAAGCAAATATCTAGACAAAACATTCAATTTAATTTACAGCTAATTATAGAATGCTATGCAAATGCATTTACTTAATTAGATATGCAATTCAATTGAGATCTTGCAACTTTAATTTGACTGAGATACAATGGCAAAGAGGGTTTGATCACTTCTGGAGATAATCCAAACTCAATGCATGCAGTCTGCCTTATACTGCTGTGTACAAAATGTGTACCAAAGTATAAGAGGGAAAGGAGATCCAGGAGACAGCGGGGAATGAGTCTAGGACATGATGCAGACCAGCAGCCCACATGTGCACTAACCGAAATACCACAGCAAGCAATAAGAAACAGTATTTGTTGAAGAGGCATTTTGTGCAACCTGATCCATCTGTGTAATTCTGCTCATTTATCAAGTTTCATAGTGTCAGAACTTGACCACTGAGGCCATAATAAATAAAATTCATGTACTCTCCAAACCGCTCAGGAGCCCCTCTAAACAGACGGCTGAGGATCAGATGCTACCAGATGCTCGCAAAGCAGGGAAGCCCTTAAGTGATCTCTAAAGACGACATCTCCCTGCTTGAGGTACATCCACAGCCTTATATACAGGGTTCGGACAGGTAAGGAATGCTATAAAAGCTTAATTTCCCCCACACCACAACAACGACTACAGGACAACAAAAACTACAGCAAGTGTTGAGCTGCTATCATGTGGGTAAAACATGAATGAGGTAATATTATGCCCTTGTACAAAGTCTTGATGTTGTTTTTGGGATCTACTAGGTTTCTATGCTCAAATGTTGATTATTTTCCTCATATTCTCCATTGTTGCGGCTCCTCTCTTCCCAGTCTGTCAGTAACGTCTGTTTACTTCCTGTCTCTATGAAGCCCCTCCTTCTGAAAAGCACACTGTGCTCTGATTGGTCGGCTGGAGCAGTGTTTCGTGATTGGTCGAGCGCTTCGAGTGTGTTTGGGAAATGTCCCGCCCCTTACCATAACCGCCAGTTTAACACACTACTAACTAACTCAACCAGGCCCCGCCCCTTTATTCTGCGTATGAATTATTATAATGAGGAATATTGTGACGTGTTCGTTCCCGGAAGAAACTCAAGATACAATGGAAGGATTTCAGGGAAATGTCAGAAACACTGACACTGATATAGAGAATAACAAGCTTTTTCATGCTCAAACAGCAACATTACACACTAAAGAAAGACGAACATGGAAAACAGCACCATAGGACTGCTTCAAAGAACTTTTATTAATAAAATAACATTGAAAACTTCTTACTCAACAAAGAACAGACTGGTAGTATGTATTTTTTAATTTGCCTGTGCTTGTGTTAGTTTATTTTCGATTAGATTAGCAACTTGTAATTTGGTCAAGGCAGCCCAAGTTTTAGCATAGTATTGTCTTTTACACTAATACTGATCAAACTTTAACATCGGGTCTCATTAAACACAAGCTGTTTGAGCTCACCTGTGAATAGCAGCATTGCAGATACTGGATATTGAGGCAAACACACCCGTCCCATAGACCTTCTCCTTGCTCTCCCTGCAGTTACCTGGACACTTCACAATAAACTCTGGGAGATTGATCTTTCCAGACCGCATTTCACATTCAATTGCTGGAACGACTGGAAAAGCAGAATCAATGTCAGAAGAATGTGGCAAACATACAAATTACTATTATCATTGACTCTCAAAAAAAAAAAAAAATCAAAAGTTGTCACTGTCACCCTTTCAATATAGCATTTAGGTACTAAGGTGTAAATTTGAGATACTAATATGCACCATTCAGGTGTAAATAAGGTAAAAAGGAGTACATTATGAAAGGGTCCCATTTATTGAAGCTACCTTGTTTTTGCTTTTTGTTCTTTCCATTTGGCTTTGCTCCACTGGAAGTCAGCAGAAATGCTAGGAACATACAGAACATAATGCAAAAGCAAATTACGAGACAACATAATCCAAGTTATTACATTCTCTGAAATCAAATAAGACCAACGAAAGACTATTCCTGGCGTTTCCCTTACGAAGGGAACTCAACGATGCGTCGATCGACGCCATGGGAACGCCCCCAGCGTGACTGCGTCTGAAGCATCTATGTCAACTAGTCCAATGGAAAGAATGAGCGTCACGGGCGGGTGACGTCATGACCAGGAAATGATAAAAGCACATCCGGTGCAAACCGGCATTAGCTTCTGTTGCCTCAGCAAGCGATCTGTGTTATACTGTCTCTGTCTATTTATTGTTGTCTGTTGCAATTTATTCGGAAACGTTATGGCGAAACAAATGTACAAACAGTGTGTTCCTCCCTGCCCGCGTTATTTAACGGGTGGGGACACACACGAGCTTTGTGTCATTTGTTTGGGAGTGGAGCATGCGGTCTCAGCCTTCGAGGAGGCTGAGTGTCAACACTGTGAAATGCTACCGCTCCGCATGCTCCGCTCTCGCCTGTCACTCTTTGATGTAAAGAGTGGGCAGGCTCGCGATCCTCAGGGATCAGGACCCGCGTCTGCCGAGGCGGCGCGGAGAATGCATTCCTGGGGATCGCAGAAGGATCTTTCGGAGGGGTTGGAGACGGGTCCCTTGGCCTTTTCTCCTTCCTTACCCGGAAGATCCAGCGCTCTCCCCCCGGTGTCGGAAGCACGCTCTGCGGTTTCTTCCGCCCGGGGAGAGAGCACTCCATTACTTCAATGCTCTTCCTCCGAGGAGGTCGATGTTATGAGTATGGAGAGTGAAAGCACACACATGGGGGAAAAAGATTCACAATTTATTTCCCCAGCATATGATGAGCTGGTGGATGTTATGTCACGGGCTGTAGAAAAATTAAATATTGTATGGCCATCTGAGAATAAAAGCGCTCGTCCTAAAAGTAAATTAGATGAGCGCTTTTTATCGTCCACGACATTATCTCCACCACGAGAGCTTCCCTTTTTTCCCGATCTCCACAATGAAATATCAAAATCGTGGAATAAACCGTACTCTTCACGACTTTTTAGCCCTCAAGTTAAAACTTATTCGAGAATAAGAGGGCTAAAAGAGTATGGTTATGAGGCGATGCCCCAGGCGGAACAGAATTTAGCTAGCTATCTTTCGCCTGGTCCCGCATCGTCCCTGAAAGCCTCGGCTTTGCCCACTAGACCGCTTAAAGCCACCTCGGTTTTAGTGGGCAAAGCTTATACGGCAGCAGGTCAAGCTGGAGCATGTCTGCATACAATGGCAGTGCTACAGGCGTATCAAGCTGACCTGCTGGGGGATCTGGATAGTAGTGAGGGAATTTCTCATGACGATATTCAAGAACTTCGTCGTGCTACCGATCTTTCTCTCAGGGCTACTAAGGAGACCGCCAGAGCAATTGGGCGGTCTATGGCAGCCTTGGTAGCTACTGAGAGACATTTATGGTTAAATCTGTCAGAGATTAAAGAAAAAGATCGAGCTTTTTTATTAGATGCTCCGCTTGAACCTTCTGGTCTCTTTGGTGACGCAGTCCACGCGGTCGTCGAGCGATTTCAGGAGTCTAAGAAACAAGCTGACGCTTTTAAAAAGTTTATCCCTCGCCGTGTCCAGCCCCCTGGGGCTGCTGGGCGTGAGCAGCCCCAGCCGTCGAGCTCATCATATCATGTGCAACAGAAAGAGAGTGTTGCGTCTCGTGCACCTCCACGTAGACACTGGAGACAGACGCAACCCTCTCAGCCGAAGTCTTCTAAGTCGAAGCCGGATCTGAGGACCGTTCTTCAGGCGAAGAAGACTTCGGCTCAAAAAAAAAAAAAAAAAGGTCCTGATGTTCATGCGTCAGGCCTGTGAGGACAGCCCCGACCGAAGTAGAGCGGTGTACACCTCATTATACGGTGCCCGTTCCATTTCGGGGTCCTCACGAGACCGTTCTGCCAACCCTGCCACCCTTGGTGCTTCAGGGCGCAGCGGTCTCCAGCGAGTCGCTGATGCTATGCTGCGGCACAGCATCGGTTCCGCGCCCTCTGAGGGGGGCGTTAGAGCAGCCAGTTCAGGTAGTTCCTGCCATGATGTTTCAGGCTCCAGAATTAGCTGTCTCAGTAACACCAGAGACCAGCCTCGAGAGGCTGGTTCCCTTAGTAAATTTTCTGGCAGCGTGGAAGCTTCTGCCGAATATTTCTCGTTGGGTCCTGCAGATTGTAGAAAAAGGATACAGAATCCAGTTTGGTTCTCGTCCTCCTCGTTACAACGGGGTGTTGCCCACAGTGGTGCATCCCGAGCAGGCTCTGGTAATGGAGCAAGAGGTAAAGGCCCTGTTAGCGAAAGAAGCTATAGAACAGGTGTACTCACCCGACCGAGAGTCGGGTTTTTACAGCCGTTATTTCATTGTTCCAAAAAAGGATGGAGGGTTGCGTCCTATTTTAGATCTTCGTTTGTTAAATCGGTCAGTTCAGAAACTAAAGTTCAAAATGCTGACACTCAAACAGATCGTGACTCAAATCAGATCCGAGGACTGGTTTGTCACGATAGATCTGAAGGACGCCTACTTCCATATCTCCATCCTCCCTCAGCACAACCGAAGTGGAGCGGTGTACACCTCAGAATACGGTGCCCGTTCCACTTCGGGGTCCTCACGGGACCGTTCTGCCAACCCCGTCACCCTTGGTGCTTCGGGGCGCAGCGGTCTCCAGCGAGTCGCTGATGCTATGCTGCGGCACTGCATCGGTTTCGCGCCCTCTGAGGGGGGTTTTAGAGCAGCCAGTTCAGGTAGTTCCTGCCATTATGTTTCAGGCTCCGGGACTGGCTGTCTCGTTAACACCAGAGACCAGCCTCGAGAGGCTGGTTCCCTTAGTAAATTTTCTGGCAGCGTGGAAGCTTCTGCCGAATATTTCTCGTTGGGTCCTGCAGATTGTAGAGAAAGGATACAGAATCCTGTTTGGTTCACGTCCTCCTCGTTACAGCGGGGTGTTGCCCACAGTGGTGCATCCCGAGCAGGCTCTGGTAATGGAGCAAGAGGTAAAGGCCCTGTTAGCGAAAGAAGCTATAGAACAGGTGTACTCACCCGACCGAGGTCGGGTTTTTACAGCCGTTATTTCATTGTTCCAAAAAAGGATGGAGAGTTGCGTCCCATTTTAGATCTTCGTCTGTTAAATCGTTCAGTACAGGAACTCAAGTTCTAGATGCGGACACTCAAACAGATCGTGACTCAAATCAGATCCGAGGACTGGTTTGTCACGATAGATCTGAAGGACGCTTACTTCCATGTCTCCATCTTCCCTCAGCACAGGAGGTTCCTAAGGTTTTCTTTCGGGGGCAAAGAATACCAGTATTGGGTACTTCCTTTCGGTCTAGCTCTATCACCCCGCACGTTCACGAAATGCGTAGATGCAGCTCTAGCCCCGCTCAGGCTGCAGGGCATACGTATTCTGAACTACATCGACGACTGGCTGATTCTAGCGGAATCAGAGCAGTTGGCGGTTCGGCACCGAGGTGTCGTTCTCGCTCATATGCAGATGTTGGGGTTGAGGCTCAATACCAAGAAGAGTGTGCTTTCTCCAGTACAGAGAACCACTTTCCTTGGTGTGGTATGGGATTCAGTGACGATGCGGGCCACCCTATCGCCCGTTCGTGTAGCTGCTATCCTGTCAGCCACAAAAGAGCTGAAGCTAGGCCAGTCACACACTGTAAAACAGTTCGGGAGACTGTTGGGTCTTTTGGCAGCAGCGTCCAACGGGATACCTTTTGGCCTGCTGTACATGAGGCCTTTACAGTGGTGGCTCAGGACCAGAGGGTTCTCCCCGAGGGGAAACCCACTTCGTATGATCAAGGTCACGCGGCGTTGCTTTCGTGCCTTAGTTATATGGAGGAAGCACTGGTTCTTAACCCAGGGTCCGGTGTTTGGAGCTCTTTGCCATCGAGTTACTATCTCGACAGATGCTTCCCTCACCGGCTGGGGAGCGGTAATGGAAGGCCGCTCGGTTCAGGTCCTCCCAGACCTGAGGGGTCATCATGTGCTCGTCCGTACAGACAACACATCGGTGGTCTCTTATCTGAACCGTCAGGGGGGTCTGAGGATCCTCCTGTGGTCTCTGGGGAAGGTACTCTCCCTGAGGGCAGTGTATATTCTTGGGGACCAAAATATTGGAGCAGACATCCTGTCGAGGCAGGAGCTGAGGCCAGGGGATTATTTGGGAGTTTTACGGCCAAGCAGAGGTGGATCTGTTTGCGTCTCAGCATACGACGCACTGTCCACTTTGGTTCTCCCTTACTCACCCAGCCCCCTGGGCTGGATGCTATGGTGCAGACGTGGCCGAGGCTACGTCTGTACGCATTTCCCCCTGTTGCTCTGCACCCAGGAGTTCTGGAGCGAGTTCGCCAGTACGGAATAAGCCTACTGCTAGTAGCACCACGCTGGCCGAGTCGGATCTGGTTTGCGGACCTGATCCATCTCTTAGACGGTCCTCCCTTGGAGAAATCCCGATCAGGAGAGACCTTCTGTCTCAGGCCGGGGGCACAATATTTCAAAACCCCTGACCGGAGATTTGGAACCTGTGGGTTTGGCCTCTGAGGGGGCCCAACTCATAGAGAGTGGTTTCTCAACTGAGGTTGTTGAGACCATTCTAAGCTCCAGAGCTCCAGCTACTAGGAAACTATATGCGCTTAAATGGAAAGTTTTTTCTGTATGGTGTCACCGACATCAGTGGGATCCGGTTAACTGTTCTGTGAACACAGTACTCGAGTTCCTGCAGGAGCGCTTTACGTCAGGTTAGGTCTACGTGGCGGCCATTGCGGCTTACCACGCCCTGTGGGGGGTACATCGTTGGGTCGAGACCCCCTGATTTCACGTTTCCTTCGTGGCACACTGCGGACCAGGAAAGGCTGAACCTCTTGTGTCCAGTGCGATCACTGGATACTTATGTTTATCGGACATCTTCAATGAGGAAGTCCGACCAGTTATTTATTTGCTTGGATCACCTGAGAAGGGTCTTCCTGCTTCTAAACAGACGGTTAGTAAGTGGATAGTTGAGGCTATTTCACTTGCATACGAGTACTCTGACCAGCCGTGTCCTTTGGCGGTCAGAGCTCACTCTACGAGGGGTATGGCGGCCTCTAAAGCCTTATTACTTGGAGTTTCTCTTCAAGACGTGTGTGATGCGGCAGGCTGGTCCTCACCGCTCACATTCATTAGGTTTTACTGCCTGGACCTGGATGCTGCCCCAGGTTCTCAGGTGCTTAGTGCTTAGTTACAACAGACTAACACTCAGGTACTTGGAATTCTGGCGCTTTGGGTATTCTCGTTCCCATGGCGTCGATCGACGCATCGTTGAGTTCCCTTCGTAAGGGAACGTCTCAGGTTACTATTGTAACCATAGTTCCCTGAGAACAGGGAACGAGACGATGCGTCACCCTGCCATACTTCCTGCATCCCTGTGATCGGCTTGCTTCGGCAATTTTCGAAGCTAATGCCGGTTTGCACCGGATGTGCTTTTATCATTTCCTGGTCATGACGTCACCCGCCCGTGACGCTCATTCTTTCCATTGGACTAGTTGACATAGATGCTTCAGACGCAGTCACGCTGGGGGCGTTCCCATGGCGTCGATCGACGCATCGTCTCGTTCCCTGTTCTCAGGGAACTATGGTTACAATAGTAACCTGAGACGATTTTCAGAACTAGCAGTAGCAGTAACACTGTAATCCGAGCATAAGCATAAGGGCATTATCTCCCTAATACTCGTTCCTTCCACCTCTCGGATGTTGAACGGGCTGTAAATTCAGCTAGTGTTTTGTCTTGTGTACGTAATGTAAACATGTGAAACCGCTTATAGCAGCATAAAAAAAAAAGACATCACAGAGACTCTAAAATGAATACTTTTCTTTATATTTACTGTTTATAAAAATATATAAATACATATAAAGCCTGTGTCAGATTTATATTTAATAGTGAAATCAGTGACAATAACAATAGTAAACCACAGAATTGATGCTGAAAATTCAGCTTTGATCACAGGAATAAATGACACTTTACTATATTTCTGTCAGGACCACTATCGTCAAATACGATTGACCATTAGAATATAGTTTGGATTGGCGGTCTGGTTCTGTTCTGGGCAAGAACTCCCTGCATATCCAGTCAGCCTAGCAGCGATAACCCCCCTTAGGGGAAACAGAACACAACCAACATGAATGTATTGCAGATATCATTAATTCAAGATTTTAAGTACAACATAATTCGAGAAATTAGTCTGATTCAAAGGGCACTCAGAAGGCCAAATCCTGACTGGGGACAGGAGGAGCTGGGGAGGGAGGAGGGTAATGCGCTCCTGAGAAACGAGATATCTGCTGATAATACTGAGGGAGCTTATATAAATACAGTGATAGGCGTAGTATTCCTATAGATAGACGTGGATCAGCTGAGAGTCACTGATGAGAGCTTGACTAACGCGACCTGCCAGAACTAACGCTACGCTTAATATTCACATAGAAAACAGTCATTTCAAATTGTAATAATATTTTACAACATTACTGTATTTTTTATCAAATAATTGCAGCCTTGGTGAGCAGAACAGACTTCTGTCAAAAACATATGTGCAAAAATAACTAAGATATACAAATGAACCTCAACAAACATATAAAAAATAGAATAAATATAGCTGCGAGCAGCAGTTGTCAGGGTTGAAGCGGTTTAAGGCCTTTAGCATCACATGCGTAAAAAGACATTATGTTTTATTTAGCAAGCCTGTTACCATCTCAATCATAGATAGAAATGACCATTTACAGCCAATACAGGCAATTTACTATAGGAAAAATACAGATTTAAAGTTTTTTAACATGGTCTAATCTGTTGTTTAGAATCATGTCGAATGTTCTCACCTATTTTCGTGAAGTTTCGAGTTTTCATTTAGGAATGATAGGCTTTTGGGTAGACTTGGCCACACCTTTTTTTTTTAAATGACCCTGCTATAGCTATCCAGAGGCCAAAATTATATATTTTTTTGATAACTATTGTCCTAGAGAGTCCTGAGAATTGTGCCGCAGTGATTTTAATCGAGGTTGAGCTAAAAACCTAGAACTAGTTCACTAAAGTTGTTTTTTTAAATAATCTCCCATATTTGAAGAACGATTCGATGGACGACGGCGGTCCTAGAGGCAAAGTTGCTCAGAAAGAGGAGTTCTACCATGCGGTATGAATGTCGTGGGTGTGTGGGAAAAATTACGCGATACACAATCCTTTACGCACGTGAAAAGCGTGAAGGCTTTCGAATTTCTCACAGGCCTTTAGGGCCGTGAGGTCAAACAGGCCCAGAGAGTTTCATTCTGATCGGCCTCCGTTAACCTTGTCTGAAAACTGCTCAAATTTCAAAGACAATCGATGCCAATTTTCAAGAATATTATTATAGCCATTTTTATGTTTTTTTTTTCTTGTTATAGCACCACCAAGTGGCCAGTCGCCACGTCCTTTTCAACGCGACCACAAAATGAGCTCTTACATAGGTTTGCTGAGTTTGGTGAAAATATCTCATTCCGTTTGCGAGTTTTAGCCATTTTAGTAAAAGTGGCTCCTCCCACTTCGAACGTTTTGGCGGCCCTTAGGGGGAAGGTTGTGATCGGGCCCAAAACATAGATCTTGCATAAGTAGGTTTTTCAAAAAATCCAAAATACCTGAAAATTTCGCATAATGGTTTAAGAGTTATGAGCTAATTTTTACTTTTGACCGCTGTAGCGCCCCCGTCAGGCCGATCGGGGCGAGCACTGGTGACGGTGTAGGCGGTGTGAGTACCACCAGCCCTCTAAGTTTCAAGTCTCTATGACTTACGGTTTGGTCTGCCCGCTCACTTTTAAGGGAGAATGCTGATCCTTTGAAAAACAATTACAATAGGGTTACAGGGCTACGCGGTTGAACCCCTAATAAAAGATCATGTCATTACACTTTTAAGTAAATATACCTGTTTTCAGAAGTACAATTTTATATATATAAAAAAAGAAAATCGTAAAAAAAAACCTACCGATAAAGACAGCAGTGAGAGTCGATTTACTCATCTTCAGCTCCACAGTGTAAATCTGCTCAAATGTTTTCTTCAGCCTCCGTATTTCTTCCTGTAATCCAACAGCGGAAAGGCTTCGAAACTTTAAAGGCAAATACAAAAATGAAATGTGTAAATGAATGCAAATGTCACGTTGGTTGAAGCAAAGTGTGGTGTCAAACAGGAGCACAATGACGAAGATGAAGTTAAAACAATACTTATTTAATGTCCCCCTGTGGTAGAACCCAATGAGTGGAGGCGGAGCTCATTTGCATATTCATAGAACCACATATACTAAATGAGGCAAGGGTGTCGAGTTCAAGGTATTTAAGGCATGAAGTTAAGGCAAAAAGTTTAAATATATAATTTTGGTGATCAAAGATGAGTTTTAAGGGATAAAATGATTGACTACAGGGGGACTTTAATAGAACGTAAGCATCACCAAACTCAACATAAGCGTTTACAAAAAACGACAAAGAGAACTGAAAACATAGGCAGAAAAATACACAGGCAAACTAGGAATATTAACGACACACAGCAGAATAACGAAATCATGTTCCATGACAACTAAAGACTGGCGGGGACTAGAACAAAGGAGACGGAACAGAAAAAGTAGAACGGTGGAAGAATAACACCCTCCACAGATTTTACAGTAATCATTGGTGTCAAAAAATATGATCTACTATTTTTAAGAGTTTAAAGCCTTGTATTGGCAATGAAGCTAGCAGAATGTTAAGATGGCTTTCTCTAAACCAGTAAACCACTCTGGTTACTGGAAATGTGAATGATAACTCATCAGACTCAACTCACAACTCATGTTATATTTTAAGTTCCCCATCTCAGGGATCCAGATTTTGTGCTGCATTCATGGTGTATTTTTGTGCACTAGTCTTGGACACAACTGTTTTTTTAATGGCAGCCCTTTCAAAAACCCTGGCTTTATGAATGAAGCCCTGTGGATATTCTGCGGCTCAACACACACAGCCAGCCTCATCAGGGTAACAAAGACTGCACAATGAAAAGCCAGATCAGTCATTTCTCATCTCAATGATGGCATTATCTCTGAACTCAACCCCACTGCCGGAGACACGGGCCTGATTTACTAAAAGTTTGCATGTATAAACGTTTTTTTATCTAAAGAAAACATACTGTAATTAACAGTACAGGTAGATTGAGTTTGGGTCATGGGTTGTAAAAGTCTTGTGGTTTCTGGGGGTTTCCGTGAATGAAACTGTAATTTAAGAAGCCCCTCCAAACATGCATCAAATAAAGGGATGCCAGATGGGTTAATTATATATTGAACCCAGAGGTCATGTTAACAGGAAAAAAAAATTTATAGAAGTGACGGAAAAATCTAAAATCAGTCCATCATTTTGGCAGATTACACGGAGAGTGATGTATTGTAACTTGTAAGTGTAATTCTCCCCCCTGTCCACTTGGTGGCGAGTGGCTCTTGCTGACTATAAGGTTAATGTTCAACGCATGGCTTTTCTGAGTTAAGTCACATTTTTTACAAGCTGTTTTATTGACGTCTTTCTGCGGTTGAAACACTGATTGAGCGATCAACATAGTTTTATGATGTTCATTTAAGTTTATTTCGTTCTGTTTTTGGGATTGATTGCGTTCACTCGCGCTCTGCTTCGCTTGAACTCAGGCGCTACAGTCTCTCGCGCCTCATTAAAGAGCGACAAAACAGTATTTATTGTTTGAATTTTGTGATAAAACTGATCTGAGACTTTGTTTCATATCAAAAGCACAAAGGTCATTGCAATTTATTGGACAAACATTCATGATGAAACCTGAAAAGTGACGCAGTCTCTGTTCAACTTTCTCTTCATAAACAAATAAATGCATAATCTTGCCTATATGCTTGTCCTGTAAGTTCGTGAATAAAAATGAAATGTGAACAAAAACAGAGCCTATTAAATGGCTTATTATCATTCAAATGTGAAAATCAAAATGACAAGTAATAATAGATTATGACGTAATTTTTACGACCCTGTCCATCAAAATGATCTAGTCTTTTCTCCTCTATTGTGTCGTATATCCGAGTGAAACGCTTCTGGAACAAGAACAAATGTGGGCGGGGCTTGATTGTGTTTGTGGGGAATTGATTGGATGGTTGTGGTTTGCTATTGGCTGATCTCATGTGAATGACAGGCTATAGCCCCGCCCACAGCATCAGAGAAGAGAAGAGATGCTGCAAGAGGAACTTATTCTGATTCAAGATTATTAACACAATAATGATGTGCACCGTTAAACCATTTATAATAAACACTATTTTATTATATATTATAATATTACATTAAAAAATAAGAATTGTCAATTTTTATTTCATGGTGACTGTAAATAGCCTTTGCCAACAACATGTGCTATTTGCACTTAGGCTACGTTCACACAGCGAGCCTTAGTGCTCAATTAAAATTTATTGCTCAGATCCGATTTTTTTGTATATCTGTTCACATTGTTGTTTTAAATGTGTCCAATATCAGATTCCAGTGCGAACATATCCTGGTCCTGAACTGACCCACATACACAAAAGAATGATAAAGACATCACGCAGCACGCTGGCAACACAGAGTAAACACAGAGAACATTAAAATTAGCAACTAGCTACGTGTTTATTTACAGCGTGGGAATGTAAAATCTTTGAAGTGACTCCCATGAGCGCAGAAATCTGACGAATGTTGATCTAGAGTGACGTAAAAGTCGCATGAATTCCCATATGACTGTTCAAACTGAGGTCGCATACTCGCACTGCAAAACATCTGACCTGTATCAGGTTTAGGACCGCATACATTTGGCACAAACTGAAATTGAAAAGTTTAGTTTCAGTGTGGTTTGTGCCGTTTATACTGTCACGAGAAAAACAGATCTGAGTCAAATCGGACTTGGGCCCCATTTACCTGCAGTCTAAGTGACACTGCAATCTGATTGGTTGAGCGCCGCAGAGACTCTGATAACACACACTCATGTGATATTCAATTATTTATTGTGATCAACCATTTTAATAAAAAGCTGAACATGATGATTTTTGTCCTGTTCAAAGGAATACTCCGTTCAAAGCAGGTGTGCTGGATAAGACAGACCTAGGTAATGTGCAGAATGGGACCAGGGTTATTTTCAGATTAGCTTTTCTCAGCTTCGGTGTTTCTTGTCTCATTAAGCGAGTGCTTCATGATCTGTGAGAGCTGTAAGTCATGGTCAACACAATTACCACAGCCTGTTTGGAGAGTACGTCTGGCCTAATTATTTGTGTAATTAGTGAAATTCACAACATAATTTCGGGAGGAGTGAACCCATCTAATCTTTCAATGAACAGCCGGAGCATATAAGCAGCCGCTCGATCACCTCGCTCTGCATTCAGCTGTTCTGGCGTCCCTCCACCTCCCCAGCTCCACCTGCATCATTTAGGCATCTTGCTCATCCCAGCATTAGTAGTCCCACTGGGGGTTTATCTCAGCTGGAGTTGAAGCTGCTTCCTCGAGCCCCTCCACTGCGGACAGCAGTCCTGTCGCGATAGTCAATAAATCAATTAATCGCACAAGAAAAAAAAAAACGGATTTGATTGAAAAGCGCCATAGCGCATTCGCGCAGCACTACCTCTCGCTCGTCCCTCTCTCTCTCTCGCGCACTCTCGCTCCCTCATATGAGGCGCCGTCTAGGGCTTAAATCAAACTTCATTCACGCACACATATATCAAACACTTGCATACACATATACTAAGTAGTCAAACATAGATGTACACTGCTGAATGCTCAAACAAATACATATGAAATGCACAACGACACACCTAAAGTCGCTCACGCACATACACGCAAACTCTACACACACGAGATGCGCGCACACACAAACTCGCGCACATACTCATATGAGACGCGCGCGCACACACAAACTCTCCGCGCACATAGGCTACTCATATGAGACGCGAGCACACACACAAACTCGCGCACATACTCATATGAGACGCGAGCACACACACACAAACTCGCGCACATACTCATATGAGACGCGAGCACACACACAAACTCGCGCACATACTCATATGAGACGCGAGCACACACACACAAACTCGCGCACATACTCATATGAGACGCGAGCACACACACACAAACTCGCGCACATACTCATATGAGACGCGAGCACACACACACAAACTCGCGCACATACTCATATGAGACGCGAGCACACACACAAACTCGCGCACATACTCATATGAGACGCGAGCACACACACAAACTCGCGCACATACTCATATGAGACGCGAGCACACACACACAAACTCGCGCACATACTCATATGAGACGCGAGCACACACACACAAACTCGCGCACATACTCATATGAGACGCGAGCACACACACAAACTCGCGCACATACTCATATGAGACGCGAGCACACACACAAACTCGCGCACATACTCATATGAGACGCGAGCACACACACACAAACTCGCGCACATACTCATATGAGACGCGAGCACACACACACAAACTCGCGCACATACTCATATGAGACGCGAGCACACACACACAAACTCGCGCACATACTCATATGAGACGCGAGCACACACACACAAACTCGCGCACATACTCATATGAGACGCGAGCACACACACACAAACTCGCGCACATACTCATATGAGACGCGAGCACACACACACAAACTCGCGCACATACTCATATGAGACGCGTGCACACAGTACATGATGCATATGATTCTCAGTGTGAACGGAAGTCACACATTGGTAAGTGCTTTTTTTGTTAACAGAGACTGAGAGTCCATTGCTTTTATTGTTTTGGTTGTTTTGTTAATTTATTGCGGATATTTAAAATGTTTTCCGTTTTCAGTGTTAAATAGTTATTAGAAATAAAAGTTTATTGATCTTTGAAAAGGTGTACCTGCATTATTATGCCATTATCATTATTTTAGATGATGGTCTCAGAACAACAATATTATCGTTTATTATCAATATTATCGTTTATCGCAATAATTTCTTGGACAATTTATCGTCCAGCAAAATTTGTTATCGTGACAGGCCTAGTGGACAGCAAGCCAAATACACTTAACCTTATTAGCTTAAAGATTATATGGGCAAGGGAACTCGTGAATTCTTAGTAAATCACCTTCAATACATTCATGAGGTGTACATGCCATTTGAAAGACTATACAAGCAAATCAGTACCCTTTATTTTTGTTCTCAAGTGAACCAAACCTTAAGCCCTATTCGGACGGTAATTGTTTCTCATGGAGTCGTAAGGTATTTTCACCATTTACAGGGTTAGTCTGTGATTTTATTGCCGTCTGAATCCAGAATGTCAGTGTTTTTCTCCCACCACCTGCGTAAAAAATCCCTGGCCGAATTACCTACTGTTTTTTGACAAACAGCAAGATCGTGATTTAATTGCTGTCCGAATCCACATCTCTGAGTTTACAAGAAGAGATCACTTCAAAATTTGATGTTTAAAACCTTTTTGATCACTGCAGAGCACCGTACGTACGATAACTGTTGCGCTTCACTGAAATTTGCATGCATTTTAAAGATGTACAATGCTGGAAAGTTTTTACAAGAACAATATTTCATCAATGCTCCACCTCAGCGAAAAATAAAAGAGGACGAGAAAAATCACGTAAACATTTGAAATGGGGCGTTATTGGGACAGCAATAGGCTATATATGATACAATTTTAAAATATGTAGGCTATTATGCACAACATTAAAAATACAAACCAAGCAGCTTTATTTTCACCTCATGTAAATAAGAGGTTGCATTAATTTGTTTCCGCTAATTTCCATATTTTTAAAATAGCATAATTTTGAGATAAAATGTGAGGATATAAGAACCATTTCAAATATAGCATAAACGCGACTAGCTTCCTATTTTTGAAAATGAGAATTAAATAATAAATAGATTTTTTTTCCTATTATTAAATAAATACAAATTTATTCGTATTATTACAAGCATATGACATTTTATTTACAGCAGACAATCACGTGAGCAGTGAGTTCGTGGATTACAAAACTCACTCCTTCACCGTCAATGAATTGCCATGAGTTTTATCACTGAGGTGCCATGCTGATTTATTTTTACAGATGTCCACTTGAGAAACAATTATCATCCGAATAGTGCTATAGGCGTATTTGTGGATCAGACGGGTGAGAGGTATCCCAAATCCACCGTTCTTCATCATTTAATTCATGCATGTCAAAGTCATGGACATGAATAATGACATATACAGTTAAACTGGTGCCGCACACATTAGATTACTGTACACTGCACATCCCATCTTCCCCGCAATGAGTGTTAAATACTGTAGTATTTAAAGAGCAGGATCTGATTACCCAGTTAAAAACCCTGCTTAACCAAATTGCACCACTTTGTGACATGCAAAGGCCTTTCTGTCCCAAAACAGACCAAGTCTGTCTCCATTAACCACCTCAGTGCATCTACAGTTGTGATTTAGGTACTTGTTGAACTCAAGTTGAACTCGTGTGAACTCACGTTGTGTTTCAGGCGCTTCACCACATATAGCTTTATTTTCTCAGTATCTGTAATCATTGAGTGCAATCATAACACACAGATTAGGGAGGAATTCTGAGATCAATGAACTTCAGCTCTTCTTAAAGCCCAGAACGAGCAGACAGAACAAACCAATGACCACACATGAAAGAAAACCTGTGACACATTCAAACATCATAAAAGGAAACTATAGCTACACATTATTCATCCATCCATCCATTCTCAGAAGCGCTTGTCCTCTGTAGAGACACTATGGATTTGAACCTGCACCTCAGTCTTCACTAAACATCCAATATTGTGAGAATAAAAGAGCTGATCATCATGACAGCTGGTTTAGATGAATTACACCACATAAAGACAAAAATAAGGAAAAAATAGCAAATTGGTCAAAAGTTTTTTTGAGTCACAAGACTAATGTTCAGATCAGTGGCAGCTGGTACCTTGAGCTGAAAATCTCCTAACAAGCACGTCTAAGAAACAGACTAATATCCCATAATCCCCATCTAACTGGAAGCATTACTGCACAAGAGCAGAACAAAGAATAAAAATGCATTGAACCCACTTTATAGTAAGTGTCTTTAACATTTAAATAGATAATTTGATGCAGTTAGCCAACTACGGTCACAAGTTCCATCATTGCAACAGTTCAACAATTCTATGTTTCCCGAAAAAAAATGGACCCAAGAGATATGTGGTTCAAATCATAATCATTATCATTATCAAGCTTTATTCAGGACATGTCATCGAAAAAAACACAAACAATAAAACGTACCAATACAAATACAAAAACAAACAAAAAACAGACAGAATCCACAATATCACATATTTACATATAGGCTAAAACGCCAATGGTTCCACATACTGGAGAAAAACCTGACTGAAATTAGTGTCGGGTTTGTCAATGTTAAAATTATACTATGTACAGAGTCAGATAACCCACACATGCATCTCTACATGCTATTGCTATTTAAGGAGACTACCAGACAGAGAGAATTCAGGAAATGTCATCCCTACTCCTAACAATCATAATATTACTCTTCTTTGCATTACATATAATGTCAAAGCAATATTGAGAGCAAACCCTCAGCACTGTTGAAGGCCCACACTATATGGACAAAATCACCAAATTGTCCACGTACATCAAGTGGTTGATGATCATGTACAACAGAGTCGTAAACATGTTAATATGGTTTCCCAAAATTCGTCACTCGTTGGTTAGTTTCTCCAACGATGTGACGTACTATGGTAGTTAATCAGCGAGTTACATGGTTGTACAGTAAATGTATGGTTGACAAAACTTTTACAATGTTTAGCTGTTTACTCTTGAGAATGGGTGTTCAGTTAAATTAGGGGAGGGTCATTCTCATTACAGATATATATATATATATACTTAAACATTGATGGAAATAAATGTTATGTTATTTCCATCAAGAGGTGCATCATTTTTTGGTCCAGATCTTGTATTGTCAATGCAAGAGTCCAGCACTCTGTAAAGTCTCCTTCAGCACATCCCAAACACTTTCACTGAAATTAAGATCTGGACTCAGAGGTGAAAATTATTCTTCATGCTCCTCACAACCATTCTCTCACAGTCTAAGCCTTATGAATCTTCACATTATCATGCTGGAATATGACCATGATATTCTTCCTACACGGTTGTTTAAGAGATGAAATGCTACACACTCAATTAAAGTTAGAAGAACTGTTGCCAAACATATAAGAAACATAATAATCCCTGCAATACTGATCCAATCACAGACTCTTAGGCATTTGCCTATTTAAATCCAAACAGACCTTTTTGGCCGGGCAGTGTATATATATATATGGTAATAATAAAAGTTGACATCCAGACTGTTGGACAGCTGAACAAAGAGCAGCAGGAGAAACACAGCAGTCCTCGAACTGCAGACATGTCTCTACAGAGATTCCCTTCACATATTCACATCTTCACTCACTCACACACACACACACACACACACACACACACACACACACACACACACACACACACACACACACACACACACACACACACACACTCACTCAATACAAGCCTGATCAAGCTCACAGCGATTCCTCACATACTGCTGCTGTAAACACACACACACACACACACACACCGGATGAGGGAGCACAGAGATTGTTCTTCTCTTCTGCATGATGGCTTTAGGCTGCAGGTTCAGCACGTCACACTTCTACCTGAGAGAGAACTTATCCTTATCCGAGCCCAAATAATCACTAAAACCCTGTGCATTCCCAACAGAGCACACACACTCACTCTATGTGACGCGACACTGTCTCTATATTTACTTGAAAAAAAAAGTATCAGATGAAAACATGTGAAGAAAAGACTGAACAAACCTGCAGGTAATTCAAACAAATATAAAAGTTTTTGCCTTTTTTTCTCTCAGAGAAACCGAATCTACATGAAAGTGTGTGAAATGAGAGTCGATCTTACCTTTACAGCTGCTCTGCTCACGCGCACAGAAACTCCAGTCGCGCGCTGCTGTCAGTGTGTGTGTGTGTGTGTGATGTTGGTGAGGGAAAGTCACTGCCTCCTTCAGTCCCACCCTAAACACACGCACAGCTGTGAACAGTCATCAAGGTCACGATCAAAACTCTCCATAATATACAGTATGTGACTCATTCTGGCTGTATAGAACATCAGCATGTTTTACTCTCCATTCCATTCAGAAATTCAGAAAAATATATTTTTTGGGAAATTAAACCAAATTAAGATTTAGATTTAAGTCTATTTATTATAAATAGCTGATTATGATTTTTTGAATCAATTTCAGTTTTATGACAGTCAATTAAGAGTAGTGACACAAACTAACAAAATATGTTCCAAAAAAGTTTTTCTAACATTTCCATGAAATTATGAAAACATTATTTTCAAATGTTCAGTGACAAGTTTTTTTTTTTAAAAAACATTTTTTATTGGTTATCGAACGTCGAATCAAACATTCCATTGTATCATTCTTCAAACATGTGAACATTACTTTTGAATATTCTCTGAACGATCTGAAACAAATAGTAACATTTAAAAATTGTTACAACTAAAACATTTCATGAATGATGTATAAATAATCTTTTTGTGTGTTAACGTTTTGAGAACATTATTAAATGAGAGCATCTGCAAAGGGACGGATGTCCTGACGAAACGCTGTGTCGTCGTAGGAGTGGAATATGGACAAACGCTGACACAACATATCAAAGGTGGGCTTGCTCATCCTAAAATTAATTCAAAAATTAAAAATCGGTTATGGGTCACAATTGAAAGAACGTGTAAACGGACGGTCAAAAAAATTGGATATAGGCAACAAATCAGAATTGGGCATCAAGACTTGCAGTGTAAACAAGACCTATGTGTTGGGATTTATCTGACCTCAGTGACGTGAGACAGCTAGCAGACGGTCGGTTTAGCCAGTTTGTCTGCTTCCTGACCTGGGTCCGAGATAGTCAAGGATCAACTCTAACACTGTGCCATATACCATCCCTTTTCATCAGGTCAGGTCTGCCCCAAAAACTGATCCAATTGTCTATGGAAAATATATTATTCTGCGGACACTACTTTGACAGCCAGCCATTGAGTGAGGACAGTCTACTAAGTATCTCATCACTCCGGCGAACAGGCCAGAGCAAATTACAGTGTAATATCATACTTGCGAGTTCACACACCTCTTAAATGAATGAGGCATTTATATAGCGCTTTCATATGTACTACTGTACACCCAAAGCACTTTACAATCTTATGAGGGGATCTCTCCTCAACCACCACCAGTGTGCAGCATCCTCTTTAATGTTAATTCTGGCGAAGTCGAACATCATTTATGCTGACATGAATAATTATCTTAGAGAATTAGTCAACACTTGCTTTCAACAGGATTAGACAGCACAAATCTGACCAAATCAGAAGCACACTAGGTCCAATGTTTTATTAGGTCCATTGGTTATGTAAGGGATAATGTACATCCGGCAGGTTGTTCTCTCAAAATAAACCCTGACATGGTGATTATCCAGCTTATTACACGGTTACTTGCCATACAAGTAAATAATTAGACACAACATATTGATCTGAGTCTAAATATGTTAATAGCTCTTTAAACGCAAAGCTTCCGCGGAGAGAGCAGTTTCAGCGGCAAGTTCAAACTAGAAGGACATTTAAGAGATACGGTATACAGTCATAACACTTATTACACAGCATTTCAACACATAAATAATTATAGCAATAAGAGATACTGATTTCAGATTAAACTGTTTTAAAATCATACCTGTTTGTATCTTATAATCCAACCGTGTACAAAACAATATTCACAAAATGGCAGCATCTGCGTTTGTATGAAACAACCCAGCGAGCAAAAAGTCGTCTAGAACACGTCTAAAAGACGTGATTGTTAGACATCCAGAAGACGTCCTCACAGGAGCCAGAATGAAAGTTTTTTATACGTCTTTTCTGGACATTGTTTAGACGTCAATTAAAGACGTGCTAAATACGTAATTGTTTGACATCTAAAGGCAGCCAGAATAAAAGTTGTATTAGTCGCGTTTTCTGTAGTAGAAATGTCAAAATAGACTGTTAAAGACCCATACTGACATGGAAATCCCATATGTGCATTTTGCAAGAATCCAACTTTAAAATATCTTTACTTAAAAACAGTGGCAGTGAGAAAACCCCAGTTGGGAAAAACCCAGTTACTCATTGTTAATGGTTGTCGTGTCATGAAACTGCAGACACAAAGACCATAGGCCTAAATAAGATTTTAAAGAATATTGATAATATTGAATACTCAATTGGCAATATGGTAACTGTGTAGTGTATATACTAATCTTGCATTTGTATATCTTATCAATATAATTGTAATAAACTGCTTACCATTATCCTGTAAACCAAACTGATCACTCCAAGAAATCAACTATTTAAATCTCAAAATATATTTTTATTACTATTTTGTTCTGCTGGACCAAAACTTAACAGCCAGAACAGTAAAGTATAAAGTAACACAATAAAACTTAACAGCCAGAACAGTAGAGTTATAAATTAACACAATTTACCTTTAAATAATCTATAAAATGCTGTTAAAACAGTATAACATATCAATAAACAAAATGTGGCTGCTATAAGGTTCACAAGCTTCATTTATAGCAGCAAGCCCTGACTCTCCCGGGGACATGTTTCAGATGATCGGCTGCAGACTTTATTTGGGCCTCTGTTGCAGCTGGGTCCCATTTCATGACAGCAGCTACAATCAAAGCGAAAAAAATCCACATGTAAAATAAATAAATACAAACGCCACTGTAGTGGTTTAGCTTGCAGCAGATACATAGTATACATAGTTGAAAATGTGAGTACTCAAATCAATTAAATGAAACAGTTATTAAATCACAAATCAAGTAAAATTACATCAAGCCTGATACAAAGCATTCCACACACACACACACATGTACACACACACACACACACACACACACACACACACACACACACACACACACACATATATATTCGTATACGACAATTCACCATGACGTCACAAGAGTAATAGACGTTCTTCCGGGGTGGCAAAAGCCAAAGCGCTCCTATGGCAACGCTAGTAAATTGCTTGGAAGGGAGACCCACCGTCTGCAGTAAAAATGTAATCTTTTTTTATTTTTTTTATTAAATATAATGTGTTTTTTATCATAATAACAACAACTATATTTAAAGATGTAAAAAATATAATAAATATGTAATATAGTAGGCCTACACATAACTAGCTAAATACTCTCTTTAGCTCTATTTTCTAGCCAAAATAACGTGCTGTATATCATGGTCATTAAATGGCTTTCCTGAGGAAATGTTATGTGACATAATTGTTCTCCAGCTGGTATATTGACCTTTTTACGCGGTTGAAAAACACTGATATTATGTATGAGGAATATACATTTTGGTAAGTTGTAGCCTACTGTATCTTTCAACATTGTTCATTCATGTTTATTTACTATTAGCTAGAGATGATCGGTTCACGTGCCGCTAAGGATCGGTCACGACACATTTACAAGCGCCAAAACGGTATTTATTGTTTGAATTTCGTAATAAAATTGACAGAATCTGAGAGCTGAGGATTTTTTTTAAATCATAAGTAACCTTCTCTGTCTTGTCTGTCGGTCTCCGTGTCCTCTTTGCTTCGTGATTTTTCTGTGCGTGAGAAAATGGATGCTAGTCGTGAGAGCGTGTGAAAAAGTGACAATTGCGTGAGTCTCACGGGCAATGTGTGAGAGTTGGCAGCCCTCTTTTACTTCAGACAGTGACTGGCAATGAGTCAGATCTTCAAGAGACAAGTTTACTAATATTAGTCTCGAATTTCCCCGGCTGAAGATAATTATGCTCTGTATTATTGCCATAATAATATTATGGCAATAATAATATTGCCATTCAGAATCACACAATCTACTTTTTGGAAGTACAGTATGACCAACATAAGAATTTTCACCGGAAAATGTCATCTGAACAAGTAAGTAACATCCACTTTTGTTCTAATCAACTAAGGGGGAAAAAAGCATAACATCTTACGACAGGAAAATTTTCACTTTACCGATCCGATTCAGCTCCAATGCTTGGCAACGGAGAAGGCTTTTCTTGGAGTAGAAGTGAATTGCTCCCTCTCATAGCTAGCACAAAATAATTAATATTTACCATAATAGCAAAACGAAAAAAGCCACAACAAAGGAAACTCCGTAACTGTGTGAATTAAGTGAACAAGTGCTACTGTTACACGATTGAACTATTGAAAATTCTGACCTGTCCAGCAGAAAAAAGCCGTCTCTGCGTCCGTTTTGAACCCCTTCAAATCACGGAGTTCACGCCACCTTTCAAAAGCCCTGCCGATGTTTATCCTTGTTTTCGCGTAGGCCCGGTTGCAGTCTCTTTTTACCACTCCGAAGTCCAAATTCTTTTGGGTTTTACAACTGGTGAATCTCCAGTTGCACTGGTGATTGTCGTTTGAACCTTTCTGGATCCGCCATACGTTTAATTATTTAAAGTGCTGTGAGTAAAGGCTAAAAATTTCCACCTCCAACATCCTCACACGCAATATAGCTTACTAGCCGAAACACCTTCTCTATGTGTACAGATGTGACGTAATGACGCAAAGACATGCTCGAATTTCCCGCGGAAATCCACCAGAACCACTAGAATTAAAATCATTATTACAAGCTAACCGTTTTGAATCGAGCTAAGGCAAGAAGATATTTTTGAACACTGGTTGGTTATGTTTTTTATTATTATTATTATTTTGGATAATTTTTAACCCAAAAAAGTTACGGACTGGAGCTTTAAGCTAGTTTATTATTTGCTCTATGTCTGAACAAAATAAATAAAAGTTAACTATCTATACCATATTGAATTGCATAGCATCATATTTTTCTCCATTGCATCGTATAACATTGAATCGCATCGCGTTGAATCGAAATCGAATCACACCGCATCGTAATAATAGTGAATAGTATTGCATTGCATCGGTAGCTGCTTATATGTATCTTTAATGTATCGTATCGTTGGCTATGCTTTGAGATGCGTATCGCATCGGATTTTTTTAAATCGAGAATCCTTTTTGCATCGAAAATCGCTATTGTATCGAATCGTGAGCCTAAAATCGGAATCGTGACATTTTCTGAATCGTACACCCCTAATATAAACACACATAGTTGTTTTCTTGGAATACCCCTTTAATTGTAAACTTATTAAATCACATGTAAGGTTTATAAATAGTAGCTAAAGGAGAGTAAACTGATTCCCCCTTCATTTGTGAATGAATTCCCCACTTCATTTCCCCCTCTACCTTATGCCGTCCGAAAGGTATATGATTTTCTTTCTTCAGATGAACACACATTTTAGAAAAAATAAACTAGACTTTTAGAAAAACTATCCATCTCTTGTGTTCAAAATAGACACCAAAATGCTGAAGGTCGAAAAAGTCCAAGAGCATTGTAAAGCTCACATGATAAGTGCAGAAGACATCTCGTGCACAACATGTGTGAAGTTTCTGGTGCACGCACTTCATTATATTGGCTTACAATAATGGATAATTTTTCTAAAAAAAATCTTTGTGGAAAGAAAGTCAGATATACATCTGGAATGGCACGAGAAAAAAAAAAGATATTTTTTTTTATTTTGGAGTGCATTGTGCCTTTAAAATTGATTACGGTTTTAGATACTGCAGTGGATACTTACTAGTGATGGACTTGTTTCTCTGTTTGGTGCCTGTTTTGCTCCATAAACATTGTTCCAGTGCTTGATCTAAAAAAATAAAAAAAGTTAACAAGTGTGTTAATAGATTATTGATCTGGGTGACATAGGACCATTTTGTAATGTGTTCCTTAAGTGTTAGGCTATATAAATCTGGACAACCCTTACTAAAATTAACAATGTTTTGGAACGCTAACCAAATGGTAATAAATAGGGATGCACGATATATCGACCACATATCGATATCGGCCGATAAATGGTATTTTTTGATGTTATCGTTATCGGTCCGATAAGAAAATTTGGCCGATATATCAAAGCCGATAGATAATAGATTATTTACTTCAGTTGAGAGACGCGCGCTGTTCGCCATGATGGTTCTGAATGATTGTATTCACTTTGAAAAGGAAGATACAGTTCAGTGCAACATGTGCAGCACAAATCTGTCACATATGCTTCATAACATTATAATAAAAACACCCCTGCAAAAGAATGTTGTGAATTCTTGTTCGCCCACGTGTTTCAGTGCGTCGAGCGCGTTGAGGCGGAAAGAGCGCGTCTATGGAGTTAAGCCTTCATGACAAGCACAGTCAAGTTCTCTTGAGCATTCGCAGCATTCTGGTCCATTGTAAGTTATAATATGTTTAATTTGTGTATATATATCTGATTAATCTAATATAGGATGCGTTTGGTTGAGTTAATGAACGATGCAGTAGCACTTCATTGTACCGGTGATCATCTTTGTCTTTAGCGTGCGCAGCTCAAACAGCAATGCACATTTATAACTATAATTGGGACTGTCATAGATGCCATTATAATGATAACACTATTGTAATAAAACGTTGTGAATTCTCTGTTTAGTTGCCGTTTCAGCGCGTTGTTGTGGGAATAGCGCGTCCAGAACAGGGATATTACACATTATGACCAGCACAAGTTCGATTGTGCATTCACGTCATTTTGCGCAGATAAGTCGTAATATAAAGTTGATGTAATATAAATATCTGATTAATCTCACATATGATGCGTTTCGTGGATTTAACCAACATGCTAGAAAAGTTCTTCAGTTTCCCGGTGCTCGTTCTCTTCAGCTCCAGCGCGCGCAGATTAAACAACAATGCAAAACATTAAAAGCTATGATTGGGACTGTCATACAATTATAATTGTATTCACTATTGTAATACATTTGTAAATTCTTTGGGTTTGCATTCTTCAGCAACCGTCGAGTTGATTAACCTTCTAGCAAAGCGATTCAGTTTAACGCTCGTTCTCTTCAGCTTCAGCGCGCGCGCTCACACAGCAATGTCATTAAGGAATCTTACACTGGTTCAAACTAGGCTATACTGTATTGTATATGTTTGATTTATGTTAAAAGTGTTTGAGACAAGGCTTTTAATGGTGAGCATTTTGTTATACAGGCTATCAAAGTATATCATTTTTTTTATTTAGATTTATCGGCCAATATATCGGTTATCGGCTTTCAAATGAAAAGAATTATCGTTTATCGGCAGCCGCCAAAATGTTCATATCGGTGCATCCCTAGTAATAAATTATTGTAATCAATCCACCATAAAAACATGGTTTCTACACTTTTACTATAATAAAAACCATGGTTAATTTAGCAAATGTCCTTAAAAGAACAGCTCATACAAAAATATATATATATATATATATTATATATCATTATTTAGCCTACTCACCCTCATGTTGAAACTGTATGAATTTCTTATGTCGAACTATAATTAAGATATCTTGAGAGATTAATTTTTGGTTTTCTGATACAATGGAACATACAGTTGTTTTATTCCCAACATTCTTGTGTTTCACAAAAGTTAGACATTTATTTTTTGGGTCAGCTAGGCCTGTAAACTCAAGAAGATAAAACATTGTCTGGAGGGTTTGAACCACTGTGCCTTTGAGCAGAGTTTAACGTTAGATGTTCTGCCTCTATTTCACTTTTCACGTGTATTTTATGACAATAATCCTAGATCGTGTGGCTGGATAATTTTTATTCCCAAAATGCCATGAAGAAAATCATGAAGGAAACACACACATACACAGCAATATTAGCTATTTGTTTTTAATTACTAACAGAGACTTTTGCAAAAGCTTAAAAAATTGACTCACCAGCTCCAAAACATATAATGACTCGTAATTTTGACTGATCGATAACGTTATAACGTTAGGCCTAACGTTAACGTTATATCCCGCGATCAACAATAGATTCAAAAGCTTAACTTAGTTTGCAGAGTCAATATGTGGTTCGAGCTCCTCTGTCTAAAGAGACAATGTTCTCAGTTCACTCATTGTAAAGCTCCCATGTTGAATTTTATTTTATTTTTTTATCATAAACTAACGTTGGCTGACGTAACACATGCTAGCAGCACGACATTAGTCTAATACATTGGAATACCGTACTAATATCAATATTGCTCTAATCGCGTTTAGATTCTCAATTTAATACACTATATTTTGATGTAATAGAATTTGTATAAAATAAAAAGTTATTTACGTTACCTTCCGTAGATTGCAATATGTCCGTTGTTAAAATTCGTTGTCCATATTCCTTGTTTGTTCTTCATTTACATCCCGCAACTCGCTCAAAATAAACATTTAGCAGTAAAATAATCCATGCTTTAAACCATGTAAAAGCCACAGAACCGAAGTAGGCTAGAACTGAAGATCCCGAGCAGCAACACAAACTCCAACTGACGGATATTCAAACTTGACTCGTAAAGGCGCGCATAGTTGTCATTGGCCAGATTCCTGGATGACAGTCAGAATAACCAATCATGCTCAAAACAACTCGGAGAGACAGCCAATAGTGTGAAAACATTGCAATTACAGGACATTATGACATGTTTTAAAAGAATGAATAGGAAAAAATATACACGTGCAATTTATTTATTTGTATTTGTTGGCTGGCTTGTTATATTTAATCAATTGGTTAAATTGTGTTTTCATTGCAGTGCATGATTACAAATTAAAGATTAAAAATTAAAGATTAAATTTACAGTAACTTGTATACCATATATAATAACATGTATTTACCACTGTTCTGATAAACAGCAATTTAATAGAGCAAACAGTATATATATATATATATATATTAAACAGAGCAAACACTGCATATGTATTCATATTCAATTCTGTATGTAGACCTATATGAAAAACTAATGGGTTGGTATCACGGTGGTGATATTAGAGTTACATTCATGTGACCCAAATGACTCTTTTGCACTTTCACAAATTCTTGACCTTTCCTTTAGAAACACTCTTATGCCTAATAATGTCAACATGGTTTTTCACCCTGTGTGTTACTGTTACACAACCTGTTGCTTTAGGGTTAATCCTCTGTCCAACGCTACACTTTGCTAACATTGGCATAATTAAGGCAATTCACAGGCAAGGCTTAAGCCTGTAGTCCTAGACTAAAATGCACGTTTGAGCTGTATTACCTGAAAGCAACTTGTACTGACATATCGTATGTCAGTGCCATTGTTTTGTCTCAAGATGCACACCAGTAATGTTTCTTTTTTTCCTAAGGCACATTTTTAGAAGCTATAATTAAATGCCCAAATTGAACTAAGGCCTAATACTGGCTTTATATCTAAACCCTTTCTGTGAAACCAGGTCTGGGTTAGAAATTAAGGGTTAAGGTTAACCCTAACCCTAACCCTTGTCAATAGACTTTTATTTAACCTCATGGATACTCCAAGGTGTTGACTGCAGTGGTTAGGCCTTCCGCGTTGATAAAGGACAAAGATATTATCACTGTGACAGTCTGTAATGTATTTTAGCAATGATTGTTTGTATAGATTGTCCCTAAGCTAGAGCTATTGATGCATTCAAGACATGTCATAAAGATCGTATTTACGAATTGAACACACATGAACGCCGCCACAATGATGAAGATATGAGTAGGAAGCTCGGGATTTTCTTTAATCCACGATCTTGAAGAGTTATGAGTGTGTCAGTGAGAAACATTGTGGAATACCACAAAACTTAGGTATTCAGCAGTTACATTGTCAGTCTTTTCTATTTACAATGAACTAAGCTAATGCCTGCACAAAATATGATAGCATTATAGTATAACAATATAATATGTAATGATAAAGTTTACTTCATAAATTAATTTAAAACATAAAAAAACAAATAGTAAAACTTCATGAAAACAAACTTCCCAGGAGGACTTAAAAGCACCATGTGTGCATCATGAACCATGTTGGTGTCTGACCAGCAACGTCAATTTAACAATAATTGTGCAGTTTGCTTGCATTACATTTGTATCCAGAATTGCATAGTTTAAATGTAAAAATACACTTAAAAATAAAACTAATAATATTTACTTTAAAATGACAAGAACATATGTTAGAGTGTTAGTATGGATATAAACCTTTAATATAATGAGCAACACATTTAATTACACATTATTATTGTAATTTTACACAACTTTGTATGTCATTTAAGAAAACAGAAAAAATACTGTATAAATAATAGAGTAATTGTCCTGTAAAAAAATAGCATTACTGTAATTTATCATTAATGATATAATCCGTAAATTAGCAGTCAATTAATTCATTTACAGATGTTTAAAATAAAAGAAAAATACTCTAAAAAGTCTAAAAAGAGTTATTTACTGTAAAATTAGGATTTTTTTTTTTTTTACAGTGCAGTATGAACGTCTGTTCTGAACTAGTTCTGGCTGTCAGTGGACGTTTAGATTATGGTCAGATTGGACATTTTTTTTCCAAGTCATTCATCGACTAATTCTGGATGTCAATGGACGTCCAGATTATAGCCAGTATGAACGTCTTTTCTCAACTAGTTCTGGCTGTCAGTGGACGTTTAGATTATGGCCGGATTGGACATCTTTATTCACGTCATTTATGGACTGTTTCTGGATGTCAATGGACGTCCAGATTATAGCCAGTATGAACGTCTTTTCTCAACTAGTTCTGGCTGTCAGTGGACGTTTAGATTATGGCCGGATTGGACATCTTTATTCACGTCATTAATCGACTAATTCTGGCTGTCAATGGACGTTCAGATCATGGCCTGGACGGACGGACGTGATATCAACCTGTTTTGTATGTCCACAGACGTCGCTTGCTCAGTGGGAAGAGAGTCCACGATACCGGATGGCATAATTAAATAACCGTACACGAAATATTGTTTCGACTGAGTTTTAATAATTTATTAGCTCACCAAATACGAAAAAAAAAACGTTCCTAGCAAGCATATAGCGCTGCTGTCATGATTAGATCCAAGGAAGACAGAGATGATTGAAAGGTAACAAGTTTAATAAATAATAACATAGTTTAATAAGAAACATAGCCAGCAGGCGAGACAGCGTGCAACGCACAAACAATACTGGACACTAGACAGAACACAGACAGGAACTTGAATACACAATGGCAATTAACTAAATGATTAGCAGCTGTGATGAATGTGATAGTGTCTATGGTGACTGATAGGTGGCGGGAAACACAGACAAGGAAACACATGTGAGGTAGGAAAACAAACTAATAGTCCATGAATTGAATATGACTGAACATAATGGTGACTGTTAAGGTAGGAAGCAATCACGAGAAGACGAGGAGGGTCAGGAAACAGGGTGTTTAATTATAGGACTCAGGAACAAAAACACGCTATACCACAAACGGGAGCGGACGAAGAATGAGGGAGAACACAGGGTATAAATACAAGGGCAAACAAAGGAACATTAACAGGACACAGGTGAGTGAAATGATGATGATGATGATGATGATTAGAAACAGGTGCTACAACTGAGGACTGATGAGGAGCGGGAAAACTGAACAAGGAAGACATGTGACTAATGAAAACAAGAAAAAACCACAGGACAGATGAACATAACCGTGACAGAATGCCCCCTCCCAAAAAGACGCGTCCTCACGCTATATTAAATTAAATGGGGGTGGGAGGGTGGGCGCACTGGAGGCTGACGAGGGTGTGGCCTACCCAGAGCAGGAAGCCTCCAGGGTGGAGCAGGTTGTGCAGGCGGCCAGGGCGGAGAAGGCCCTTCAGGCGGTTGTGTCGGAGACGACCCTTCGGGTGGCCATGGCGGAGATGACCCTTCGGGCGGCCATGGCGGAAACGACCCTTCTGGCGGCCGTGGCAGAGACGGCCTTTCGGGCGGCCACGGCTAAGACGTATAGCCCCCCCTCAAAAAAAAATTTCTTGGGCGGAACCATGGGCTTATGGACAGGCTCAGGGATAGGTTTAGGGACTGGCTCATGGGGCGTGACGGCGGTCACCTTGGCCGGAGACGAGGGTTCGGGTGAGGTGGACATGACGTGAACAGTCTCTAGCTCGGCAGGCATGACGTGACGCGCAGGCTCGGCAGGACTGACGTGAAACGCAGGCTCAGCAGGACTGACGTGAAGCGCAGGCTCGGCAGGACTGATGTGAACAGTCTCTGGTTCGGCGGGCATGACGTGAACAGTCTCTGGCTTGGCGTGCGTGATATGAACAGTTTCTGGCTCGGCGTGCGTGACATGAACAGTCTCTGGCTCGGTGTGCATGACGCGAACAGTCTCTGACTCGGCGTGCATGATGGTGATGTGCAGGCTCGGCAGGACTGACATGATTTGCAGGCTTGGCAGGACTGACGTGAGGTGCAGACTCAGCAGGACTGACGTGAACAGTCTCTGGCTCGGCGTGCGTGACGTGAACAGTCTCTGGCTCGGTGTGCGTGACGCGAACAATCTCTGACTCGGCATGCATGATGGTGATGTGCAGGCTCGGCAGGACTGATGTGAAGTGCAGGCTCAGCAGGACTGACGTGAGGTGCAGGCTCGGCAGGACTGACATGAGGTGCAGGCTCGGCAGGACTGACGTGAGGTGCAGGCTCGAAAGTTATAATTTTATAATAAAATTATAACTTTTCATTGTTAGTTCATGTCAACTCAGGTCTTCAATAATATTGAGAGATGCAAATTTTGATTTCAATAATGTATAAATAAATGTTGAAATATGTTTTATTGTTAGTTCATGTTAACTAATGTATTTAACAAATGGAATCTTATTGTAAAGTGTTACCATGATTTATTATGCCTTACTATGCCTCACCTCCTGTCTCATCAGGAGGGGTTTTCAATGGCACACAATTCATTATATAGTGCATATCCAATGCATGTCCTCAAGAAACCCCATTAAACAGGAGTTGCTGCTTCACTGATCTAATGACTATTATTGCATTGCTGTTGTACAAAATTAAAACTTCAAGCAGTTGCCAATGTTCAGGAAATTGCACAGGGGAAATAATAGAAGACATGATCACAGGTGGTTTGGGTCGTTGTGACAGAGCTTTACGGTGCTTTCACACAAAGCCAACTGTAGCTGTCTTTCCATCCACCTGCTAATTTTGGAATATTGTATAAAAAATGCTAGATGGATGCACCAAGATGAGCATAAATTCTAAATAAAAACTTGTGCGTTCAATTGAGGCGAATAATTTGTAAATGCATGTGTTGTGTGGGTGCTTACACTAACCATAAGGTACTAAAATATATGAATGGCTTAGTGAAGTCAGCATAAGCTAACACAGGAGCAGATGTTAATTTCCTTTTCAGTGTTTGGAAAGCTTCTTCACATTTGTCATCCCACCTCTGTCTGAATTGTTTACTAGTTAAATATACTCTTTTCTTTTGCTTCTTCTTACCCTTTGGTATTTCCCCAATAGCAGTCAACTGATGTAGTGGTGCTGCAATCCTGGCGAATCCTTACACAAAACGTCTGTAATAGCTTGCAAATCCCAAAAAAGATCTAAGCTCTTTTGCTGTCTGAGGTTTCGCCCATTCTGCTACTGCTTGAATCTTCTCAGGGTCTGTCGCCACCCCCTCACTTGAAATGACATGACCCAAATAACGTACCTCTTGTTGGAAAAAACAGCATTTACTGCACTTAACTTTGAGACCATGATGCTGAAATCGTTGCAAGACTTTCTCCAATCTCTCCAGGTGTTGCTCCACTGTTGACGAAAACACAATCACATCATCCAAATACAAGAGCACTGACTGAAAACTTTCATCACTAAATATACGTTCCATCAGATGTTGGAAAGTACTTGGCCCACTGGACAAACCATATGGCAAACGATTATATTCAAACAGGCCAAACGGCTTACAAAAAGCAGTCTTTTGTTTATCCTTTTCTGCCACTGCCACTTGATTGCGTGGAGCGTGTTGGTTTTCCACGCTGGACCTGCCAAGCAGATACAATTGAATTGAATTGAATTGAATTGAATTGAATTGAATTGAATTGAATTGAAAATCTTTATTTTTCCCTGTCAGGATTAATAAAGTTTTTCAATTCAATTAAATTCAATTCAATTGTATCCGCTTGGCAGGTCCAGGGTGGAAAACCAACACGCTCCACTCAACGCATCTAAAGATTCTTCAATTCTAGGCAGTGGATATGAATCTCTTCTTGTTTTAGCATTCAACTGCCTATAATCCAAAATTACACACATCTGAATTGATCCATTATTTTTCTTTACAATCACAATCGGTGACGAATATGGGCTGCAGCTTTCCCTATATTACATTTTGCTCTAAAAGTAATTTAACATGAGCTTTAACCTCCTCATATTGTGTAGGTGGCAACCTCCTAAACCTTTGACAAACTGGAGCATCATCTACCAATGGGATCTGATGTTCAATCAAATCATTATACCCCAAATCCCCACTTCCTTCAACAAACACAGAGGCATATTTATTCAATAACCTCCAGGCCTTCCCTTCATGTTCCACCTTCAACAGAGGAAAACAAAGGGTCCGAACTTGTTGAGCGGCTGTTACCCCTGACTGTGACACATTACTTTGCTCAATAAAAACCATAAAACAAATTTCCTCCTGTACTGGGGTAAAGTGAATATCGAGATCCGCTCCACTGAGCCTTATCTACTGACGCTAGTCGAACATGTGGGTACAAAATAACATCACTAGTCCCCACATGGGACCATAAATTGTCCTTTTTCTGGGGACACTATTGAACCTATTATTAAAAGGTCTGCTGGTAAACTCCCCTCACTCTCCATCAGAGGCTCTAAAATCAAAGACTTATTTGGCATGAGTCTAGTGTGCTCACTCGTTGCACAAACCAATCGAAGAGTACCTGCTGGCACCTTGACTGGACTTTGGGCAAACAGGTTTACAAAAGACTGATTTTGTGTATCGTACAATTGACAGATTTCCAACGTCTGTTTCAAAGAAGCCTCACATTGCTGCATCATATAACTTTTTGAATATCGAGACCCAAATTGTTGCTTCAAAAGGTCATGACAATTTTGAATTACATTCATACCGATTAAACCAGGAATCAGTTTCTTTCTCTCCCTTGTCTCTGTGTCAAATGTGTCTTTCACCACCAACACCCCCTGTTTTGGAAGAATTTGGTCAAGGATATTAATATCTATCTCTAGATAACCCACATATGGGATATCGAGGCCATTTGCTGCTTTTAACACCAGCCAAACACACTCCTTCAATACATCTACATCCTTTGATGTTTAAAAAAACTGTCAGTTACCATGGAAACCATAGAACCAGTGTCAATCAAACAATTTATTTTAACACCCCCATCTTCACAACAGTGACTGGACATTGACCCACCCAATTGTTTAAAAATTTCCGGGCTAGTTCCTTGAACCACAGAGCCAGATAACCCCTCGCTTACTATGTGGCTCTCCACAGCAAGGGGTGTACGTTTAACGGCCAAGGCTTTTGGGCTTGGGGATTGAATATATCATCCGCAGGGTATCTCTGCTGCCCCCATACTTGAGTGGGGTTCACAATCTCACTACAATAACGCCCAATATGTCCCACTTTCTGACACTTAAAACAAATAGGCTGTCCCGAGGAATCAAAGGAAGACAATCTTCGGGACACTCCCCGCTGCTGCCTATTAAAGGCTTGCAAATTGGACTTTTCTCAGTTAAATCGCTTAATTGCTTTTACTGACTTTTCACTATACCAAACAGCTCTACTAACATTTGATCTGTTCTCTGTTTTGCAATCACTGCTTCACTATCTATAGTACTGAGGTTCTCAGATCCAAACGCTGTTTCAGAAACCCTCACCCCATCACCAGCCCACTCAACAGCTTCTTTGCGGACATCAAGGAATGTTAAGCTTGGTTTCTGTCAAAACATTATTTTTAATTCTCTACAGAGCTCCTTACTTCTCACATTCTCTGTAAACTGATCCCCAAGCATTACATCCTCTTCCGACACACCCCTTGGGTTACACATATTTAGTTCTATTAACAAAGCCATTAATACATGTGAGAACTCAATTAGTGTTTTAGTTTTCCCTTGTTGCCTCTCAAAAAACTGTCTCTGCAATGCAGTAAATGATTGAACACTTCCAAATACTTAAAGCTAAGCTTCAAAAATTCCTCTGGCCTGGACCGTGTTTCCTTAGATCTATACTTAATTTCCTGTTTTGCCTCACCATCTAGATGTTCCCAAATGTAATCAATTGCCTGGTCTGGTGTAAAGTTACGGGCCCTAAACACACTTTTCAGGTCCTCAATCCAATCACTCAGAGGTACACTTGAAGATTTACCAGTATAAACTTTACATCTCTTTTCTCTGGGAACATAAACCACCTCTACCTATGTTGTGCTTCGTTCTTGCCGCACAGTCCCAGTGTCCATTACAGTGCCCCTTGACAGTTTCTCGTTCTCAATATAGCCAGTCTATCCTTCTCTTTCTTTCTCCCGTGCTAGTCTCCTCTTTAGATCTGCCAGCTGATCCTGAAGCTCCTCCATTATGATCCTCTGTGCCGCAGTCCTTGGCCCTTATATGCCGATCATCTCAGTCTTCACCATGGTTTTGATTTCATTTGTCCTCACAAAAACAAACAAACAAGCAACAACAGAGAGAGAGAAAAGTAAAGTAAGGAGTACACCTAAATTAGGGACCCCATCCTCATCGCCAAAATTCTGTTGTGTGGGTGCTTACACAAACCTCAAAGTACTTTTATTGACACAAATTCTTTAAAATCTGTTTTTAACATCCACCCTCACTCAGGAATATCATGAAACAGAAAGAAAACCAAACAACTCAAAATAAATCAACTAATCAATAAACAACCAAATCATTCAACAAAATAGGACAAATTAAATCAAATTCGAGGCAATCTGTTACAAACATACCTTATACCTTTAAAACACCCATTTTACACTCAGGCCGCATCGGGTTACCGGGGTTCTCGGGAGCGCTTGCAATCTACAAATACATATACTTAAAACACCTGCACTCTATTCCCTTTCTCACATGAAACCCCCGCACAATTACTATATTACTCACCCAATTCTTTCTCAGCGCTGTATTTGTGTGCCGTCTTCCCCGCATGAGTTTGGTGCATCACTTACATTAGTCCGTGCTTGTCCCCCTTAAATATAATCACAGTTCCTCCCCCCACCCGTTTAACCAGAGCTCAAGCCACACATGGAAACACATTTACTAAGTAAGTTCCTTGATGCGCAACAAACAACTTGCGTGACTTTCGTTCAGCAGAGGCTGTGATTGGATAACTGACTAACCAGCGGACCAATGGCATCGGAGTATCTCAAATGTTGGTTTGGTGTCTCTGAAACACCGGTGTTGTGCCGAATTTCGACTCCCTGCCAAATTATTACCCCCTCGTTGAAGTCAGTGGCTGATTGTCTAATCCTAACCCCTCCCTCACAACTAATCCTAAACCTACCAATGCTAGGGGGGGTAATAATTTGGTGGGGTTCAGAATTCGGCACAACACCGGAGTCAAAGTCTGTCATCAGAATGATTTAATTCCCTCCAGAAGCGTCTCACACATGAATGTGTTCCTGAACACCAGCATCCGAACGCAAGAGAACATGACAGCGTTTATTGTGTTTCGTCTGACGCTCTGAGACACACTCGTTTATGATGGAGGGAAAAGAGAAAGATTGCAGAAACTTAGAGTTTATTACTGATATTCTGCACCAATTTCATAGGAAGTGATGATTTTGTTCTCGTGAACACATGTGATGGAAACGCTTTATTCGCAAATGTTTTATGCGATATTCCAATTTTGAGCATGAGTTAAATTCACAACTTTGGATGGAAACACAGCTTGTGTTGCATTAGTGATCATGCATTTCAACATCTGGGCATGAGCTGGTAGCATGAGATATTTATGATCTTTGTCAGCTAATGCTTAATCATTGTTTTAATGCACATAAATCTACACAAGAAGGGGAAATATATATAAAAAACACACACACACACACACACACACACACACACACACACACACACACACACACACACACACACACACACACACACACACACACACACACACACACACACACACAGTTAGAGGTGTCTGAAGCACTGAAAACAGATGCCAGTTCTTTACACAATATGAACCTCATGCTAAAGGATATAAGGAGCGATGTGAGCGCTGAGCTGGCCGAGTGCCGAGTGAAAAGCTCATGGTTGGTATATGGAAACCGCAGCATGTGGACGCCAGTGCAGAATATGGGCTCTATACGACTATAAAAACCTGGAGTGAAATATACAAGTTGTGTTGAAGACAAGTCTGAATGTACAGGGATGCTTCATCATTATATAAGTACTATGAAAGAACAAATTCTCAGGCATTAATGTTCTTTTATTCATCTATTTTGTATTACATGTACTGTAAAAAAAGTGGTAACCTGCAGTTGTTACCTTAAAGAGCTGTTTTTTTTTTTTTTACTTGATTCAAACCATAAAAATTACAAAGCTTGTGCTTCTTCCTTTTCCCATCGCATTCGTGTTGCTAATGTTACACAAACTATGTTCCCGTTCGCCATCTCAGATTCTAACAATCATCAGAACAACTCAGAACATCATTGCAGAAAGGCATATAATTCATCATAACATCTTTGAAAGATTCATCTTTTGGTTAGTGTTCAAACTATGCAAGCTAAATTTATGACTGCAAGATTTACAGCGAGGTTTGTAAATAACCGGGTCCGAGTTTGTCTCTGGTAAATAACAGCTTCAGCTAAAGTCAGCCGAGTGAAACTGATTATTGCAGTGAGTTTCATAAAGAGCAGCACAAGCTGATGCAAATCTGCCAGCATGTAAGCATGTAAAAAAGTGACTCACTAGATGTGTCTCTAATTAACGCAATGACAGAACCTAATCTCTGTATTTACACAAATGAATATACAGTTAGGAAAGAACACTAAATATATAGTTCTATATTGTGAATAAAACACACAGAACAGAAAGGCCTATGCCATTGCAAAGTTTGATCACGTATAAAAATGCATTCTGTAGATAAGATAAATAAATAAAAATATAAAAAAGGCTTGTATATGAGGTGGGCGAATCACAGCCAACAAATTTCTCCTATATTTATCAAATATAGAAAAAAACGTTTCAGAATAATTTGGGATTTCCAAACGAAATGTGGTTTAAACTAAAACAACTAAATGTGGCTAATAATCCACGACTAGCTGTGCATTAAATGATGGATGATGTGGAGGCAAAACAATCACCGGATGCGAAGCAGAGTGCATCAAATGGTTTAATGCACAGCTATCCGCGGATTATCCCACTTATTCCATGCTTATTTGCCAGCATTGAAAAGTTAAAGCTGTTAATGATGTTTGCAGTGCTAAATGTCTCTGTGTGTGTGTGTGTGTGTGTGTGTGTGTGTGTGTGTGTGTGTGTGTGTGTGTGTGTGTGTGTGTGTGTGTTTCAGTAAAAGCAGTGCATTCATACAGAACGGTGATTAAACTGACTGGAACTACCTGTGCATTAAACAGTTTTATTGCACACCTTCCAGCCATTCAGAATCAAGTATTCAGACAGACCATACATTTATCAAAATGTCATACAAATCAAGATTATTTATGGGTAAAGTATGTGAACCGTTTAGTTAAAGTTGCGATTAAACGGAAGTAGCAACAAATGTTTCTTCGGTGTTGTGATGTGCATCTGACTGATTACGGAAGAAAGAAACATCATTTAGGCCAGGGACTTCAGTTCATTGGTTGTTGATTGAACGAAGGCAGATCTGAATGCAAGTTTGCAGTGGATTGTAAGAAATGGCCAGGTTTAAGCAGAGCATATGATTGGAGAAATCTGGCATATGTCACCAGATACACTTGGTAACACTTTATAATACTGTTTCCTTCATTAATGAATAACTACACAGGAGCAAATGAGTAACGCACTATTAACATTCTAGTAACTACAATTAACTAACAAGAATCTCTGATTAATGAATTAGTAAGTAATAGGGCTCTGTTAAATTAGGTAGTTCTCTATTAGCTAAACAATAACTACTATTTTTTTCATACCTATTTCAACTACTATATACAGGTTCATAATTAACATGAATAATGCATAATTTATAATAAAAAAGGTAACGGTAACCCACTAGTAATGACTCAAGTGTTACTACATCCTTCTAAAGGAACTACTAATTATTTGGATCAGTATCTAAAGTGAAAAACATGATAACTAATAACTAACTAATATTGACTGAAGTCATTGTAAGCTTTTGAGATTTTTGTAAGATTTTGAATATTAATTCCTTCCGATGGATTTAGTAACACTTTAGTCATTACTAGTGTGTTCCCACGATCTTCACTTCAGAATAATGACCCAAATAATTAGTAGTTCCTTTAGAAAGATGTAGTAACACTTGAGTCATTACTAATGGGCTACCGTTGCCTTATATTATACATTATGTATTATCAATATAAATTATGAACCTGTATATACATGTAGTAGTTCTTATAGTCTTCAGTGAAGTATGAAAAATAGTAGTTATTGATTAGCTAATAGTGAACTACCACATTCATCTGAGCGCTATTACTTACTAATTCTTTAGTTAATAGCAGTTACTAGAGTGGATTAGTTGAGGATTAGTTCACCTCAAAATGAAAATTTCCTAATAATTTACTCACCCCAATGCCATCCAAGATATCCATGTCTTTCTTTCCTCAGTGGAAGAGAAAATAATTTTTTTGAGGAAAACATTTCTGGATTTTTCTTCGAATAATGGACTTCAATGACAACCACTGTTTTGAAGTCCAAATCAATGCAGTTTCAAAGGTCTTTGAAGTGCTTGAAACGGCTGTGCACGATCGCAGCTGAGGAGGAGGGGCTTATCTAGCGAAACGATTTTCAAAAAAATTATATATATACACACTTTTTAACTACAATTGTTCGGATTGAGCTGATCTGTAACGCGCCGGGAACTACGTCATCACGTTCAAAGGTCAGGCTCGATGTCTTCGGCACCAGCAGAAGTACCGCCCCACTCGACCGTGCGAAGGAGGATAGTTCAAATTGTATTGTATGTTGGATGACATATTTATGTCTTTGTGTCATATTATTGTTTAAAATGGTCCTTACGTGTGCGTATCCTGTGTGTTTAAATCTTTTAAAACCTAAACGTTTTTTTTTTTTTCGAGCGTGACCTTTCAACGTTTCCGGCGCGTTGCAGATCAGCTCAATCCGAACAATTGTAGTTAAAAAGTATATATATATTTATTTATTTTTTTGAAAATGACCTATCGTTTCGCTAGATAAGCCCCTCCTCCTCAGCTGCGATCGTGCACAGCCGTTTCAAGCACTTCAAAGACCTTTGAAACTGCATTGATTTGGACTTCAAAACAGTGGTTGCCATTGAAGTTCATTATTCGAAGAAAAATCCAGAAATGTTTTCCTCAAAAAACTTATTTTCTCTTCCATTGAGGAAAGAAAGACATGGACATCTTGAATGGCATTGGGGTGAGTAAATTATCAGGAAATTTTCATTTTGAGGTGAACTAATCCTTTTAATAATACGTCACTCGTTTCTTCCTGTGTAGTTATTCCTTAATGAAGGAACAGTATTCTAAAGTGTTACTAGACAGGTAAATTAAAAATGTTGAGGTAAAAAAACAAACATTATACCTGGTTCACAATAAGATTAATAACATGCATTTAGAAAATAGATGATGGCTCATTTTGATTTCTTGCCAACTTAAATAACCAGTAGAACGTCCTTTTTTGCACATAACCTCAACAAACCTTCACCTTTACTATGAATTTATGAATGCACACAATAAGAGCCGCTGTAGGTCGCGTTTAAACATGCTCATGGATGGATTCATAACACTTTCAACAAAAGGCGGGCATACACTGTGCGATTTTCGTCTGATTTTGAGCCGAATATGCTAGTTGCACGTGGCCGCCATGTTGGATTTCCGATCAGCGAGTGTGCGGTTGGACACTTCCGGTCTCGCTTTACGCCGGTGCAGGGAGCCGGAGAAAGCCGAAAATTATCTATTATAGTTGTTTATAGAATCAATTATATCACTTAAAATACTACTAAGATATATATTACTATCAAACGAGCAAATGGCAATTAAATGCACGGATGCATATTCAGATTAATGAATGAAATACAACTGTTTATGAACAGAAGATTGTCTTGGACTCATGCTGCACGCAATTTTTAGGATTCAAGAGAGGCGACTTGCCTTTCAGAGGGTGAAAGCCTCAGCACTTCATTGTTGTGTGTCGTTACGTTTCGTCACGTTACAACAAAGTCATCTTTCATGCATTCCCCGTTGACGCTGCGGTACGGGGAGAAGATCCGGAGGGATGACTTGATCAACCCGACCCAAAACACCCGGGTCTGTAGTCGGCATTACTTTATTTGGTAACATTATTATTGCTAACTGTTTGTGTTTTAGTATGTAATTTAAATGCATATCATTTACAGTGTATTTCACATGCGTTTCTATGCTATTACTGCATTTATTTTGTGCAAGTGAGATAAAGAGCATCTGTTTCATAAATCATTATCTGTCTGGTGTTTATAATACAGTATTTTACTGTATTTACGTGTAAAATATACACAAACTTAGCTATATTAAATTGTTTGTGTTAACTACAGTTAAAAATGTAAATGAATCACAATTATTAAGATTTGTTATTTTACCGTTGTTTTTATCTATAAAGATAATTGATGCAAAGAAAGCATGTTTGTAAAATATGTGATGATAATATTGAGCGAGCAATTGATGTAAGTGAAAATTTAGTTGAGAAAATAGTATTTATCACAGGGCAAATGTGTGAATGTTCACGCGGTAATGTGTGAATGTCAACACAACGCAAATGTGTGAATGTTCACGCGGTATTTTATGCAAACAACTCTAATCCTAGTTGTAACTCTACATTAACAGTACGCATAATTCTCATTGCGTGCAGCATGAGTCCAAGACAATCTTCTGTTCGTGAACAGTTGTATTTCATTCATTAATCGGACTATGCATCCATGCATTTAATTGCCATTTGCTCGTGTGATAGTAATATATATCTTAGTAGTATTTTAAGTGATATAATTGATTCTTTTTCGGCTTTCTCCGGCTCCCTGCACCGGTGTAAAGCGAGACCGGAAGTGTCCAACCGCACACTCGCTGATCGTAAATCCAACATGGCGGCCACGTGCAACTAGCCTATTCTGACTCGTGCGACTCTTTGTCGAGTCGGCCCGATTGTCAGCGTTGTCGTGCGTCGTTTCTTGTGCAGTGTTCGTGAAGTGTACAGGGAGAAACAGAGCCGATTAACCTCTCCTGACAGGCAATCGGATGGTCGGATGACTTTCTGGCATGTCAGAAATATTGGTTGCTCCTCGTGACTATATCGCACAGTTGAAGCAGAGCTACGAACTGATTGCCCTAAACTCAGTGTTTTTCCCTCACTGCGCCTGCTCGAAAACAGGAGTTTAACCATTTCATCTTTAATGCAGCGAGAAAGAAAATAAAAAGGGAAATCTTTAAGTTCTGTAGATATCAAACTAGTTACAAATGACTGTTGCTTACCTCCAGTTCGTGTTGCTAGATGGATTAACCATATATTACCCACGTCTTCCAAGCACCTGCGGTGTAGCTACCGTGCCGTTATAGATATAAATACTAGTCCAATCTCATTATCTGCACACAACTGCAGAAGAGATGAAATACAGAAGTGGTGCTACTATAATCATTGCTCGTCACTTTGACAGACTGGGCTGTAAATATTCAGTAATGCATCTGTAAAATATTGTAATGCTTGTGGTTTAAAAATGTACAATAATATCATAGCCGTGCAATAAGAGTTATTTTATTCTCAATGAGTTTCTTGATGTCAGAATAGAACAAAAAATCCAAACAGGTTTTTTTTTAACATAAAATGTAATGTTTTAAGCAATAGCACAACACCACAGGATAAGTGCAGTATCAGGTGAGTATATTTCCACACAGGTAAACACAGTCTTTACCCGAGGGTTACCTGAAGATCGCAGGTAAAGAGTCTGTATCTGTTCGTCTGGAGGTGTGTGTTCTTCACAGAGTCTGTATCTGTTCGTCTGGAGGTGTGTGTTCTTCACAGAGTCTGTATCTGTTCGTCTGGAGGTGTGTGTTCTTCACAGAGTCTGTATCTGTTCGTCTGGAGGTGTGTGTTCTTCACAGAGTCTGTATCTGTTCGTCTGGGGGTGTGTGTTCTTCACACTGATGAGGGACAGACAGCTGCAGGTAATCAGTAATCAGGTGAGCACTTTTTCCTTTTTATTCTCTTCTCACATTGTAAATATTACAACAGACACTGCCATCTTGAAATCATCCTGCTGACTGAATGAAGAATAGCTCATGAGTTTTCCTCTTTCGCTCACTTTTAAATCACTATTAGCATTCTTTAATGTGTATGTGGATATCTATAGTATTAGATATTATTTACATACTGCTGCAAATAGGGGCAGATCTTTTTTTGTACTCCAGTTAAAACACTATTAATACACATTATACTAAAACACATTAAGTGTTGCCATCACTTGAACATTTTTGTTGTGTTTTTGCATGTGTTCTAAAGAAAACTCTATCTATGGAACTCTACCTTGAAACCTAACCTACAAAAACTAAACCATGGTTAAATAGATACTATAATGTTACTATAGTGAAGACATAATGGCAGAACTTTATTTTACAGTCCTTTTACACACACACATAAATATATATACACACTATATACTTATTGTAGTAATTATAATAACTGGGCAATAACTAGGTACTAATCCTGAACCTACCCCTAAACCTAATCTTAACCCATGTAGTTAGCTTATATTACCCAGTACTTTCGGATAAGAACACTGTAAGTACATGTACTGTAAAATAAAGTGCAACCACCTACATTAATTGCCCAGCACTTAGGTAAGTTAACTGTCAGTGAATGTACTGTTAAATAAAGTGCAACTGACATTATTATGGTTAACTGTTTTAAAACCATGGTTCCCTTTCAGTCGGTCACTCCGACGTCACGTCTGTGACCGACAAATAGGAATCTCACTACCAATCTACTTCGAGTGTAGCTAAAACGAGCCAGTGCACATTGGCATGTGATAATTGCATCAGCCGCGCTGCATTGTGGCACGCGCATATAATGAGCAGCAGGTGCATCGCATCTTCAGCTTTTCACGTCGGACCCAAGCGGTTCGTTTTGCCCTTATCTAAAAGAGCCAGTTCTCAAGGAAGACGCGTTCTCTTCACTGATGCGATGGTGCTATACAGCGGTGATCGAGTCCTCTCGCGCGTGTGTATATGTGCTTTCAGGGATCCCTAAAAAGCTGTTATTACAGCTGGTAAGAGCTCCGCCTTCAACGAGAGTGAGTGCACACTGTCTACTGGCTGCACATTCCCTGTCAGTGTTGCCGTGATCTTTTTCCCTGTGTGCTTCAGCACCCAGAGAGAGCGAGTCTCCTAAAAGAGTTTACATGGGTGTGAGTTGCGTCTTTTTTCAAAGATGACATTCCACTTGGGAAACATGTGAGACTGTTCGTGGGTGGTTCATGTTTTAGCATGGGAACATGACTACGCCGGTCGACTCTTCATTCTCCGGAAAGCTTGAGTCCCCTCTGTTGTTGTCCAGCCGCTGCTTGTGTGTAAAAGCACAGCTGCAGGTTTGCTTGACACTCTGGGAGACCGTAGAGATCAGCGAGAGCTTCCGCCGGGCAAAACCCGCCGGGTCTCTCGCTCCTCAGCGTGTCGTGTGGCGTCGAGCTGCCGGGCTGCAGTGCAGGCTGTCACGGCAACCCAGCGCTCGCTCTGCGCTCTAGGTGAGCGGTCCCCTTGTCTATTCTCCGTTTGCCACCAGGAGAGGTCTACTTCAGTAGAATAGCTTGGGTGATCTGAGAGCTGAGGGCTTCTCCTTCGGGGAACCAACTCCTAGGGCCCCTCCCCCTCTAGCGGGGGTATGGAAATATGCAACGCCAAAATTGGCAAATTCTGCATAAAAGTTTTCACCTCTCTCACTACCCTCGATGGTGGGGTGGCTGTGCCGCTGGCAGGCCACCTCCGCCCTGCATGCAAGGCCAAGGCACTCTTCTTGCACGAGGGTAGTTCTGAGCCGGGGTTGAGCTGCGCATGTCGACGGACCGTGTTCAAGTCACAGCGCAGGCCCTCGATCAGACGATGTCCACCTTGGTGATCCAGAAGCGCCTCTGTCTGGCCTTGCAGAGGTGCAAGAGGTCGTCAAAGTGTGCTTTCTCGATGCTACCATCTCACAAGGTGCCCTTTTTGGCGTCACTGTTGAGGACTGGCCCAGGAGTTCTCCGCAGTCAGCAGCAGACTGCAGCGCTTCCCCCGACAGGGAGGCGTCTGTCGTTAGCATTCTGCGACGCCAAGATGCACCTAGACTGGGACCCAAGGCAAGGAACCGGGGTCTGAACCACGTAGAAAGGGAACGAAGCTGCAGCGCATAACCCTTACCATAAACATGGAATTTAGAAAGTGCACGAAGTGTTCAGCGCGTGACTTACCATAAACATGGATTTTTAGAAAAAACACGAAGCACACAGCGTGTGTAGCGTGTGGCCAAATAACAGCCAGACAATATATTACTACAAGTATTATTTCTCATATTATCATTTAATTCCTCAGCAAAAAATACAGCCAAATATGAATCAGACAAGCAAACACGGTCTGGAAACTTTGAGTGTTTTATGGGACTGTTTTTGCTGTGATCAGTGTAGTCTGGCCACTGCACGAGCAGTTCTCCTTTTATCATTACGGGAGGAACGCTCAGAGGCGGCGAACTCACGAGATTCAGTGTCCTCTGCCCGAGCCGAAGAAGCGCTGAGGCATGCTTCGGTAGTCAGGCGAAAGGACATCGCAATCTGGAGAGAGAGCGAGCGATAGGGACACACCCGTCTCTCATTCCTCAGCCAGATCGACACGCGAGCCCCACAATCGTATTGGTGCTATACCCCTTTTAAATAAGCAAAGCGAACGCGAATCACTTTAACTGTGAACATTCCACTGTGCTCGCAATCATCATGCTCAAACGCAAGGGCAGAATGCTCTTTCCCCAAACAAACAACACAGCAGTGGTGTGTGTCTGATTCAGCCAAAGGATGTGAACACGGAGGCACACACCGTTTGTTTTGTAAATCACTCTTTTTTTTTTCACTTGTCAGACAGAGTGTAGAGGAAAAAGAGAGATTTTTCTGCACACTGTCTAGCAAAAACTAACTCCTATCTGAGGAAACAGAGAGTTTTTGAGAGCTTAAGAAGCACACACACATCACAGTATGGTCTGAAGACAAAAGACCCGTCGATGCAACAGTGGCTGTGCTGATTAGCGCAGCATCGATTGTAGCTTTTGAAAGGGAACTACAGTATTACTATCAGGCTTGTGCAAAATTCAGAATTTCAGATTTCAATTAATTGGAATTTGAATTGAATTGATTCCGCCCCACATGAAGTTGAATTTGAATTTGAATTAGAATGACAGGAAGTGGAATTAAATTCATGGCAATTCAAAGAAATAAACTAATGTCCACCTCAAATTGTTTTTTCTTTTTTAAGATTTACTAAAGTAATTCTGGGTAATGGAGTCATGTTCCGTCATGTTCCACAAAATTACAATTACAATAAATCAAACTTAATTATTTGTTCTGTGACTAGAGCTTTTAACATTCATTGCTGGGGGAAAACATTTCCTGTTAATGTAATCAAACTAATATCATTTATAGAATATGTAATGCAATCATATCTGACATATACTGAAAAGCTTTATTGTTAAACACTTCATTTAAAATATGTATATTAATTCCTTTGAATTTCTATTGAATTGCAATTCTGCTTCCTTTAATTCAAATTCGAATTGTAATTCTAGATCCTGTTTTTGACATCAATTCAAATTCAATTCAAATTCAAGAATTGAATTGGAATTCAGGAGTCATTCTCAATTCAATTCTGAATTGTGCACAAGCCTGATTATTATGGTAAAACCACACTGTAAAATCTAACAGTGATTCAAACTAACAGTTTTTAGTTAAGTTGACTTAATGTTGTAACTTAATTGTAAAACTCTTTTAATCTGTACTATTCACATACTATGCCTAGTATATTCAGAAAACCCAAGTTAAGATTAATTGATTGGTTTGAGTGCCATTTTGTCAAGCAAAAAAATAAAAAAAATAAATGTTTTTGAGGCGGGGCAATTCTTAATAGACTCACTCATTTGCTCCACTTCTGCAGTTATTTTTCTCTAGTTGCATTCACTCGTTTCCCAACTTTAAAGTTTAAAGTTTTCCTACAATTTTTCTAAAATGTTTTTGCATTGTTCCCTTTTGGTTGTGCACTTTGAACTTCATTGATATTATTGTAATTCTCTTCCTATTGATGCAGCAATGCAACAAGAAATCACATTTATTTGGTTTCAAAGTAAGGAAAGTAATACGTATTATATACATATTTCATGTCAAATAATGATCTTTTAAAAATGTATTGCTAACACTTATGTCATAAACACCAATCCCTCTATATATGTAACTATATCTTACAAATGACCATGCTTGTGTCACACACAGACTTCAACATTCAGCATGCAAAACACAACAATGGTAACAATTAATTTTTCATTATTAAATTAAATTAAATTAAATTAAAATGTTTTTTTCCTGAAGCAGCCCAATGCCGATGGCCCTGTATTTCCCTGTAAGTCAGTCTCTTCTGCTGAATCTCGTCCCACTGGAGTACATGGATACTCAGGTGCAGTATTTCAATGGGATTCAGCTCTTGAGAGGCTGGTCATGTCCCATCATGTTGATAGAGTAACCTGTTAATGCTTCCTACATGCCTGTCTCGCTCTCACTCTCTCACACACATTTTCATTCCCACATCTCTCTTCCACTCTCAAAAGGGAAAATACTGTCAACACAATCTGCTTATTCGAGGGACAGGTTTTTAATTTTTTTAATTGGCCAGAGTGGCCATAATTTAGCACGTCAAAGAAATTTTCAATATTTTACATTCTGTGATAGAAATAAAGGCCCACGCTCTGAAACAGGAGGATATAGCCTTGTTATTATTCCCCGCACCCTGTTTTTCTAAGGTTCTGCAAACAGTCCTCTCACACAAGGCAACCGTATCCCACTGCATAACAGGCTTTGAGCAAGAAAATAAGCCAAAAGGCAGCCCACATTCCAAGCGGTGTATGAAGACAATGCTAACAATTTCACTGCCAAATAAGAATGATGGACACCATATTCAGGCACTGAACAGTTGTGAGTACAGCACCATCATCAATAGATAACAATCAAGAAAGTATGGCAACAAAAACATGGAATGTGTCGGTTTTCAAACCTGTATTTAAATATATATATATATATATATATATATATATATATATATATATATATATATATATATATATATATATATATATATTTATTTATTGGAATATTGGAAAAAAATTTGTTTGCCATTTTAACACAAAATAGTGCAGAGGTATTCGCATTTCTCACAGTGAACCAAAGTAAGGCAATGTTCAGTGTTGATAAAAGAGGTAATAAAGAGTTGTAACCAGCCTAAAGATAAAGAGGCCATTAATGCAACCTGAAAGCAACATTGTGCTCATAAATGACAGTATGCAACGTTTGACCCTAAAGCAAACTCAGAAAGACTTTTCAAAGGAAACAGAAAGGTTTGGTTACAGCTCTTCGGCATGGCTTCAATTAGTGGGACTCCTAGATCCACATTTTAACATATCTAAGCCTTTTCCAACCAGAGAACTGCACAGTGTGGTACTAAACGTCAGCAGTGCAGTGGTCAACAGTCTGTGACAGGCCAGGGTCAGCACTCAGTTGATGCCATTGTGTTGTTACACAAGTAAGGGAAAACCGTTTAAAAGCTAAGCACAGAGACTATTAGAAGATTAAAAGGATACAGACTAGTGAAGCCATATACAGAAAGAAATCCTTGGCAACATTCGTGAAGGCCACTTCAAACGCTGCACCAGAACTCAGTGACTAGTCTAGTGGCCAGACTTTGTAATCCCAAGACAGGAGACATCTCAGTGACTCGAAGCACCCCACTTAATGAAGCTGTGTTTGCTTACTTCAATGTAAGCACATCCAAGGCAACTATGAGGCTTCTTGAGAGGCTTCTTTTATTCTTCAAATAAAACCCACTCAGTGCAGATATTTCTCGAATTGAGGTGAGGTCACAGCGACAGCAGTAAAAGAGGCTTTTTTATGTCACAGCATTCCAGAGAGGACTGCCACAAATTGCAGTCCTGTCAGAGACCTTTAAACAGTTTGCAAAAACTTGCACTCAAGCAGACTGCACTATTGTTAGGATATAAGGGGGAAGTCAGAGACACTGTTTGTCATTGCATGGTAGTTAGCTAGTGATGCTACAGTATATCAACAAAATTATAGAAAATTAATATAATGGATATGATTTTGTCTTTAGTATGCACCAGAAGATTGAGGAGTGTTCTGCTCTTCTCGCATATAGTGACAATGATCTTCCTTGTAGTAGGGGCAACAGATGAGGGAAGGTTGAGGTTTGCAGTTGAAGAGGAGTCCTGGTCCATTCATTGACTTGTTTGCCAGTACAAGTGTTTTCTGCTTGAAATGGTTCCACTTTATATTATTTGTCTCTAACTATGTATTCATGTAAAAAAAAAAAAAAAGTTTGATTCAATGTACTTTTTGTGTTGTACTGCAATTTTTTTTCAACTTTTGCTGCTATTATGTAATCGAATTTATTCAACCCCCATTGCAAATCAGGTTTTTTGGCAAAATGTAAAGACTTTCAGTTGTTTGCAATGAACAAATGGAACATCTTCTGCCAGCATGGCCTCCAGTTCAGTAATATACTTGGGTTTGCGTGCCTCAACCACCTTCTTCAAATACCACCAGAGATTTTCTATGGGGTTCAAGTAATGTGACTGTGATGGTCACTGTAGAATCTTCCAGGAATTCTTCTGGAACCAAGCTTTGGTGGAATTTGAGGTATGCTTGGGATCATTGTCCTGTTGGAAGATCTAAGCGTCAGCTTCCTCACTGATGGCACAACGTTTTCTCCAAGGTTTTCCTGATACTTCAGTGAATCCATATCTCCTTCCACATGCTGCAGGTTTCCAGTGCCAGAGGATATAAATCAGCCGCAGAGCATCACAAGCCCCACCATGTTGAACTGTACACAGAGTTCATTACAGCTTATGCTTCATTCTTCTTCCTCCAGACACACTGCTGATCCAGAGGGCCGAAAAGTTCATTTCATCTCTCCACAGAACAGAATCCCAAAACTTCTGTGGTTTATTTATATGATTTTGAGCTTTTGCTTTTGGGTCAGTAGTGGTGTTTGTCTTGGAGTACTGGCATGCGTTTAGTACGAGCTCTTACTGTGCAGCTGAAACCTCAGTGCCTGTGGCCACCAAGTCTTGCTGCAGGTCTTTTTCAGTCACTCAAGGGTTTTTCTGAACCTGCCATCTCAGAAATCTGGTTTCAGCCGTTGATATCTTCACCTTTTCTGCCCGTCCATGTACTATAACCACTGTTCCTTTAACTTTGAACTTGCAAACTATGAACACTGCTTCCAACTATGTCTCTAGGAACATTTAGTGCCTTCGCTATCTTTTTGTATCCTGTTCCTTGTTTGTGAAGGGTGATGATATCTTCTCTTAACTTTTTGGACCATTCTTTTGACTTAGTCATATATCTAACTTGCAGTCAAATGTGACACTCAACAAACCTCACCAGTACAGACATTTCATGTGTTCTAGCTCAAGTACACCTAGTGGAACTAATGAAGCCCTTGATTAGTGAGACAACACCTGTCTTGCAGATTTGTGCTGTTGTGAGGGATTCTATTCACGGGGTTGATTAATTTTGAGACTGCAGAAGTCAATAAAAGTTGGATTTTCAGTTGATTTTGGGGAAACCACTTGAAACATTTGTTGTGTTAAGCTATTTCTTTTACTTTTGTTTGATTTGTTCATTGCAAACAGCTGAAATTCTGTATATTTTGCCAATAAACCGGATTTGCAATGGGAGTTGAATCATTTTGATTACAAATGTATATCGGGGCCTTAAGTTGTGAAATACCTTTGCAGTGATATACTGTTAAAGAACATCCCGACGCCATTCACACTGGTGTGAGCAATGTTTAGATGAATATGTAAATATGTACTGCACACCTGACTCAGATCATCAGCTTGTTAACAGAGAGCTCCATGAACTCAACTGAGCGTGTCGGAAAAGAGAGACATACAAAATGTGCTGTCCCCAGGACCAGGACTGAAAACCACTTGTTAAGGGGAAGAGATAGGTTCAAAAGTGTATTTATGGATGTAATTACAGACGTTTAATTCAAATTTAGTTACAGATGTGTTGACATACAGGACTTTATTTAGAAATGTAAGTAGAATGTAAAAAAAAAAATCAGCAGGTAGAATACCACTGTCACATTCTGGATCATCTGCAGAGTCTCAGTCATATGGTAGCGTGAAGGTCAGCCAACAGAGCATTGCAGAAATCTTTTCTCAAAATGACGAGCGTTTGGACTAGGTGTACAGTAGACTTGGACAAGTCGGATTATCCCGATGCTTAAAAGCATGAATCTGCATGATTCATGTTTTATAACATCCTGATCTTTTGCAAGTGTGGTAAAGTTGAGTAAATGATGGTGGGGTCATCAGGTTGAAATGACAGGCAAGAGGTATGTAGCAGTAATAGAAGAAGTTGTGTGCCTGTTATGCCCATTGAGGGTGTGCATATCAAGAACAGAAAAGGACCAAGCATTGAACCTTGAGGCACACCGCTGCAGAATTTCAGTGGCCAACAGCAGGGCAGTCTTTGTGAAACGTCCATTTTTTGTAAGATATTTTTTTTTTATAGATTAAGGTTTTTTTTAAGTTAATTTGAAATTAAAGAAAGGAGCTTAAATGCCTAAATAAATGTGATGGAAATATTGTCAGATGTAAGAGATGTGTTGATGATGGGGGTGAGAACAGGTAAGCGTGCTGTAGAAGATGGGATGGAGTATTTAAAGGACAGGTTGTATGAAGGACTCTGGAGACATCAGTCTCCATGAGAGGAGGGTGGATCTGTATGATGATCTGGGTGCACTGACTGTGCAAATGTTCTTTATGTCCAGGTTTTGCTGAGTGTGTGGGGCACAAAATTACTGATCCTCATGCAGTCTAATCTTATAGATGTAGTCTGATGTGTGTTAGGATTTAAACAAAACTGTATCAGACTAAAATTTGTGATTCTGGGTAAGGGTCAGATGTTTTCAAATATGAGGGGACATCGGCTCAGTGGGCACTGCATGTTCATCTTGCATGGTGGCGTTTGTGTGCAGGCAAAAAAGTGATGATTTCTTGGAATACACGTTGGTGAAAGTGGAATAATGCATTGGTGGCCAGTCTTAATTTTGAAAAGTCAAAATCATCTTGTGTAAGAGTTGGCGGGGTAATATGGAGGTGAAAGTGTGTTTTCCTGGTAATGACGGTAGTTATTTTTGCTCGTAATGAGGCAAGAGCCTATGGAGTTTATTGAGGAATACAAGGTATTTCCTATCATCTCTTAGTTGTCAGTCATCATCTCAAAGTTAAATAACCCATGGCAGTAACACAAATTACTGTAATACATTAGGATATATTACAGCCATTGGCAATCCAAAATGTCTGTTTTCAAGATTGTCAGGTACGACAAAGGGGTTTGGGAAATTTTAAGGCAAAGGCAAAAATACTCTCTTTAAATCCTTTCACCCCTCTAGGCTTAAAGCTGGAAAGGTCTATGATTTCAGGCACCCCCACCCATCAGTAACCCGATTCCCTGCGTGGACGACACGCTCACAGTATGTCCCTTGTCTTAACACTTGCCTGCAGCCTAACTCCTGCAATTCTCTGGATTTAATGTGCAAAACTCACCGTTTCCTTTGAGCACAGACAGCCTCCGCTGTGGGGATAAACCCTTGACCTCCGCTGTCATTTATCTGGCTATCCAACACTTCTCTGCTTTACTTCTCTCCTACTCAACATTTCTGGAAACATTCATTACCTTTGCAGCGTGTTGCAACAAATAGAAGCTCACATCTGACATGATGCATTTTGTCAAAACGATGGCTGAAAGTCATGCTTTGAGTTTTTGTGGTGTGGCTAATTATGGGTGCGTCTCAATCATCTCCTTAGCTCCTAAATCAGTGTATTGTGTACACAAATTTGGGCACTGTTAAATAGGAGTGTGCAATATATATCGTCTACGATAATATCGTGATTGTTGTTTTAATGATCTGACATTATCGAGTATGTCCCTCACTTTACAGAAACACACATAGCACGCATATGCTATGTGATGTAGTCTAGTAAGTTAAGACTAGTGCTCTTGCACTAGTGCACACTTTCACTGGATGATTTAGTTTATTAAAATGCATTTATAAAGCTCTCAATATTCAAGATAATGGGAAAAAATTCTTTGCATGTCTTTTATACTTATATAATTTAAATATAGGCCTAGTTAATCAATATCACACGAAGAGTGACGTTTTTTTGTCCAAATATCAGCACGATTACAAATGTGATATTGATTTTATACAACAGTTCAATAAACAAGAAGTTAATATTAAGTGACTTACATTTTAGCCTATTTTTGCTCAATTTCGGCAACAAAAATAGTTCCAAACAAAGCCACAGGTCACAGAGCAACACAAGGCAGTGTTTCATTACTGAATAAACGAATCGGTTGAATGAATGATTCAATGACTCGCTCATTAACAGTGACTTGCTGACACCTACTGTCAGTTTTAATTGAACAAAGAAGGTATCTTTTCATTTTTTAAATCATTTCTAATATCAATATTCACCGTTTTATGTTTAAAACATCATAAAAAGATTTTGGTATTTGTAACTGCAGGGTAAATGCATTCATGTCCCTCTGAGCTGCATTAAACAGTCTGTGTAAACGCATCTAAACACCACTTCAGATGCAGCTTCTGTGTTTCCTCTGCATTGCAAAGTTGAATTTTGTTGATACTGATTTCATTTGTGTCATGATTCCTGTCTTGTGTGGACTTTTATGTTATTTCCTGTTCTGTGCCATGTTTTGTAGTCCTTTGTATGTTTTCTTGTTGATTAGATCATGATTGTTCACACTTACCAGGTGTGTGTTCACCGATCTCCCCTTAAGTGTGTATATCAGAATCAGAATCAGAATCAGAAAGAGCTTTATTGCCAAGTGTGCTTGCACACACAAGGAATTTGTTTTGGTGCTGAGGCTTCCAGTGGACATATACAAATACAAATACAACAAGAAACATAATACTACAAATTATAAGAATAAAGAATAAAAATATAAAAATATAAATATATGGGAATAAAAGTATCACAGTTGGGTTTAGTCAGAATAGACATTTCCAGATTTACAGATTATGAACATATTTACAGTGTTTTGAATATTATAAATAAATAAATCTACATATAAGTATCACCTGAGTTGTTGGATATTGCACTAAACAGTGGGAGTATTGCACTTAAGGCATATGCCTTGGGAGGAGTGTTAACTGTTCAGGAGGTAAATGGGCTGTGGGAAGAAACTGTTCCTGTGCCGAGATGTTCTTGTGGCCAGTGATCTGAGTCGCCGTCTTGACGGTAACAGATCAAACAGGAGGTGTCCATGGTGAGTGGAGTCTGTGATGATTTTACCTGCTCTCTTCCTCACTCTGGAAGAGTACAGGTCCTGGAGGGTTGGCAGGGGGGCACCAATGATCCTCTCCGCAGTCCGGACTGTCCGTTGTAGTCTCCTGATGTCTGATTTGGTAGCTGAACCAAACCAGACAGTGATGGATGTGCATAAGACAGACTCAATGACGGCTGAGTAGAACTGAATCCGCAGCTCCTGTGGCAAGTTGAACTTCTTCAGCTGGCGAAGGAAGTACAGTCTCTGCTGGGCCTTTTTCACAGTGGAGTCAATGTGATTGTACCACTTCAGGTCCTGAGAGATGATAGTGCCCAGGAACCTAAATGACTCCACTTCTTCCACAGTGCTGTTCATGATGGTGAGTGGGGGGAGTGCTGGGCTGTTCCTCCTGAAGTCCACGATCATCTCCACTGTTTTGAGCGTGTTCAGCTCAAGGTTGTTATAACTGCACCAGACAGCCAGCTGTTCAACCTCCAGTCTGTAAGCAGACTCGTCACCGTTCCGGATGAGACTGATGACAGTGGTGTCATCTGCAAATTTCAGGAGCTTGACAGAGGGGTCTTTATAAGTGCAGTCATTAGTGTACAGGGAGAAGAGCAGTGGGGAGAGAACGCACCCTTGAGGGGCGCCAGTGCTGATGGTGAGAGTCCTGGATGTGAGTTTCCCCAGTCTCACTCGCTGCTGCCGGTCCGTCAGGAAGCTGGAGATCCACTGACAGATCGAGGATGGTATGGAGAGCTGGGTCAGTTTGGCTGTGAGAAGGTCAGGCATGATGGTATTGAAGGCCGAACTGAAGTCCACAAAGAGGATCCTTGCATAAGTCCCTGGTCTGACGAAATGTTGCAGGATATAATGCAGTCCCATGTTGACTGCATCATCCACAGACCTGTTTGCTCTGTAAGCAAACTGAAAGGGATCCAGCAGGGGTCCAGTGATGTCCTTCAGGTGGGCCAACACCAGTCTTTCAAACGACTTCATGACCACAGACGTGAGAGCGACAGGTCTGTAGTCATTAAGTCCAGTGATTTTGTTTTTTTTGGGGACAGGAATGATAGTGGAGCGTTTGAAGCAGCAGGGAACTTCACACTGCTCCAATGATCTATTGAAGATCTGCGTGAAGACCGGGGCCAGTTGGTCAGCGCAGGCTTTTAAACAAGCAGATGAGATGCCGTCTGGGCCTGAGGCTTTCCTAGTCTTCTGTTTTTTGAAGACTCTTCTCACGTCCTCCACACAGACCTTAAGCTCAGGTAGGATGGCAGGAGGGGGGAGTAATGGGAGTGCAGGAGGTGATGGTGAATGTGTGAAGTGCAGATCAGACCGGGTGTGTGGTGTGAATGAGGGCTTTTCAAACCTGCAGTAAAATGAATTTAAATTGTCAGCTAGGTGTTGATTGTCCACAGATCGGGGGGATGGTGACTTGTAGTTGGTCATGTTCCTCAGGCCATTCCAGACTGATGATGGGTCGTTGGATGAAAACTGTTTTTTCAGTTTTTCAGAGTAGTTCCTTTTAGCAACTCTGATCTCCTTTGTCAATCTGTTTCTGGCCTGGTTATACAAGATTTTATCCCCACTTCTGTTAGCATCCTCTTTGGCATGACGAAGGTGTTTGAGTTTCCCAGTAAACCATGGTTTATCATTAGTAAATGATAAGAATGTCCTGGTAGGAATGCATGTATCCTCACAGAAACTTATATATGATGTTACAGTATCTGTGAGCTCATCCAGATCGTTGGTAGCAGCTTCAAAAACAGTCCAATCAGTGCAATCAAAGCAGGCCTGTAGATTATGCTCTGCTTCATTAGTCCATCTTTTTACAGTCCTTATTACAGGTTTAGCTGATTTCAGTTTCTGCCTGTAGGTCGGTATAAGATGAACAAAACTGTGATCAGAGAGCCCCAAAGCTGCTCGTGAAACGGAGTGATACGCATCTTTTATTGTGGTGTAACAGTGGTCCAGTATATTACTGTCTCTGGTGGGACATGTAACGTGCTGTCTGTATTTTGGTAGTTCACGGGAAAGATTTGCTTTGTTAAAATCCCCAAGAATGATTAAAAGAGAGTCTGGGTACCTTTGTTCCGATTCCGCTATTTGTTCAGCCAGCTGTTGTAGCGCCGCGCTCACGCAGGCGTCTGGAGGGATGTAAACATTCACGAGAATGAAAGAGGAAAATTCCCGAGGCGAGTAGAAGGGTTTACAGTTTATGAAATGTGCCTCTAAATTAGGAGAGCACATCTTCTTCAGTGTTGTTACATCTGAACACCAACTTTCGTTAATGTAGAAACACAATCCACCACCTCTTGTTTTCCCCGTTAGCTCCACGATGCGATCCGCTCGGAACAGCTGGAAACCCGGCAGATGTATTGCGTTGTCCGGTATGGCTTCACTCAGCCAGGTTTCAGTGAAGCACAGAGCAGCAGAGTTTAAAAAATGCTTGTTAGTGCGGGTGAGGAGAAGAAGTTCATCCGTTTTGTTAGGAAGGGATCGGAGAGTCGCGAGATGAATACTGGGGAGTGCAGTGCGCAGGCAAAAACAACACAATAGCTGGAGAGCTCCACACCGAGGCAGCCATCCGCGGCGCCATCTTGAAGGTCTATATACCCCAGTGTTTCTCATGGTCTTGGTCTGGTGTTGTGTAACGGTGGCTGCTTCAGAGGAACGAGAGTGGGATCCAGATGCTGCAAACATGTATTCTAACAAACATAATAAAACACACACACACACACACACACACACACACACACACACACACACACACACACACACACACAGCACACACGCACGCTTTGATTTAGTATAAGAATTTGGCCACAAAATGATGCATGCATTTAATTAGGTTAAAAAATGGCTTTATATAGTAAAACAATCCATAAAAGTTAAAAATCAATGTGCATATACCACCATATAGAATATGAAGAACATTAAAAAGGAGTCAGCTGTCCACGGCAGTCCTAAACCATACCAACACAATAAAAGCACTCAACAAAATATCGTCTAATTTTCGTTATCGATAAAATCCCAGAAAATATCGAGATATCTTTTTTGTTAAATTTGCACACCTCTACTGGTAAGGACACATTGGGACACTGGCAACATGACAACATCCTCATTGTACAATATCACTACTGGAATTTATGAACAACAAAACAATATTTCATTTCATTCGTCATTTAAAAAAACATCAAAATATTATTATTTTATACTATTAATATATTATTTTTGTAGAATGCTTTTGCTACGTTTGGAAAAACTGGTCAATTATTCACAACATGCATGTGTATTTACACGTGCACCTGCACACGGAACGGTTTGCTTCACGTGGATTATTTGACGTCTCCTCATATCTTTCTGTGCTGGTGTTGTGCTCATAACTAATGAAGCACCAGAGATTTGCTCAGGAGCTGCAGGGTTTAGTCCCTGAGACGAGGATAAATATTATTGCAGGCATGCAGCTTTATTCAGGACGAGGCTTCATCTGAAGGCCTCTATGGTTTGTTTAACTTGGTAACTTACGTAAGTAGTGCCCAAATATGAGGAAAAATTATGAGTGTCCCAAAGGACGCCTTGTATAAAGCTGGTTTGTTGAGCAAAAAAAAAAAAGTTTTATAAATGACTTCCATTATGAAAGTTAAAAATGTAAAGTCAATATTGTAATAAAATCATGTACAAAATAATGAGTTGGTAAAATGCATATTCTCGGTCTAGGGGTTTTATGATAAAAAAGATGTGTATTATAATCAAAGCTTTGTTGAACTTTCTTGCGGCTAAAGTCCAATCACTCAATTTAACGACTTTGACGAAGGAAGTCAAGCTAAGAAGATTTGACATAAAAAGGTCTTTGTGAATCCTACTGAACTACAGCCCTGCATTGGTTCCTGATATTGTGGTCTTCAGTTCTTTAAAAAACTAAGGCCTGGTTTCACAGACAGGGTTTAGATTAAGCCCGGATTAAGCCTTAGTTCAAGATATTTAAGTAGCTTTAATAAACATGCCTTAGAAAAAACATTACTGGTGTGAATCTTGAGACAAAACAATGACACTGAGACATTTTAATATAGAACATAAGATAATATTAAACACGAACACATCTCTTCATATATTAAACACAAATAACTCTAAATTAATTTCAACATTGATTCTCCTTATGCAGTCTGACACAAAGCATGCTGGGAACTAGAACTCTGCCGCACTTGTTCGGTTTGAGTTCGGCTAAATATAATGAGTAATTGAGTTCACTTAACTTTTTTTATTAAGTACAATGAACTTTCAGTAATACTTGAGTGAAATAAACCCATTTCATTTGGTTAATGTCACTGTTCGGGTTTACAGTGTATTGTTTGTAATATTGTTCATAATAAAGAACATCAAGTTCTGCACTGAAGTAGGAGACAATATGAAATATAAAAACTGCTGGACATTAAGCTCATTACAAAATAACACTGAAACGTTTATAATGAGGTTTCATTGAGAGGATCAGTAAAACTGACAGCAGGATGACAGGATTGTGAAGTGTTTAAACGAGTGTCGAGAGCTGAACGTGTGCTGTGGACAAAGGTGTGGATCTGATCACACAAACTTCTGCAACGAAAAACATTCATTAACACACTCCAGCATGTGAGGTGCAAAAAGCATAAAACGTGAAAGTATTTGAATTTTGCTGAAATTGGTTAAAAAATATATTTACAATGGCTTAAACTTTACAATGGTTAAGGAGTGTATTTTAGCCAGTCACTCATTCACAACTTTCAAATACAAGCATACACACACAGCTCACACTCTTCTGGCTCTTGTATACACTCAATAAAGTTTAATGACTTTATTAAACAATATGGGTTTTTCTACATCTTGTTAAAAATATTTTACACTGTATAGAATTAGCATGTTTGGATTTTTTTAATAGATGGTTTCTGCATGCCTGGGTCAGTAGTGGGTCAACGGTGACCTCTGGTGGCGATCTTATCTGTGTGTGGAAGGAAAGACATCTGTCATCATCTATCAGCTGTCTTTAGTCTTTGCATTATGCCAGTTTGTTTAAAACTGATGGACCCAGTTATTTACAAGCTATAATTATATGTGGTAAACATCCATTTATAAAGACCTTACGACGGTTTTAATTCCCTGAATTTTGACAGACATATGATCTCATCAAGCAGGATAACATGTTGTTCATGAACTTCCATGTCTGGCCACTGTTGCTCACGTCCCATGTGAAATTATAAGGGAAATTAAAGTGATTTTCATTTGGGAAATAAAAGAAATCGGCAACCAGTTGCAACATTGATTAACAATATTATTACATGTTAATGATTAGGCTATTACACAAAGCTTAGTAAAAGTATAAGTTTAAATATGCAAAGTATTCATCAGTTCCCTTTCGTTGTCACTCCGAGTTACGTCGGATGACGACGAATGGGGTTTCGCTTAGAAAGCCTATCAGCTTCGAGTATTACAAAACGAGCCTATGGCAAAGAAATGCCATGGGTCTGCGGAATTTGCATGACGTAACTCCGCCCCACCTCGTGGGTATAAAAGGAGGAAGTCCGCAACAGCAGTTTATGTTTTCGCTTCGGAGCCAAGTGTATTCTTCTCTCCACAAGCCATCTCTGAATTGTCAGCTTTACAAACGAGTACCTCGAGTGTTGGTGTGACGGCGATCTACGGCGAGCGCGTGCTTCCTGCTGATCTGTTGCAGTGGTCTGCCAGTCGGTGCGTGTCTCCCCGGGTGCTTCAACACTTGAGTTTTCTCTCACTAAAAGAGCTTGCACGCGGCACGTCTTTTTAAAGACGGCTCGCCCGTGCATTTCAAAAAAAAAAAAAAAAAAATGAATGGTGCGGCAGCTTGGTATCGGACTCTGATGGGCACGAGCGTTGTCTAGTATGTTTGGGCTTGATCATGCTAGAGCAGCGCTCGTGGATGACTCATGTTTTCTCCATGGAAACATGATCATCGCGTCATTAAGGTCGAGACTCGGTGAACTCACATGAGTGAGAGTCCCCTCATCCACCCCCCGATCTTCGGCTGGTGGCCAGGGTGACCTGAGGGTTTCGGTCTGGAACAAGGCGCCGACTATGTGTTCACGACCCCAGCCCCCCTCTTCAAAGACGGTGCCCCGCTAGTGAACAGGTGATTCCCACGGGTCTACCCTCTGGTGGCCCGTGTGTTTCATTTGAAGCTACAGAGGATGATATTATGTTTGTAGCAGCTTCACTAGGTGGGTTTGATTTTCCTGGAAGTGACGACTCGTCGAGTCTGATCCGGAGATGACGGCCATGCTTTCCCGGGACGATTGGTTTTTGGGTGAGGCCGCCGACCCTCGTCCACGGCAAACCCCAATACCGTTCTTCCCGGACGTGCATGATGAGATCAGGGGCCATTCGCTGATCTCATCCGCCTTTCCTCCCCTCGATGGGGCCGCTGCCCGTGGGTACACTGGGGTTCCCCCGGCTGAACGCTCTGTTGCGATGCTATGTGTCCTCAGAGTGCTTCTTCTCGGCGCAATCCTAAGCACCCGTCCGTGGCCTGTAGTTTTTCGTCTACGCTTGTGGCGAGATCCTATAGCGCCACGGGACTGGCGGCTGCCTCACTGCGGCCATGGTCATTCTGCTGGTCTACCTGACCCAGATGCTCATGGACCTGCACGAGGGCGGGACTGACCCAGGGCTCTTCACTGAGCTGCGCGCCGCCACTAACCTTGCTCTCTGAGCGACGAAAGTGGTGGCCGTACCTGTTTGATGTGCTGGATGTCGCGCGGACCCGTCTGTCCGACATTCCCATATCCCAGGTCGGCCTCTTCGGCGGTGCGGTTGAGGGCTGGCCCAACAGCTCTCAGCTGTCCATGAGCAGACTGACGTTGATTCTGTCCCGACGGCCCCGCCGTCCGCTCAGATCCCTCGGTCTGCCCACCGCCAAGGGCGCCCTTCCGCGGCTCCCACCCTGCCCGTTCACAGCCCTCTCCAGCCCCGCCCCCCGCTACGCGCCGGGTTAGGTGGCGCTCTTGAGAGAGGCTCCTCAGAGATGGGACTCAGTTCTTTCCAGGAGTTGGGAGCAGGACCACTCCTTTCCCCGGTGGAGGGCCGGGGAAGAATCCTTATTCGCAAAGAACTGACTCTCCCGTCTCTGAACACACAGAGTTCTCGGACGACTCAGAGCGCCGCCCTCTAGCCGTGCTCTCCTCGTCCCCCTCTGTCCCAGAGGTGGTTGACATGGCGTGCCGTCCACGGACCGCTGCGCCCCGTCCCCCTCTGTCGCCAGACCCCTAGCAGAGCAGGCCCCCGCGGGACGACCAGCCTGGTCCTCCCCTGGCCCCCTCTGCCAGGGTGCGGTTGCTAACTGTGCCCCCACACCGGGCCGCTATGCCGTCCACGTCTGGGCCAGTTACTCCGCTTCGCTGCCCCTCCGGGGGGACGCCTGTCGTCGCGTGATCCCGCCGGTTCAGTTCCTGGGATCCTGGCTAGAGCTTCCCCGTCTGTCCCACTGGATTGCGCGTTCCGTCAGGCTTGGCTTGCGATTCAGTTCGCACGGTCTCCTCCCCGCTTCAGGGGAGACCGCTCCTCTTTGGTCGGTGGCAATGCCCCCGTCATGAGAGCAGAGATTGCCACCCTGCTGGCGAAGGGTGCAATCGAGACTGTCCCTCCAGCCGAGATGAGGTCCAGGTTCTACAGTCCCTACTTCATTGTCCCCAAGAAAACCGGTGGGTTACGGCCAATCCTGGACTTGCGCGTGCTGAACCGCTCCCTTCACAGGCTGCCGTTCAAGATGCTCACCGCCAAACGCGTTCTCGAATGCGTGCGGCCCCAGGATTGGTTTGCAGCGATCGACCTGAAGGACGCCTACTTTCATGTCTCCATTCTTCCTCGACACAGACCGTTCCTACGGTTTGCTTTCGAGGGGCAGGCATACCAGTACGCGGTTCTCCCTTTCGGGCTAGCCCTGTCTCCTCGCACCTTCACGAAGGTCGTCGAGGCTGCCCTTGTTCCCCTTCGGGAACACGGGGTTCGCATCCTGAGTTATATCGACGACTGGCTGATCCTAGCTCACTCTCGAGATCAGGTTTGCGAACACAGGGACCTAGTGCTCCGGCACCTAGCTCATCTGGGCCTTCGGGTCAACTGGGAGAAGAGCAAACTTTGCCCCGTGCAGAGGATCTCTTTTCTCGGTATGGACATCGACTCGGTCGCCATGTCCGCGCAGCTTACGAGCGAGCGCGCGCAGTCACTGCTGACTTGCCTGAGACATCTCAGGAGCAAGAAGCGGTTCCACTGAAACTTTTTCAGAGGCTCCTGGGGCATATGGCATCTGCAGCCGCGGTCACGCCGCTCGGATTGCTTCATATGAGACCGCTTCAGCTTTGGCTTCGCGACCGAGTCCCGAGGTGGGCATGGCATCAAGGCACGCTCCGGGTACCAGTTACTCCGACCTGCCGTCAGTTCCTCACCCCGTGGTCGAACCTCAGTTTTCTCAGGGCGGGTGTCCCCCTGGAACGAGCTTCCCGGCATGTTGTGGTCTCCACGGATGCCTCCACCACGGGCTGGGGCGCCATGTGCAATGGACATGCTGCTGCGGGCTCCTGGACAGGACCCCAGCGGCTATGGCATGTCAATTGCCTCGAGTTGTTGGCAGTACGCCTTGCCCTGCACCGCTTCCGGGCGTTGCTCAGGGGTCAACACGTACTAGTCCGCTCAGACAATACCGCTACTGTAGCGTACATCAACCATCAAGGTGGTCTACGCTCCCGCCGTATGTCACAACTCGCCCGCCACCTCCTTCTATGGAGTCAGAAGCATCTGAGGTCGCTTTGAGCCATTTTCATTCCCGGAGCCCTGAACTGTGCAGCCGACGAGCTCTCACGGCTTCAGCCCCTCCCTGGAGAATGGCAACTCCATCCCCAGTCGGTTCAGCTGATTTGGGACCAGTTCGGGGACGCACAGATAGATCTGTTTGCCTCTCACGACTCGACCCATTGCGCCCTGTATTTTTCCCTGACCGAGGGCACGCTCGGCACGGATGCACTGGCGCACAGCTGGCCGCCGGGCCGCAAATATGCGTTTTCCCCCAGTGAGCCTTCTTGCGCAGACCTTGCGCAAGGTCAGGGAGGACGAGGAGCAGGTCATTTTGGTCGCGCCGTATTGGCCCGGCCGGACCTGGTTCCCCGAACTTGCACTCCTCGCGACAGCACCTCCCTGGCCCATTCCTCTGAGGAAGGACCTTCTTTCTCAGGGACGGGGCACCCTGTGGCACCCTCGCCCCGATCTCTGGAGCCTCCACGTGTGGCTCCTGGACGGCTCGAGGTAGGTTTGAGTACCCTTCCACCAGCGGTGGCGGCTACCATCACTTCCGCTAGAGCGTCGTCCACGAGACACGTCTATGCGTTGAAGTGGAACCTCTTCGTTGATTGGTGCTCTTCTCACCGAGAAGACCCCCGGAGATGCTCGATCAGCGTTGTGCTTTCCTTCCTTCAGCAAGGGTTGGAGCGAAGGCTGTCTCCCTCCACCCTTAAGGTCTATGTTGCCGCCATTGCTGCACATCATGACCCCGTCGAAGGTAAGTCGGTAGGGAAGCACGACCTGGTCATCAGGTTCCTGAGAGGAGCGAGGAGACTAAATCCTCCTCGTCCTCCTCTCGTTCCCTCTTGGGACCTCTCAGTGGTTCTAACTGCCCTGAAGAGTGCTCCCTTTGAGCCCCTGCAATCAGTTGAGCTTAAGTTCCTGTCAATGAAGACAGCGCTCCTGGTTGCACTGGCCTCCATCAAGAGGGTAGGGGACCTGCACGCATTCTCCGTCGACGAAGCGTGCCTGGAATTCAGACCGGCTTTCTCTCACGTGATCCTGAGACCCCGGCCCGGATATGTGCCCAAGGTTCCTACCACTCCCTTTCGGGACCAGGTGGTGAACCTGCAAGCGCTGCCCCCGGAGGAGGCAGACCCAGCCTTGGCACTGCTCTGTCCAGTACGCGCTCTTCGCGCCTATGTAGACAGGACGCAGTGTTTCAGGACCTCAGACCAGCTCTTTGTCTGTTATGGTGGGAAGCTGAAGGGAAAGGCTCTCTCCAAGCAAAGGTTGTCTCACTGGATAGTGGACGCCATTGCTTTGGCATACCAGCAGCAAGGCCGACCGTGCCCCCTTGGTGTGACGGCCCACTCCACCCGGAGTGTGGCATCCTCTTGGGCTCTAGCGCATGGCGCCTCGCTAACAGACATCTGCAGAGCTGATTACACATTACACACATTACCCTAACACATTCGCCAGATTCTATAATCTCCGAGTGGAGCCAGTGTCCTCTCATGTACTCGCTTCAACTAGCTAGTACCGGATCCGCTCAGGTGTCTTCGCTTGCTCGCCATTCCACTCCACGGACTGGATACGTGCGATATTCTCCTCAGGCGAGCTTTTCCGAAAGCCCTGAGCTCCTCCAGCACTCCTGACGTCTGCGTCAGTGTCTCTTGCCTGCGCGTCGGCTAGGTGCCTCCCGTGTGCATGGTCCCTCCCCTGAGCGACCCCCACATGTGTATTTCCACTGTAAGCCTCTCTGAGCATGTGTCTTTCCCTTGGCAAGCCACCTTGCCACCCCTGGGGTTGAAATATTCCACCTGCGGCTGGACACCCCAGTGTTCTCCATATGTTTCCTTCGGGTCATATGTGTATTCTCTAAGTCCCCCCCTCTGGGTTGGCATTAATTGCATACTTCCCCTAGCTTGGGATATGCTTCCCAGTGTACCTTGGTATTCCTGTGTTAAATGGAGTCCTTCGTCCATTCTTGACAGGGATCTTGATTTACGCAGGGCACTGGAAGACAGCTGAGAAGGTGGCGTGATTAGACTGGTAACCCCATTCGTCGTCATCCGACATAACTCGGAGTGACAACGAAAGGGAACGTCTCGGTTACGTATGTAACCCTCGTTCCCTGAGTAGGGAACGGAGACGTTACGTCTGCCTGCCACTTTCCGCTGTACCGCGGGGATCGCCTGAGCTCAGTCTTGGCTCCTCAGCGAAGAAACATAAACTGCTGTTGCGGACTTCCTCCTTTTATACCCACGAGGTGGGGCGGAGTTACGTCATTCAAATTCCGCAGACCCATGGCATTTCTTTGCCATAGGCTCGTTTTGTAATACTCGAAGCTGATAGGCTTTCTAAGCGAAACCCCATTCGTCGTCATCCGACGTAACGTCTCCGTTCCCTACTCAGGGAACGAGGGTTACATACGTAACCGAGACGTTTTTGATACAATGACAAAAAATCTTGGACTAGATCAAAACTGGCAAAAACTACAGGCCGGATTTAATCAATGATCCTGATCCGGTTCTGTCATGCAATATCTCTGCTATCTTTCAGTAATGCTTAACAAGCCTCAGCATGCAGTGAAACTTGGACAGATCTGGACACAACATGCGAATCTTGATCTCTAACTCATGAAAGCAGAATATCGGTGTCACCATTATGTTCTGTCGTGTCTGCACCTGTTCTTGTAAGTCCCTGATTAGTTAACACAGTTGTGTGTTTGTGTGTGCATGTCTTTGTGTTACGTTAACCTGCTAGTTACATTAAAACTTATCCGTTGGAAATAAACCTTAATCTGCCAAGCCGTGACAATCGGGAGGGACAATCAACCATAATATTGTTATAGATGGCATTAGTTTCTGAATCAGAAGAAAAGATGAGAAAAGTATTAAGTGAAAACTACTGGATCATTTGGAAATGTGAAGAGCTGGATTGAGCTCGCAGGACTATAGAAATCACCAGAAAAGCCCTGACTCAGTGTGCTCAGATAAAGCTAAAAACTTCTTTATTAATGAGGAGATCCTGGAATCATCCAGCGCAGAAGGAAAGAGCTACTGCCAGCAATGAAGACATATGATAAAGTATTTGAGACATGATAAACGTATTGTCCATCCGCCAGTTCACCACAACACAGAGAGTTTGGGTCATTAGATTCTACGTGAGGCTTTTATAGTGTTCTATTGACATAATCACACATTTATAGTAGATCATTTTTACACACATTGTGGACTGTTGACCTCTCTACAACTGACTCTTAATATTTTGATGTTAACCCAGAATTTTTCATCATTTCATTCCCCTCAAACCTTTACTGTTTATTTATTTATTTATTGCTTTTTTTTTACTATTTATTTACTGAAACTCATTTAACTTATTTTGTGTTATATTATGTTTCTGTGCATCGTACTTCCTACTTTTCAATCGGAAGTCTTTCCAGTTATTTTTACAAATTCAACCATTATTTATCCTCACTTAAACATAACTTTAGTTTATTATTGATTTATTATTAACATGGCTTACTGGGAATTCTAGAGAAATCTTGAAATTACCTTAATGTAAGAATTGAGGGTCATAAAAGAAGAATGTATAGTTATATAAATTAACGAGGTTGACAAATAAAAATAATAACTTAATGATTACTGATGTTATCGAATACATTTAATAGAATAAAATGTGATAAAAATAACTATTTTCATTTTTTAAGCAAGTTAGTGTCTCAACCAATCAGAACGCTGTATGATAGAGCCTGCCTTCTTGCTGAATCTGCAGACTGCATGAGACCAGAGAAGAAAGAAGACGGAAAGAGATTTGCTAGAATTAAAACTAGAAAAACAGCTCCTGGTAAAGATGAAATATGCAAACACCTAAGCGTTGAAAGTCTTGAGAAATCACAATTGCTATATAACAAAGTGTGGGAAGAAGGTAGAATGCCAGGAAGCTGGAAAGAGGGAATAATTATACAGATAAGGAAGCCTAAAAGGATGACATCAGCCCAGGAAATTACAGACCTATTGCCCTGACATCACACATTTGTAAATTAATGGAACATATAATAAATGAGAGATCAATGCACTTCCCAGAGAGTAGACATTTGATAGCAACATATCAAAGTGGGAATATTCAGAAAAGGGAGAAGTACTAGGATCCATGGAAATGCTTTTATTGTGTGTTTTATGAAAACTGTTTAATTGGATAATGGATTTTCTAGATAGAAGAACTAGAAATGAATATAGATTAATACTACAGTATATTCTTAAATATTACAACAGATGTGGGAAGATCATTGTTTGCGGATGATGGAGCTTAATGGAAAAGAGGAAGTAATGTTGAGTGAATAATAATGAAGGAATTAACCAAATGGAAAGTTGGGGTATAAAATGTGTCATGATCCTGGTAGCCTTCTCTTTTACTCTGCCTCCCTCTTCTGGCCATACTCATTATTACATCATCTTACACACTATTTCATTCACACTAATTATAGCATTCTCCTCCAGCTGTTTCTCATTATCCCATCTCTCCTCCCTCTTCTCCGCACTTGTTTCCCACTTTCTCTGATTCTACTCCCTATTTGTAGGCTTACCTTTTCCTTTGTTCTTTGTCGAATTATTGCCAAATGCTGTATAACTACCTGCTCGTTGTTCCAGTAGTGTTGCATCCTGTCCTGTCTCGTCTTGTCTCGTCTCCTGCCAGAATTATTCTGATGACATTGTTTCCCCGCCTCTGCTTTATCCAACCTCAGCAAACGTGAGTGGTCTTCGGTTTGGCGCCGCGTTCCTACACATCTCTCTACGGACCCAGCCAGTCTCTACCATCTGGGATTCCTGTTTCGGCTTTTGCCACGTATTTCTGTTTCATTAACTGAGAGACTTTCTGTTACATTTGCCAAGGACTGTTTTCTGTTGAAGTTTTGCCAAGCAGCCACCTGAGTTGTCTCTACTGAACTGCTGTTAAAGATCTTCAGTGTACCTTTGCGTTTGTGTCCTCTCTTCACCCACCTGACAAAATGGGGTTTTAAATTTTCATTTGAAAAGACAAAGGTTATGTTCTTTACCAGGACCAAATCTGAGAGGGTCAGTTGAAATTGTATATATAATATCAATATATATTCATATATTTGAAATATATTTCTACAGCTTTAATAAGGTCAAGATTAGACTACGGAGGTATTGTTTATTGCTCAGCGTCAACATCTGTGCTAGCAGATCTAGATATTGTGCACGCTTGATCTGAGTTTGTCTGGTAGCAGTGAGACCTACACCGGTGTGTGCTGAAGAAAAATGCCATGGAGCGACGCTAAAATCAGCTATTTACTGGAGTAATCTGAGCGGCACACAGACTAACACCCAACAGAGGTGAAGGAGAAGATGCTTAGAGAAAGCTTTGGGTGGACAGGAGATCAAATAACAAAAGATGTAGGAATATATGATACTTACTGAAAAAGTCTCAGGTTACGACTGTAACCTATGTTCCCTGAGAACAGGGAACGAGACAATACGTCAACGACGTTATGGGAAACGCCTCAGGCGTGACAGGTGTCTGAAATCACTATCATATCACGTCAATCATATTGACCGGCGACAGCCCGTGAATCATTAGCGTGAATGATTAACGTGCGACCTGGAAGTATAAAAGGGCGCCTTGCAAACATGACAAATCACCTTATCGTCTGAAGGGACTGTACGGTAGGCAAGCCCCGAGGCATGGCAGGGAGACGTATTGTCTCGTTCCCTGTTCTCAGGGAACATAGGTTACAGTCGTAACCTGAGACGTTCCCTTTCGAAGGGAACTCAACAATACGTCAACGACGTTATGGGGAACGATATACCAACTCCGCCATGCTAAGGGGAGTGCATGCCAAGTGGCAGTGACAACTGTCAGAACCAGCAACTTCAAATGAAACGCTAGAACCACTCACCCTCAGGTCACACTGGGCTGTCAGTGACAGCATTCCCTACGGTCATAGCCCAAGCTACAGCCTCACAGAAAAACCTTCATAAAATGGTTAAATGAAAGGTCTACCTGGGCCGGCTCCGGGCCTGGAACCACAGCTTCCAATTAGAAGGGGTCCTTTCTAGGGAATGTGGCTAGGGAACCCGAAGGAACCCCAGCCAGTCACTATTCAGGGGAACGTACTCACCCCGAAATGCCACCAGGACGGCCTGACCTGGCGTCAGTACATAGACACTTAGTCTGGCCAAATCCTGTCTGTCTGAAGACAGAGACTCTGGACAACAAAGCCTTAAGTAAGGCATCCAACCCGAGGGACTGCGAAGCTGGCAGTGAACCCTCGGCCCGGATCTCGGAGACGGGATATCCCGGAGAGTATGACTCAGCATAGTGCTTTCCAACCCTTGCTAGCGAGGGGAGTTTCTCTACTCGATCCACGGATCAACCCAGTGTCTGAGTTTCAAACCACTGAGGAGGCCTGTGAAGGCCTAAGGGCTGATCTAACTGGGAGGCCTCACGAGAGGCCTACGACCGTCTGACCAGACTCAGGAAGCCGCATGCTCATAGAGACCCTCGGTGAGGGGAGCACAGGTCTGCCTGGTAGGCGAACCAGGCTGTAGGCAGAAAAAGTTCCGAGAGGGAACCAATAGCAGAGAATGAACACTTTAGCGAGCCAGGGCGCAAGCTCGCCTTCAGAAGCTTCCTATTAAGGCTAGCTGAAACTGATAGCAAGAGACCACTAGCTTCATAAACCCAGCACCACTAGGGAACGTTACAGGGAGGCCCGGAGAGGCCTACTACCTGATAGCCAACGTAAGTGGGAATTCACCTTCAGGGAGGCCCGTGAGGCCTACTACCTGATAACCACAGTAAGTGGGGTGCTCACCTTCAGAGAGGCCAAGAGAGGCCTACTACCTGATAACCACAGTACGTGGGAACTCACCTTCAGGGAGGCCCGGTGAGGCCTGCTACCTTACAACCACAGTATGTGGGGAGCTCACCTTCAGGGAGGCCTGGTGAGGCCTACTACCCAACCGTACTCATCCAAGGAGGCCTGGAGGAGCCTACTACCTGATAATCACAGCATGTGGGAACTCACCTTCAGGGAGGCCTGGTGAGGCCTACTACCTGACCGTTCTCATTCAAGGAGGCCTGGAGGAGCCTACTACCTGATAATCACAGCATGTGGGAACTCACCTCCAGGGAGGCCTGGTGAGGCCTACTACCTGACAGACAAAATATTTGGGAGCTCACATTCAGGGAGGCCCAGAGCGGCCTACTACCTGACAGCCACAATATTTGGGAGCTCACATTCAGGGAGGCCCAGAGAGGCATACTACCTGATAGCCAACGTAAGTGGGAATTCGTCTTCAGGGCGGCCGGGTGAGGCCTACTACCTGATAACCATCTTAAGTGGGAATTCACCTTCAGGGAGGCCTGAGTGGCCTACTACCTGAAAACCACTGGTAGCTTCGAGCCCTGAGTCCGGGTGATAGTATAAGGTGGCCTGCTAAGGCCAGCCAGCTGGGGACTCGCCTATCAGGGAGGCCTGGTCGGGCCTACTAGCTAATAGCAAGTCATATTCTGCCATAAAGTACACTGTTGGGAACCATACCACACAAGCATAATTTACTAATGGGCTTCCAGTAGCGCTATAAGGTATGTCCCACAATGTTGGGACTCACCTCCGAGGAGGCCTGTTTAAAGGCCTACTACCCATCAGTGAGTCAACTGCCCGAACCACCAAGGCCAACCACGTAAAGTGAGCTGGCCTACAGTGCCCTCTAGGGGGCTGTCCAATCAAGGAGGCCTGCTGAGGCCTACTACCTAATGGCGCAGCCTTCGTTGGCAGAAAAGCTGTTTACACAGCACCTACAGCATCCTGGTGCCTAATCACATTGCCCATGGCAGTGTACTCCGCAAGAAAGCTAGCACCCTCAAAACAAGGGGAGTACAACATACGCCACTCTGCCTCAACGGAGGCCCCAGTTAGTCAGGGGCCTACCATCTATGCATGGGCGTCAGCTTAGGGCAATGCTCTGGCTTCAGGGGAGCGTACTTCGACCAAAGAAGAAGTGAAGCTCACTTCATACTCGACCCGAGCCATAGTGGTGCGAGGTAGGATAAAACAGAACTGGGAGTGAAGTGCTCAGACCTACCCTGTATCACAGGGGGATACTCACACCTCACCCTGAGGTTACCACGGTGCGGGCCTGCCAGCGGCTCTAGGGGTGACAGAAATTTATCTGTGCCCAACCTAGGGGAGTGGGGCTTGAATGAAAGCCAACCACCTACAACCTAGTGCTCGAGCAGTAGCTCAGCGAGGTGAGTGTAGCCTAAACTGGCGGCCTAAATCCGTAGGCCAGTTCTGCATGGCAGGGTCGGGCAGGAAACCCAGTCTTCTTCGTGAAGCGAAAGACGGCCTAACCCTGCTCAATAAAGACATAAATACCACGGAGGCCTGTTTGAGGCCTACCATGTCCTTACAAACCATCCTTTGCACCACGCTGCATTACTCTAGTCACCCCAGAATGCAGAGAAGGGGGCGGGCCTTGGCCTAACGACTCCCATGGGAGGAGGCTGTTTATACAGGGATGCTAGAAACGTACATTCACAAAGTGAAGGTTCAGAGAAAGCAATGCTAAATTTTTAGCAGATCGCCTTTATTATCCCTGGCACAGCCTAGGCCAGCTACAGAGGCGGCCCTGGTGAGGGCCAGCCTGCAGGCATAGATCTATCTGAGGGCTCGGAGGAGCCACAGCCTTACTAAAGAATATAGTCGGTATTATTCCATACAAAGGCTGTAGATCGCTCAGCCTAATGAAAACCCAAACAGAGCTCAAGGGGCGAAATACTCAGTCGAAGTCAAACGGACCCGTGGGCCGGACATAAGATCTATCTGAAGCTCTAGCGTCAGTCAACACTCTAAGTAACAAATTCTAAGAGAGAGACCAACTACTCTACCCTGAGGTGGCTAACAGCCCGAAGGCTAACATAGTTATCGTTCTGGCCACCTAATGGGGAACTTCAGGGCCCTAATAATCCAGGAAACTCTCTTACCTTATTACCTGATGACATGGCAAATGAGATGACCCCATAGCTCTATACAGGGAACGAGGTCTGTAGAGAGATACATTTCGGAATTTTAATTCACAAAAATTTACTCTTGAAAAGACCAGTCAGCTCACCTGCGGCATGCGGAGTGAAGACTCGCCAGATAGTTCTTTATGAACCTGGGGTCCCCACTTTACATGCCTGAAAGAGGCGTTTCTACTAACCAAGCCTAGGCGGGCCATTGGAACATCGTTCTTATCACAGGCCCAGCCCCAGGCCTGATGTAATGAACGTCTGGGGAGTCAGAAGAGAGGAGAGGGCTGGATTTCTTTTTAACGAAGCCCTCCGGGGAGATTATCCATCAGCGACGCTGTATGCGCTTGTGCTGGATAACCTCCCTCAGATCCCTCTTCTTGCGGGAGTCACGCCTTTTCTGCGCCCTGTTCCTCCACGGAGGGGGCGCACGAGAGGCGACACTGGCTCTCTGGCCCTGTCTACGGTCCTCAGACCGTGAAGGGCCAGGCCCTCCCGCCTGCCTGGGCGTGGAACTGGATCTCAGCGGTATGCAGGTCCTAAAAGCAGCTGAGCGTGCCTTCGCCTCCCTGAATTTCCCAAGCACCGCCTCCACGGAGGGGCCAAAGAGTTCAGAGGGCGAAACCGACGAATCGAGGAGAAAGGCATTCTCTTTCTCCTCAACGTCGGCCAGGTTTAACCAAAGCTGTCTCTCCGTGGCCACCATCGCCGCCATCGACCGACTGATCGTGGCAGCAGTCTGTTTGGTGGCCCGGAGCGCAAGAACCGTGGTTCGGCGCGGCTCAGTAACCGCCTCAGGGGACATCCCTGCCCCCTGGTCGAGATCCTGCAGCAGGTCGGCCTGGTATGCCTGCAGCACCGCCATGGTGTGCAGGGAAGCACCAGCCTGAACTGCTGCCGTGTATGCTCTGCCATTCAAACGCGCTTTTGTCTTTAGCGGTTTGGATGGCAGAAATGGAGCTCTCAGTGTCGACGCCTGCCCAGACACGAGATAGTCGCAAACGACTCGTCAAATGGGCGGCATCGACACATACCCATGCTCTGCGATCCCCTCAACATCAGCGAAATTAACCCGCTGATGTCAGTGAATACTGGCAGAGTATGGGCTCTTCCATGCCCTCTAGATCTCTGTGTGAAGATCAGGAAGGAATGGAAGGCTCACCTGAGCTGGTGGTGTATGGCCGGGGAGAAACCGATCGCCGAGCCTCACAGAAAAACGCTCACAGTTCACACAGAGGATTCCCTCGAGAACCTCCCGTGCGTGCTCTTCTCCCAGGCAGGAAAAGCACACTCGTGTGCTGTACATTTAATTTTCTTACCGTTTCATTGAGTAGCGTTTTCAAACAGACAGTCCCTGAAGACGATGAGATGATTTGTCATGTTTGCAAGGCGCCCTTTTATACTTCCAGGTCGCACGTTAATCATTCACGCTAATGATTCACGGGCTGTCGCCGGTCAATGTGATTGCCGTGATTTGATAGTGATTTCAGACACCTGTCACGCCTGAGGCGTTCCCCATAACGTCGTTGACGTATTGTTGAGTTCCCTTCGAAAGGGAACGTACTGTATAGTATAGAATGATATTCCGGACAATATTCAAAAGGAATTGCAAATTGTATTTTTTTTTTTTTTAAATACAATTTGCAGAAAAAATATTTTCTGTTTTCTTGCTCTCTGGCTGTTGGAAAAATAACCTGGACTTCTTTGCCTTAATAATCCATAAGAAGACCTACATTCATAAGAAACTACAATCACAAGTTGGTCCTCACCTACTCAAGGCAGGGCAAACTAATATTTTTAGTCCTAACTTGTACAGTCAGAATAATTTAATATAGTCATATTAGATATTCAGGATTAAGTAAATAATTACTTCCATAAAGGTTGGTTATGCTAACAAAAATGTTAAATAACACTTTTGCTCTGTCATCCAGCAGATATCACCAGTAAACCGATCCTATCCAGTACAAACTTTTGGAATGTTTGATTCCCTTTCAAGGGAACTCGCGTTGCGTCGATTGACGCTAAGGAAACGCTTTGCGTGTTGATGTATTGAAGCACATGTAAAATCAGTCCAATGGCGTGACAGGACGTCAGAAGCGGGTGACGTCATGAACCAGGAAGAATATAAGCCGGTTCAAACCCAGCCGCAACAGCTTTCTATATCTTCACAAGCGCTCTATGTGAAATTGTCCTTGTTATTTGGTGTTGTCTGTTATATATATGTATATATATATATATATATATATATATATATATATATATATATATATATATATATATATATATATATATTTATACACTATGGCAAGCAAGCAGCCATTTAGAGTGTGTGTGCACCCCTGCCCGCGTTATTTAACGGGTGGGGACACACACACTTCATGTGTTGTTTGTTTGGGAGAGGAGCATGCACGGTCAGCGCTCGAGGGCGCTGGCTGTGAGCACTGTATTGTGCTTCCCTTGTGGACAATCCGATCCCGCCTGGCGTTCTTTAACGAGGACGCCCAGGCTCACGTTCCCCAAGGCTCAGGTCCCGCTGCTGCCGAGGCACAGCAAAGACTTCAGAATTGGGGTCGCAAATGGATCTGTCAGCGGGGTTAGAGACGGGCTCTGCCCTATCTCTGACTTCACCTGACAGATCTAATGCCTCGTATCAGGGTTCGGAAGCACGCGCTGCGGTTTCTTCCACCCCGATACAGGCGCAAACACTACAGCTATCCAGTTCCGAGGGACTGTGTTTGTGACTGATGTTGTTAGTGTTTATGCTCGTGATACTGAGGATTCGCCACCTCAGTCTCATGCTTTTGAGGAGCTCGTTGAGGTTGTAACGAGAGCGGTCGAAAGATTACATATCGATTGGCCGGCAGATAAGCAGGACGTTCGTTTAAAAAAGCCAACTAGACGAACGCTTCCTGTCCTCTCGTTCACAATATCAACGCCTGAGCCTTCCGTTTTTTCCCGATCTCCACACTGAGGTGTCGAGATCGTGGAAGAAACCTGTGTCATATAGAATGTACAGTGCACAATCATTACACTACTCTTCTATTTCACAATATAAAGAGCACAGATATGGGGAAATGCCAAAGGTGGAAGAGACGCTCACGAGCTATCTCTCCCCTGAATCTGCATCTTCCCTTAAAGCCACATTATTACCCACCAAGCTAGTTGGAGTAACTTCAGCTTTGGTGGGTAAGGCTTATTCAGCGGCTGGTCAGGCTGCAGCATGTCTTCACACAATGTCGCTGCTGCAGGCTTACCAGGCTGAAGTTTTAGGAGACATTAATGAGGGCGGGGCTATTGGCCCGAACGCAGTTTGCGAACTGCTCGAGCCACAGATTTGTCTCTCAGGGTCGCCAAGGAGACGGCTATTTCTATCGGCCGGTCTATGGCAGCCCTGGTGGCCACTGAGAGACATTTCTGGCTCAATTTGAGCAATATTAAAAGGAACCCCGACTATTAAGACACAAAGGCCTAAATATGCTACAATTGCTCTCTCCTACAAAATATATAGTTAGAAATACATAAAATATTTTCGTTATTTAAAAAATCCTCACAGTGTTTACAGAATTTGAACTACGAAGGCAGCCATTATTTTTGCGCGCTCAATGCATTCTGGGTCGATGACGTATATTGGTTGTGTCGGTTGTGTTCAGAACAGAGAGAGGTGAGCTAATGGCGCTAAGTTTAACTGTAGCTACATCCTAAAAGTGAATATAATGCCACATTGTGCAGCGTTTGGTTGCAATTTCCAGTCCAAAGGTAACAGGGGGAGTGATGTAAGCCTCCACTCCTTTCCAAAGGAGAAGAAAATAAGAAAAGAGTGGGAAGTTGCTTACGGACGAGTACAACTCCCTAAAGACCCACGGCTGTGTTCCCGTCACTTCAGCCCTGATGCGTTTGAGGCATTTAGTCGGCTAAAAGAGCTCACAGGTGCAGCTAGTTACAAGCGAAGACTAAAACTAAATGCCGTGCCTTCAATTTTCCCCCACAGGAAGCATAAGCGTCCGCGCATAGCGAGTGAAAGCCGCGCTAACAAACGACAAAGGCAAGCAACTCTGGACACTCTACTGCTAGGATGTAAACAACCCGCTCCTGCAGTCGTGGAAGACGAATCATCGGACACTACACCGATCATGGAGGTAAACGACAATCCACCAGATGCTGTTAACGAATCCACTGTAACGTTAGGCCTACAGTGTTCTCCAAGTATGGCTGATGCAGCAACGCAGACGGATGTTAACCAGTCGGATGCAGCGGTACAGTGGCCAGCTGATGTGGACTACCCGGTAAAAATGGACCATAGTTACACAGGTAAACATGAAACGTCTACAGGAGGATGACGTTGATAACTCCCAGGATCTGTTCCTCTCAGATGATGAACTTGGCGAACAGAGTCAACCACAGTACAGTCACTTTGATCCGGAATACATTGTAAGTTCATCAGAGTTTTCTCAAAGCACCCAGGAATCACAAGCTTCAACTAACACGCATAAAGAAATGATGCTTTTTCTAGTTTTTGAGGAACAGTTAAACCAATTGCTTCAGCGTTGTTTAAAGTGTGGCTCCCTGATTGTCCAGGAAGAAGTGACAGAGCTAAAAAATGAAGGATCACAGTTGACACTTGAGCTCACATGTGCTAACAGCTGTAGTTACAGATGGCAGTCTCAGCCTACTCTGAGTGGGACCAAAGGGACAGGAAACGTCTCAGGTTACGACTGTAACCTATGTTCCCTGAGAACAGGGAACGAGACAATACGTCAACGACGTTATGGGGGGAACGCCTCAGGCGTGACAGGTGTCTGAAATCACTATCAAATCACGTCAATCATATTGACCGGCGACAGCCCGTGAATCATTAGCGTGAATGATTAACGTGCGACCTGGAAGTATAAAGGGGCGCCTTGCACACATGACAAATCACCTTATCGTCTGAAGGGACTGTACGGTAGGCAAGCCCCGAGGCATGGCAGGGAGACGTATTGTCTCGTTCCCTGTTCTCAGGGAACATAGGTTACAGTCGTAACCTGAGACGTTCCCTTTCGAAGGGAACTCAACAATACGTCAACGACGTTATGGGGAACGATATACCAACTCCGCCATGCTAAGGGGAGTGCATGCCAAGTGGCAGTGACAACTGTCAGAACCAGCAACTTCAAATGAAACGCTAGAACCACTCACCCTCAGGTCACACTGGGCTGTCAGTGACAGCATTCCCTACGGTCATAGCCCAAGCTACAGCCTCACAGAAAAACCTTCATAAACATGGTTAAATAAAAAGGTCTACCTGGGCCGGCTCCGGGCCTGGAACCACAGCTTCCGATTAGAAGGGGTCCCTTCTAGGGAATGTGGCTAGGGAACCCGAAGGAACCCCAGCCAGTCACTATTCAGGGGAACGTACTCACCCCGAAATGCCACCAGGACGGCCTGACCTGGCGTCAGTACATAGACACTAGTCTGGCCAAATCCTGTCTGTCTGAAGACAGAGCCTCTGGACAACAAAGCCTTAAGAAAGGCATCCAACCCGAGGGACTGCGAAGCTGGCAGTGAACCACTCGGCCCGGATCTCAGAGACGGGATATCCCGGAGAGTATGACTCAGCATAGTGCTTTCCAACCCTTGCTAGCGAGGGGAGTTTCTCTACTCTATCCACGGATCAACCCAGTGTCTGTGTTTCAAACCACTGAGGAGGCCTGTGAAGGCCTAAGGGCTGATCTAACTGGGAGGCCTCACGAGAGGCCTACGACCGTCTGACCAGACTCAGGAAGCCGCATGCTCATAGAGACCCTCGGTGAGGGGAGCACAGGTCTGCCTGGTAGGCAAACCAGGCTGTAGGCAGAAAAAGTTCCGGGAGGGAACCAATAGCAGAGAATGAACACTTTAGCGAGCCAGGGCGCAAGCTCGCCTTCAGCAGCTGCCTATTAAGGCTAGCTGAAACTGATAGCAAGAGACCACTAGCTTCATAAACCCAGCACCACTAGGGAACGTTACAGGGAGGCCCGGAGAGGCCTACTACCTGATAGCCAACGTAAGTGGGAATTCACCTTCAGAGAGGCCCGTGAGGCCTACTACCTGATAACCACAGTAAGTGGGGTGCTCACCTTCAGGGAGGCCCAGAGAGGCCTACTACCTGATAACCACAGTATGTGGGGTGCTCACCTTCAGAGAGGCCAAGAGAGGCCTACTACCTGATAACCACAGTACGTGGGAACTCACCTTCAGGGAGGCCCGGTGAGGCCTGCTACCTTACAACCACAGTATGTGGGGAGCTCACCTTCAGGGAGGCCTGGTGAGGCCTACTACCTGACCGTACTCATTCAAGGAGGCCTGGAGGAGCCTACTACCTGATAATCACAGCATGTGGGAACTCACCTTCAGGGAGGCCTGGTGAGGCCTACTACCTGACACCCAAAATATTTGGGCGCTCACATTCAGGGAGGCCCAGAGCGGCCTACTACCTGACAGCCACAATATTTGGGAGCTCACCTTCAGGGAGGCCCAGAGAGGCCTACTACCTGATAGCCAACTTAAGTGGGAATTCGCCTTCAGGGCGGCCGGCTGAGGCCTACTACCTGATAACCATCTTAAGTGGGAATTCACCTTCAGGGAGGCCTGAGTGGCCTACTACCTGATAACCACTGTTAGCTTTGAGCCCTGAGTCCGGGTGATAGTATAAGGTGGCCTGCTAAGGCCAGCCAGCTGGGGACTCGCCTATCAGGGAGGCCTGGTCGGGCCTACTAGCTAATAGCAAGTCATATTCTGCTATAAAGTACACTGTTGGGAACCATACTACACAAGCATAATTTACTAATGGGCTTCCAGTAGCGCTATAAGGTATGTCCCACAATGTTGGGACTCACCTCCGAGGAGGCCTGTTTAAGGCCTACTACCCATCAGTGAGTCAACTGCCCGAACCACCAAGGCCAACCACGTAAAGTGAGCTGGCCTACAGTGCCCTCTAGGGGGCTGTCCAATCAAGGAGGCCTGCTGAGGCCTACTACCTAATGGCGCAGCCTTCGTTGGCAGCAAAGCTGTTTACGCAGCGCCTACAGCATCCTGGTGCCTAATCACATTGCCCATGGCAGTGTACTCCGCAAAAAAGCTAGCACCCTTAAAACAAGGGGAGTACAACATACGCCACTCTGCCTCAACGGAGGCCCCATTAGTCAGGGGCCTACCATCTATGCATGGGCGTCAGCTCAGGGCAATGCTCTGGCTTCAGGGGAGCGTACTTCGACCAAAGAAGAAGTGAAGCTTACTTCATACTCGACCCGAGCCATAGTGGTGCGAGGTAGGATAAACAGAACTGGGAGTGAAGTGCTCAGACCTACCCTGTATCACAGGGGGATACTCACACCTCACCCTGAGGTTACCAGGGTCCGGGCCTGCCAGCGGCTCTAGGGGTGACAGAAATTTATCTGTGCCCAACCTAGGGGAGTGGGGCTTGAATGAAAGCCATCCACCTACAACCTAGCGCTCGAGCAGTAGCTCAGCGAGGTGAGTGAAGCCTAAACTGGCGGCCTAAATCCGTAGGCCAGTTCTGCATGGCAGGGTCGGGCAGGAAACCCAGTCTTCTTCGTGAAGCGAAAGACGGCCTAACCCTGCTCAATAAAGACATATATACCACGGAGGCCTGTTTGAGGCCTACCATGTCCTTACAAACCATCCTCTGCACCATGCTGCATTACTCTAGTCACCCCAGAATGCAGAGAAGGGGGCGAGCCTTGGCCTAACGACTCCCATGGGAGGAGGCTGTTTATACAGGGATGCTAGAAACCTACATTCACAAAGTGAAGGTTCAGAGGAAGCAATGCTAAATTTTAGCAGAGCACTCCTATTATCCCTGGCACAGCCTAGGCCAGCTACAGAGGCGGCCCTGGTGAGGGCCAGCCTGCAGGCATAGATCTATCTGAGGGCTCGGAGGAGCCACAGCCTTACTAAAGAATATAGTCTGTATTATTCCATACAAAGGGCTGCATGATCGCTCAGCCTAATGAAAACCCAAACAGAGCTCAAGGGGCGAAATACTCAGGAAGCAGTCAAACGGACCCGTGGGCCGGACATAAGATCTATCTGAAGCTCTAGCGTCAGTCAACACTCTAAGTAAAAAATTCTAAGAGAGAGACCAACTACTCTACCCTGAGGTGGCTAACAGCCCGAAGGCTAACATAGTTATCGTTCTGGCCACCTAATGGGGAACTTCAGGGCCCTAATAATCCAGGAAACTTCTCTTACCTTATTACCTGATGACATAGCAAATGACATGACCCCATAGCTCTATACAGGGAACGAGGTCTGTAGAGAGATACATTTCGGAATTTTAATTCACAAAGTTGACTCTTGAAAAGACCAGACAGCTCACCTGCGGCGTGCGGAGTGAAGACTCGCCAGATAGTTCTTTATGAACCTGGGGTCCACCACTTTACATGCCTGAAAGAGGCGTTTCTACTAACCAAGCCTAGGCGGGCCATCGGAACATCGTTCTTATCATAGGCCCAGCGCCAGGCCTGATGTAATGCATGTCTGGGGAGTCAGAAGAGAGGAGAGGGCTGGATTTCTCTTTTTAATGAAGCCCTCCGGGGAGATTATCCATCAGCGACGCTGTATGCCCTTGTGCTGGATAACCTCCCTCAGATCCCTCTTCTAGCGGGAGTCACGCCTTTCCTGCGCCCTGTTCCTCCACAGAGGGGGCGCACGAGAGGCGACACTGGCTCTCTGGCCCTGTCTATGGTCCTCAGACCGTGAAGGGCCAGGCCCTCCCGCCTGCCTGGGCGTGGAACCGGATCTCAGCGGTATGCAGGTTTTTTCCTAAAAGCAGCTGAGCGCGCCTTCGCCTCCCTGAACTTCCCAAGCCCCGCCTCCACGGAGGGGCCAAAGAGGTCAGAGGGCGAAACCGACGAATCGAGGAGAAAGGCCTTCTCTTTCTCCTCAACGTCGGCCAGGTTTAACCAAAGCTGTCTCTCCGTGGCCACCATCGCCGCCATCGACCGACTGATCGTGGCAGCAGTCTGTTTGGTGGCCCGGAGCGCAAAAACCGTGGTTCGGCGCGGCTCAGTAACCGCCTCAGGGGACATCCCTGCCCCCTGGTCGAGATCCTGCAGCAGGTCGGCCTGGTATGCCTGCAGCACCGCCATGGTGTGCAGGGAAGCACCAGCCTGAACTGCTGCCGTGTATGCTCTGCGATTCAAACGCGCTGTTGTCTCTAGCGGTTTGGATGGCAGAAATGGAGCTCTCAGTGTCGACGCCTGCCCAGACATGAGATAGTTCGCAAACGACTCGTCAAATGGGCGGCATCGACACATACCCATGCTCTGCGATCCCCTCAACATCAGCGAAATTAACCCGCTGATGTCAGTGAATACTGGCAGAGAATGGGCTCTTCCATGCCCTCTAGATCTCTGTATGAAGATCAGGAAGGAATGGATTAGGCTCACCTGAGCTGGTGGTGTATGGCCGGGGAGAAACCGATCGCGAGCCTACGCGAGCGGTCTCTCCTCTAGTGCGTTGCCATGGCAGCTACAGCCTGTTGGCGGCGCGCTCCACAACATCCACCAGACCTGCATACACGGGGCAGGGTGGCTGAGAGGGTTCAGGATCTACCTGATTATAAACCTCCTCAGCCATCTCCTGCTCGTCCTGAAGAGCAGCAAGAGCACCTGCTTCGCCCTCGTCAGCCGTCGAATCATCTGAGAGGTTTACAGCACTCTCAAGATGATCGACGAGCTCTATCTGGAAGCCCATGATGCAAGTCGCCGCTCTGCCTCGGCACGAGCGGGACCACGAGAACCAGACGTTGAACCCCCTTCACTCGAGAAGAGGGCCAGACGAGAGCGAGCGTTTTAAAAGAAAAACGCTCACAGTTCACACAGAGGATTCCCTCGAGAATCTCCCGTGCGCGCTCTTCTCCCAGGCAGGAAAAGCACACTCGTGTGCTGTACATTTAATTTTCTTACCGTTTCATTGAGTAGCGTTTTCAAACAGACAGTCCCTGAAGACGATGAGATGATTTGTCATGTGTGCAAGGCGCCCCTTTATACTTCCAGGTCGCACGTTAATCATTCACGCTAATGATTCACGGGCTGTCGCCGGTCAATATGATTGACGTGATTTGATAGTGATTTCAGACACCTGTCACGCCTGAGGCGTTCCCCCCATAACGTCGTTGACGTATTGTTGAGTTCCCTTCGAAAGGGAACCTGCTTTTAACTGCATCAGTTTTCTTCAGTGGCATCCATTTTGCTAAATTTGAGCGTTTCTGTAGTAACATGAACCTCAAGACAATAAGTGAAGACACATACACATCACTGAGGAAGAAGTTTGTGTTTCCTGTCATTGAAAAAACGTGGATTAAAGAGCAGAGTACAGTGTTAACTACAATGAAATCACAAGAAGAAGTTGTTCTCTGTGGAGATGGCCGGTGTGACTCTCCGGGGCACTCAGCCAAATACTGTACATACACTTTTTTAGACGCACAGAGTCAAAAGGTTGTGGACTTCAAGGTAATTAGCTGCACCCAAGTTTCGAGCTCTAATTCCATGGAAATCAAAGGTTTTAAAGAAGCTCTCAAAACCATAGAAGGAAATGGAGTGAAGGTCTCAGCCATCTCCACTGACAGACATCCACAAATCGTCAAAGAAATGAGGGTCAGTAATCCAGAAAAACATCATGAATTTGACCCTTGGCATGTGGCAAAAGGAGTGTCCAAAAAACTGGCAACTGAAGCTAAGAGAAGGGAATGTGAAGGCCTGGGACAGTGGATTCCATCCATTGTAAATCATTTGTGGTGGAGTGCACAAACCTGTGAGGGTAATGCCGAAGTGTTGAAAGAGAAGTGGATATCTGTAATACACCATGTTACCAACCGACACGACTGACCAGGGAACAGGCACTATCACCAATGTGCTCATGAGCCCCTTGATGAGACGAGCCAGAGAAGCAAGCTTTGGTTAAAGCCAGGATCTGAAGCCCATAACGCACTTGTGAAGGTTGTGAAACACAAGCGGCTTTTGAAAGACCTGGATCATCTGACAAAGTGCATCCACACAACAAAACTAGAGGTATGATCAAATACAGGCATATTTAACCCTTGTGCAACAATTAAAAAAAGTTACACATAGCTACATAGAGGACAAAAATGTCCACGTCAAAAAACTGTCATAAAAATTTTAATCTTGGGAGCACAGACTTAAGTTTGGTATAATTTTAAAGAAGACCCATGGCAGATTATTGCTGAAATTATTTGCTTTATTTGATTATTTATTGCTAAAAAATTAATAAGTAAATCCAAAAAAAGTGATATAGGTTTAAGTTTATGAAAAACATTTACGAACATTATTTTATATAAAATATATATTTTATGAAACAAGTTGAACTCTAGAATGTCTAGAAAATCAAAGCCATAAATCTATATAAGGTGTGTTCCAAATTTGAGGTTTTATTGCAAAAAATGAGCTTTCAGTAAGATGTTGTTTAGGCGTAGTAACAGATTTTCCCCATTGGGTGCCAGCAAAACTCCACTGGTCACACAGTGATTGGATTTGTTATTTGCAGTTGAGTTTTTCTCTCTCAATAATGCAAACACACACATACACTTTTTTTTTTATAACACACATACTAACCACACTCTGACATCCATACCAACACACCCACACAAATATCGTGGCATAATTTATCCAATTGGCTCTATAATATGCCGAAGCAGAAAACAGGAATAAAGCGAGTATTTGCTTTATAGGCCAAACCTGAAAAAATGGCACCATCTGATAAAAAAATAGTAAAAATGTAAATTTTGAAGCCTTGCCAACAGAATGAAAGCCTTTTAACAAAGATTACATCATTTTATAGTTAAATGGCACTGGGATTAAAAATCACAGTTTTAATGGGTTTCAATGGGGCCATTTTTGGCAAAACGACACTAAGAGTGGGTATTTTGTGTACCTAGTGCAAAATAGATTTTTTTTTTAAAGGAAATGGGGTGAAATATTAAAATTCAAATAAAAATACACACCTGTGGCAAATTTTATGCAGTTAGCATTAACACAAAGTTATCAAAAAAATAAAACCGAAAAAGCCAAAAATGTCCACAAAGGTTAATAAATATTCCATTCATTATGATGTGGCAGGATGTGACTCACATTTTAATAGTTTATTTCAAATTCAAATTTGTTTCAGGTGTATCACTCCATGTACCTGAAATACCTCCCAAAGAGAACACATTTTGGGTATTATGTGATGATCCATGCCTCCATGCTTGCTGCTCTGGATCATAACAACAATGTGAACAGGGAACAGGTGTGTGAACTGTAATCAATCCAATCCCTTTCAAGCACTATGTGACACTGGATATTGCACATCAAACTATTCCTAACACCTTGTATCTATTTTCCATATTTCTGTTTTTGAACAGGCAGTTTTTAAAGATGGGGAGAGTGTTGGTGAACCCAAGTTCAAAATCTCATGGAGCAAAGTCCACAAGACATTCAGAGCAAGACCAGTGCCTGTTGAAAAGGACTATAGCTACATGACAGCTATGATTGCAGATGTTCTCTCCTCTGTGTTAGATTCAAAACAGGTCATGGACATGAGAGTTAATCCAACACATGTCATGGCTCCAGAAGAGAGACTATCCAGATCACAGATCATTTTCCAAACACAGCAGTTTTCACGTTTCAAGTAGCTGCATCATTACGAACACATGACATACACACCAGCATAGTTCAAATGCACAGTATCTTTAAAGGGACTATAAGTAACTTTTTAGATAATTTATAATCTAAAATCAATATTTTTATTCATAAATATGTCCCCAATGGTGTACAAATACCTCTGCCAATTATCTGATATATCCTCGTAAACGAAGAATTTATTATATTTATATACATGGGATGGGTAGGTCCACGGAGGCTTCCATGTAGTTCCGCCATCTTGAAAAACTATAATAGCAGAAAAGTACGCCAACTCGTTTCCACAACGCGTTTTCGTTCAGAGCCAGCAAGTGAAAGCAGCAGAAACGGAGGAGCAGAGCAGCGAGAGGCGCTTGTCACTTTTATTTTAATGGCGGACCATACCTATGCCGAGCCACTGGATAAGAAATCCTCTTCGCCAAAACAGACCAAAATTGAACGTAAAAGGAAACGTGACCGGAGGATACAAAAAACCCGAGTGAATGTCGGGATTGCTTTTTCCCGGTGGAAAGAGCTAATTCAGGAGAAAGAATTCAAAAGAGACGCTGAAGTTGCATGCTTTCTCCTCGACAGGTAAATCAATGTTACAGTCTTAATTACAAGGTTTTTTTAATTGCTTGGTTGTTTACTTTATTATATAGACAGAAGAACATTTATAGTTAAAAGTTAAACAGGCTCTTTGATGAATAGCAGCTATTGAGTAAAGTAGAGAAGGCGCTAAAAGAAGTTAGTAAGTTTACCTTTGTAAGCTAGAAATTCGATACACATATATTTTAATAGAGCATATGATTGTTCTTGCAGTGTTTGCATAGCTAAGTCTACTTCAATTTTTATGTTATCTGATATTTTCTGTTATTTAGCATTTATACTGTGACCTCACATTGAATAATACAGACGCATAAATTCTGTATGTAGCCTACATTTTGGAGAGGGTCAATAACTGCTGGAGTCAAGTTCCTTTTATGTAAGATTAATTGGTCAATAAACCATGATCTGATTTTCCCATTTAATTTGTCTAGTTATGAGAGTACCCTTTGGATTAGGAACACATCAACCCCCCTCAAGGCAAAATAATTTTGTAATTGTTCAAGAACAAGTTTCATATAAAACTTGTATCTACCTATACCTCATATTGTGTTATGCTTATTGCTTTTAGAGATGAACATCTGAGTGCACCGGAAATTGAAACCATTGAGCAGAGGTAACCCATGAACTGTCATTGTTTTTAGCTCTGTAGTCTGTGTCCCTTCTCAATACTCCCTGGTTGCATGTTTTCATCTGATACATGTTTTAAATTATAATTTATTCTCATAGTATGCAAGACATGAGTATTGTTGAAGAGGAGTTGAACGAAAATGCCTTCAATGACCCCATGAACAGTGTGTAAGTGGGCTTATATTCTATTCTATCATTGACTTTTTATTGAGTTGTTTTTATTCATTCCAGTTTGTTGTATCTTACAGGATTGATTGGGAAGAAGAGGGACCCTCATTTCATGGTGATTTCCAGGATGACAGCTCTGAGGAATACCTTCCAACAATTTAAATGCGGTGAGTCAATATCTAATTACTACTTTTTAATTTGTGTATTTTCTGAGTTTTTACATGTAAACAATATTCAGGGCTAATTTGAAATGTTATTGTATTAATTTATTTCACACTGATGTTTCTGTTAATAAATAAGTTCATGGTTATATGCCGAAAAATCATGGAAATAATTTAATTGAATTGTGTCTGATTCCTGATGTTCTGCTTTTCCAGAATGGGTGGTGCACTGAAGGGAGCACAGCTAATTGATAATCTGCCAACTATTGGGATTGATGAGACTGTGCATGATCTGTCTGCCCCTGAAGTCCCTCTTGATGAGCCCTTGAGTCTCGAGCTGCCAATTTTGCCAGGCCCTCAGAAGGTCCTCACTGAGGATGACATTGTTGGCGTCAGAGCAGCAGTGCTATATGAGAACTGCTTGAACCAGCTTGTCACATTTTTAACTCTGCCCGTGAACAGATGCACTGGTGTCTTGAGGACTGGTTTAGTGTGTGACAGTGTTGCCCCCTTTTCAACAAACATCGCCATCAGGGGCACTGCAATGAGTGTTGAATGGGTAAGCCTTTCACATCACATCAAAATGTATGGTAACAGACAGCATTGTATATGCCTTATAAATTTACAAGGCTACCTTATCTGACCAGATCTGCCCCAATGGACATTGCCTATGGCAGTGGAACTCACAGCCTGTGTTGAAGTTTGGCATGCAGACTGGGGACTTTCTTCTTTCAACAAACATTTTACTATCTGGAAACAACTACACTAAAGTTGCTCTCCTATTTAAATTCATGAACATGCGAATGGTAAACCATAGCACACACTACACCATCCAAGAAACCTACTGTGTTGACCCTATTAAAGATTTCTGGGAAGAGAAGAGGTCTGAGGCCATCAGCCGACTAAAAGGGAAAGATGTTGTGCTCCTAGGTGTTTATTTTTATATTTAACCTTGTTCTACATAAAATGTTATGTTATTATACAATTAACTACTTTTGCAATCATCTATCATACAGGTGTTGTATTTTGTTATTATTCTTTTTTTTGTATCTTTAGGTGATGGCAGAAATGACTCCCCAGGGCATTCTGCCCAATACTGTAGCTACACAACCATGGAGCTTGACTCTAAGGAAATCATCTATGTGGCCACTATAGACAAGCGGCAGACCAACTGGAACTCCAATATCATGGAGAAGGAGGGTTTTATCCAGACAGTGGACAAGCTTACCCAAGAGATAAAGGTAGTGGAGTTCTGCACAGATGCTCATGTACAGATTGGAGCCCTTATGAGTAAGTGGTCATATAATAAAATGTTTAAATAGAAATATTGAATTGCTGATTGAGACACTTATAAAAAGATAAGTAGCTAATAAAATGATTCCATACTTCACAGACCCAGACAAAGGCAGATATAAGGATCTGAGAATTCACCACAGCCTGGACATGTGGCATGGTGCTAAAAATCTGTGTAAAAAAATTGCAACCGTAAGTTCTAATACATCTAATTTCATTAACAATGAATTGTACCTTCCTGCATGTTGGTGAAATCATTTTGTTATGTTAGGTCTCCATCAAAATATTTAAAAGGAATAACATCCATTGTTTGTGTTTTGTTAATCACCATAAGGCAGGAAAGGTGAAAGGACAGTCTCTTCTCCTTCACTGGCTGAGGGATATAATTAACCATTTCTGGTGGTGCTGCAAGACAGCAGAAACATTTCAGCAGTTTCTTGTAAGCATGATGAATGTTACATAAATTTTTTTTTTATAATAATGCCCTGGTTCAAATACCAGTGATACACTAATGTTTTTGTGTTTATTTGTTTTACTTTCCTCAGGCACTTTGGATTGGAGTTCTGCATCATGTTTGCAACAATCACACCTGGGAAACGGGAAGCTGCCAACACGACCACCTTGAAGACACTCAGGTTAAAGAGTGGATTGAGAGAGATTCAAAGAGCCATAAAGCTCTAGTGGAGATCGTCCTCAACAAGCGTTGGCAGAAGGATGTCCACAAGTATCTGCGCTTCAGGTAAAGTGTTGGGACATGACATTTAAAAAGAAATGTAACAGAGCCATAAGTCATGTGTGTGTGTGTGTGTGTGTGTGTGTGTGTTTTTAGGGTCTAATTTTTTTTTATTCATCCAAATCGACAGCACATCTCGAGTCATTTCAGAATCACATTCTGATGTATGCCAGCAAGCGCCAGGCCTTCACTCCCCGAGTGTATGACACGAGAGTTGTGCTCGCAGCACTGGACTACAATTTCCACCGCGAACGACCAACATACAGGACGGCTGAGGGCCAGCAAGTGTATGTCAAACTCTCATCAAATTGTGTTGTATTCAAATAATTGCATATTCACATTATAAATTATGTATTCACAAGTATGATAGTTTATTTCTCATAATGAATAAATGACTTGTAATCATTGCCTTTTGTTAATTTTAGTTATAGGAAGAAGTACAATAAAAATGCAAGAAGATATAGCCTTTACGCCATAAAGTGTCAAAAATCATATGGTTACATCCTTGAGTTACAAGCACGCATCTTGAAAGGGAGAGTCACAAGCGGAATTGGGATGCCGCGAAAGAGGTCCCTAAGAGCAGATGACCAAAGGCATCTTGGTGTTGTGCCACCGATACCACCACCACCGACATCAGAGTTGGAACATACACAAGTCAGCAGAGGTCTGGGTAAGTGACGCACATCTACTTTCCCTTATTTTAGCCCATTAACTTTGCCTCAAACTAATACTGAATTGTGTGCACATGTCTAATTGCACGTCTTTCACAGGATCAGCCTTCCATGCTGCTTCCAACTTGGAGACAGATTGAGATGTTGTTTTGCTGGTATCTGAGTTGTAAATACATGATCAAAAATCATTTCAAACATAAATAAATCTATATTTGTGTTTTAAAAAAAAAAATTATTTCAATCTTTTTGTGTATCAAATTGTTTTTGCACATAATTTTGACATTTTTCTCTATCCCTATTTTAGAACAAATACAGAACAGAGTCCAATGACAATTTTTTTATTCTTTTAAACAAAGTATTAAGTCAATAGAGCTTCAAAAAATACAAAATATATAAATGGATATAACTATTTACAATATTGACAAAACTTTTATTAGATCCCTGGAATGTAGCCGGTGTATTGTCCCTGAGGGTCTGGAAAATTTTCCCTTATCTGGCAAACACAGCAGCTGGGAATGACTCTCCTGTTCCCCTGTCCTAATGAGCCATGCTGCCAGAAAATAAAGTGTCTGTAAGCTGCATGTCTGTATTCACGGTTGTCATCACCGGGCTCCCTTAAATTTCCAAAAGCAGTGAGATCCTCCCGGTACTGCCTATGTATCCGCAGATATCCCTCATCCTGGCAGTATTGAGTAAAATGTGGAAGGAGGCTCACACAGTGGGCCAGGTCCTGTCCACAGCATTTCCGCTCCCTGTCGGTCGGCATGTCTCTGCAGTGGCTACAGGTGCACCAAGGTACCCCCGGAACCTCCGCAGATGTAGGGGCACCATGTCTTAGCTGATGCTCCATCAATATATCAAATACCAGACCCGGCTGCCTCTCCAGCAATCTACCTGTGAGGCGTATGTGATCCTCAAGACTCATGTCCAGCAGAAGTCTCTGAAGAAATTAAAGGAAATAAGATAGGGTTAGTCCATTAGATATACATGTAGGTATAAGATACACCTATGTAGTCACAAACAACATGTTGAACAACATGTTTTGCAGTATATTGCACTGGAGGCATTGCAGGGATTCTCATGTATCAATGTTATCAAAATAAAAGTTTTTTTGTGCAAAAGAAAACATTGCTCTCTGAAACATTTTCTATAGCTCTCTTTTTTTCATAAACAATCAGTTAGCTCAAGTTGTGAATATTTTGCTACGTGCATAAGATTGTACAGAGAATTAAAATGAATTGTTAAAGTTACTGCTAGCCACATAAATTGTACAAACCTCTGTCGCTTCTCTTCTCTGCCTTTGGAAACTTTCAACTCTATCAAGATCCTCTCTTGTAGCTGCCGGGCATCTTTGTCGGCGTTGTATTGACTCTCGCTCTCCTCCTCTTCCTCGTCGTCCACTTCCTCGCCTAGATCCCACTGATCCACTGCCTCTCTGTCCTCTTCCTCTACCTCTACTTCTTCCTCTCCCTACTGTTGAATCATCTGATGATGATATCTAACAATGCACATACTTCAAAAAAATATAACGAGTAAACAAGGCATAACTACTAATTACAATTGTTCATGTTTTTGACACTTATTACTTCATACTCTAACATTTGTTTGTTCGTTGTGTCAGTTTGAAGTTTGTTTGAAATAACAAACCTGTTCACCCGAAGGAAAACTCGACGAAGTGCTATTAGAAGACATCCTGTCATAGCTTTTTGGTACATAACGGCTACCGTAGATGCAACACGCATTTGAAAACGCGAGGCGCTGGAGAGCACAATTCGTTTGAATGCAAAATACAATTTCACCGCTAGATGGAAGTAATTCTTACTTAATGTCCCTTTAATTTTTAATTCTAGTCAAGCACACGTAGTACTTCAAACATACATTTGATATTAGAGTACATGCAACATTTTTATTTAAACATTAACATTTAGTATGATATCCTATTTTGTTGCATAGCTTTTGTTGCATAGGTTCAGAGTAGACGTTTCTTATTTTGTTAACTGCACATGATGGAATGACTCTGCGGACTCTTCTCCCTAGCCAGCCATGCATCCACCATGTAAACTGACGATATGAGGCATATCTGAATTTTTAAAACAATTATACTATTATGTTATGAAAAAATTATTTAAGCTGTTTGTCTTAACCAATAAAACTTCCTTCACTGGAAGCGCACAGTCCAGTTAACTTTTTTTCCACTATTTGTAGGCTACAGTGTAGGTACAGTAGGCTACCATGTAGGCATACTTAGGTAACCATGTTCAAGTTTGACTTACCTATTAGTCACCTGGTTGCGATTTGGTAGACCAGCACTATGGCGGTCATGGAGGCTGACAAGGGCAGCCCATAAAACGTCTCGGGTTACGTATGTAACCCTTGTTCCCTGAGAAAGGGAACGAGACACTGCGTCGGTGACGACACTAGGGGAACGCCCTTCAGCGTAGCGCGTCTGAATTTATGAATGAAACCGAATCCAATCCTATTGGCGTTGCGTGATGACATAGCGTGTGACGGCATAAGCGGATGTATACAAAAGCACGCCGGCACACAGAAATGTCAGCTTTTGCTATGAAGCAAGTGCTCCAAGCGGGGTGAGGTGTGGCGAACCGACGCAGTGTCTCGTTCCCTTTCTCAGGGAACAAGGGTTACATACGTAACCCGAGACGTTCCCTTTCGAGGGAACTCGAACTGCGTCGGTGACGACACTAGGGGAACGAGATACCCACTATACCACAACGAACCCCGCTCATCCTAGTGTGAAGCTGTCTTCAGGCACAACTTAGGACGAAAGCACTCGTGCACCGGGTGTAGAGGGAAGGTCCAGACTGTAAAACCACATGAATGTGTGCGGAGTGGCCCAGCCAGCCGCCTCACATATGTCATGGATAGAAACCCCTGAAAGGAGGGCTCTAGAGGCGCCATGCCTCTGGTGGAGTGAGCCCTCACAGCCATATGTGAAGGCAAATTGCGCACTTGATAGGCCAGGGAAATAGTCTGAACGATCCAGTTGCTGATGGTCTGCTTAGAGGCGGAAAGCCCCTTCTTGGGCGACCCAAAACACACCAGCAACTGGTCCAACTTCCACCATGAGGAGGACTCCTGGATGTAATACCGAAGTGCTCTGACAGGGCAGAGCAGATGAAGTCTCTCCTCATCCGCCGTCACATGAGGTGGAGGATGAAATGCCTGCAGAACCATAGGCGGTGCCACATTAGATGACACCTTGGGCAAATAGCCGGGCCTGGGATGTAAGGTGGCCATAATGTTGCCTGGAGCAAACTCCAAGCACCCAAGGAAATAGAGAGCGCCTGGAGATCTCCTACCCTCCTCAGAGAAGTAATGGCCAACAAAAAGACCACCTTAAACGAAAGGTTCTTGGCCTCGGCCGACTCCAATGGTTCGAATGGGGCCTCGGCCGGCCCTTCGAGAACCACTGCCAGGTCCCAAGAGGGAACCCTGGTGCGAGTCGCAGGTCTCATCCTCCAGGTTCCACGGAGGAAGCGTACGACCAGGTGATGCCTCCCCAGAGGACCATCACTCAGAGGAGCGTGGAAAGCCGCAATGGCAGCCACATAAACCTTGAGTGTGGACGGGGTAAGCCCGGCAGAAAAGCGGTCTTGGAGAAACTCCAGTACTGAAGCCACTGGGCAGTTAACTGGGTCCAAATCACGCTCTCTGCACAAAATGGAAAATACATTCCACTTAAGGCCATATAACTTCCTCGTGGAGGGAGCTCTGGAAGTTAGTATGGTTTCGACCACTCCAGCTGACAGGCCGGCTTCTAGGTACTGTACCCCCTCAGGGGCCAGACCCACAGGTTCCACAGCTCGGGGTCGAGGGTGGAGAACTAAGCCTTCCACCCGGGACAAGTCCCTCCTCAGAGGGATCTGCCATGGCGGGCCTGCCAGGAGTGAAATGATGTCCGAGAACCATACTCGGGCCGGCCACAATGGGGCTACTAAGAGTAGACTGACCCCGTCTCGACGGACCCTTTCCAGAACTGCTGGGAGCAGAGCGATCGGGGGAAAAGCGTACAGACGTAGCCTCGGCCACGTCCGCACGATGGCATCCAACCCCAGCGGGGCTGGATGCGTGAGGGAGAACCACAGTGGACAGTGTGTCGTCTCTCGAGACGCAAAAAGGTCCACGTCCACTGGGCCAAACCTCTTGCATATCAACTCCACCGTCTCGGGGTGGAGTCTCCATTCCCCGGGCCTCAGCCCCTGCCTCAACAGTACGTCTGCTCCCTGATTCTGGTCCCCCGGGACATACATCGCCCTGAGAGACGATAGTCTCCGCTGGGACCACAGGAGGATCTGATGCGCCAGTCTGCACAGAGGGCGCGACCTCAGACCCCCCTGGCGGTTCAAATAAGACACCACCAACATGTTGTCGGTTCTCACGAGGACATGGCCACCATGGAGGTCTGGCAGGAAGCTCCTCAGAGCCCGGAACACCGCCAACATTTCTAGGCAATTATGTGCCAAGAGGAATGATGGTCCTGCCAGAGACCTCTCGTAAAGCGGCCGTCCATGACCGCGCCCCAGCCCGTGAGGGAGGCGTCTGTCGAAATAGATACTCGGCGACATAACGCTCCCAAATTGGGACCCTGGGACAGGAACCAAGGCTTTTTCCAAATTGATAGGGAACGAAGGCATCTGCGCGTAACCCTTATCAAGCGGAATGGATTTCCCCTCGGGGAAAACCCCTGGGTTCTCAACCATCACTGTAAAGCTCTCATGTGTAGCAGGCCAGAAGGTATCACGCTGGACGCTGCTGCCATGAGACACAACACTCTCTGAAAGTGTTTGACAGTGACGGCCTGGCCTAGCTTTATCCTGGACACTGTGGTCAGGATAGACTCGATCCGAGCAGGAGACAACTGTGCTCGCATCGTGACCGAGTCCCACACCACTCCCAGGAATGTGGTTCTCTGGGCTGGTGTCAACACGCTCTTCTTCGTGTTGAGTCTCAACCCCAGGCTCTGGATGTGGGCGAGGACGACATCTCGATGCCGAATCGCCAGCTCTCTCGACTGGGCCAATATAAGCCAGTCGTCGATATAATTGAGCACCCTGACACCCTCGAGCCTCAGGGGTGCTAGAGCTGCATCCATACACTTGGTAAAAGTGCAAGGGGAGAGTGCTAGGCCGAACGGAAGAACCAGATATTGGTAAGCTTCGCCCCCGAAAGCAAACCTCAGGAACTTCCTGTGAGATGGAAGGATGGAGATGTGGAAGTAGGCGTCTTTTAGATCTATCGAGACAAACCAATCCTCGGATTGAATTTGACTCACGATGATGGGAATAGTGAGCATCTTGAACCTGAATCTCCTCAGAGACCGATTCAGATGCCTCAGATCTAAAATTGGACGCAACCCTCCATCCTTCTTTGGAACTATGAAGTACCGGCTGTAGAACCCGGACTCCCTGACTGGTGGGGGAACACGCTCTATGCCCCTTTTTCCAGCAGCGAGTGAACTTCCTGTTCTAACACTTGACCCTGCTGTGGGTCTACTGCAGCCCAAACCACCCCGTTGATACTTACCTCGGTGGGCGGACCCGGAACTGCAGCCTGTATCCAATTTCAACAGTGCACAGGACCCATGGAGAAATACTGGGGAGACATTGCCATGCCTCCACAAAGTTTAGCAAGGGAACCAGCCCCTCAGGGCTGGTGTCAAGTGTCTTGTGAGAGCCCTTCACGATACCCTGAAGTGGAAGACCGGCAGGGAATAATCGAAAACGACTCTCGGTGTGCGGACGCCAGCGCTGCCTGGCCGCAAGCTCTTGGGGCAGACAGAGCAGCGTGCATTCGCTGGAAACTGATGTGTCCCGAAGCGCAAATAGCGGCGGGATGCTGAGACCAGTTTCCTGAGGGCCCGGTGAGAGAGGGGATCTTGATCGCTCTCTTTCGGGGGGGACAGCCCTCCAAGGTCTCACACAAGTTAGGACCTTTCTCCCGACGCCTTCCTGGCCTGAAAGGCTTTGGGCGAGAGCGCCGCCTAGAGTCCCAAGCTCAGGTTTTTTTTTTTTTTTTTTGAGGGGGACCTCTAGAAGCAATACTCTCCTTCAGATGGTAGGCTGAATTAAAATATCTAACCAAGTTCTAAGTCAGATACAATTTTTAATTACTTTAACTCCTCGGAAATAAATGCAGCCATAACACTGGAATACTGTTTTATATTTAATTATACAATCTCGTAACCTACACGCTGCCTCGGCAAACGCGATATTCGAGCCGTTATAATTTGGCTTTCATCCCTGGAGAATAAAGTCAACAGGCTGCGAGACTGAAGCGCACGGCTGTACACGTCAAGATATTTCTCAATGAACACAGCCAGCACCCTCAGGAGCTGACTGTGAATGCCTCGCACCTAAACAGTATTATTTATCAAATCGAGTGTGTCCCTTTTATTGCAGACCCGTAACGCGTTGCCTTAACAAACGCGAGATTCGAGTAGTACACAATATATTTGGCTTTCATCTCTCGAGAAGAAAGTCAACAGGCGCGAGGCTGAGATACCCGAAACGCACGTGTGCGGCGAGTTATTTCTCAATGAACACAGCCAGCACCCTCAGGAGCTGACTGTTCATGCCTCGTACACACACAGCAAACTGCAAAGTAGACTCGTAACCTACATGCTGCCTCGGCAAACACGAGATCCGAGCTACTAGATTCTGTATTGCAACTGCAAGGCAACCTTAAATCTACGTGCTGCCTCGGCAAACGCGAGATTCCAGCCACAGAATCTTATTGCAAAATACACTCGTAATCTAAGCGCTGCCTCGGCAAACGCGAGATCCGAGCTACTAGATTCTGTATTGCAACTCCAAGGCAAACCTTAAACCTACGCGCTGCCTCGGCAAACGCGAGATTCCAGCCACAGAATCTTATTGCAAAATACACTCGTAATCTAAGCGCTGCCTCGGCAAACGCGAGATCCGAGCTACTAGATTCTGTATTGCAACTGCAAGGCAAACCTTAAACCTACGCGCTGCCTCGGCAAACGCGAGATTCCAGCCACAAAATCTTATTGCAAAATACACTCGTAATCTAAGCACTGCTTCGGCAAACGCGAGATCCGAGCTACTAGATTCTGTATTGCAACTGCAAGGCAAACCTTAAACCTACGCGCTGCCTCGGCAAACGCGAGATCCCAGCCACAGAATCTTATTGCAAGATACTTTAACAGGACATACAACACCAAATAGGACAGACTTGTTCACACATACACAGAGCGCTTGCTGAATAGCAAAAAGCTGACATTTCTGTGTGCCGGCGTGTTTTTGTATACATCCGCTTATGCCTTCACACGCTACGTCATCACGCAACGCCAATAGGATTGGATTCGGTTTCATTCATAAATTCAGACGCGCTACGCTGAAGGGCGTTCCCCTAGTGTCGTCACCGACGCAGTTCGAGTTCCCTCGAAAGGGAACATCTTGATTGAGGCAAACTGCGTTAAAGTTTTTGTGAGCTGTGATACACGGAGTATCTGTAAATATAACCAAAGCATCTTGTTATATCGTTTTACTATATATTCTCATCAGAATCACAATCAGCTTTATTGGCCATTTGACTCTGATAATCTTTGCTCTCAAAGTACAACACTCACTTAATGAAGTTTTATGTAACAAAGTTCGGGAGGAGCATGTTCAGGTAATCATCCAATCAGCACAAGAAGAAGCCAGTATAAATAAAGCCTTCCCTTACCTCCTGTCTCATGACTAATTTCTCAGCACCTGACTCCGCCTCCGTGCAGTCATGTCCGAGTTAGAGCTCTTCCCCTCCGACGATGAATCTTTCATCACGGAGTCATCTCCACCGCAAAGCGCAGATCCAGCGACCCTTCCTTCTCCAGCAACCAACGACAACATTGAGCCTCCATCCTTAACCAGGGGACGTCGGCCCTCCAGATCCTCTCCACATACTCCAAGACGCCGAAGACTCCCCTCACCACCGCCAGCGAGGAACTCATCATCTTCATCATCGTCTTCCTCCACGCCTTCCCACCTTCCAGCTCCCCCTAACATCCCTCCCATAGGGAAGTGGACAGTTAAGGGGCTAAGACAAGCCCTAATTAATTCTGATGCAAATTTCTCCCGCAGGATGAAAAAAGCAGAATTATTTAATTTATATGTCACCTTACAATCTTCTCACCTTTCTGTTTCAGCACCAATTCCTTCGGCTCGAACGAGCAAGGCTCGCCGGGCCCCGATCGCTCGTCCCGCAGTACCTCCTTCCTCACTTGCAGCGCTGGGCTCCGCCCTCGCGCCACGGCGTCACAGACCTTCCGCTAGCCTGGGCCGCGCCCCGGAACCAGTCACGGATGGGCGCCAATCTCCTCCAGGTCAACTCCCCTCCTCAGCCCCTCCCATTGTGGTACCTCACACTCTAGATCCCGGCAGTTCCACTTTTTTACACGATCCCCAAACATTTTTCTTCCCTTCTACTTTCAGTTTTCCTCCTTCCCAAGCTCCAGGTGCTCACCCTAACGTGAGGATGCCTCCGTTAGCCGGTCAATCGCCGGCGCATTTCTTTCCCCTTCCCTTTCCACACTATGCTCTTCCTATTCCTCCTCCTCCACCCAACCCGGGGGCCGATCTCCGCGTGAGGATGCCTCCGCAAACGGCCACAGCCCTGATTTCCCATCCCTTTAACCCTCTCCAAGTGCGTTCTCCTTTCTCTCTCTTCTCAGCCACTCCTCAACCAGCCCCTCCGAATGCAGTAGCAACTGAATCTCCTCCAGTGACGAACAACATCAGAGCTCAAATCCTAGCAGGTGCAGATGTTGATTTGGGCTCTCTCCTGTCCTTGTTTCCCCCAGCTGAGTCCAATCACCAAGTAGACTGCGGCGACATTTCAGTCACTCTTAAAAATAACTCACAGGTTACATCACGTTCATTGTCACTAGCCGAATTCTGTATTGCCTTCAGACGCTATACAGAAATCATATGCTCGTCTTTTCCCCATAGACGGCGCGAGCTGAACGACTATCTGTCTATCATAGCGGAGCTCGCGTTGTCTTATGGGGGTAGTCATTTTTATACGTACCACAAGCTGTTTTCCGCAAAATGCGCCGTCCGCGTTTCCCAATGGAATCAGTGTCCCTATTGGGGAGCGTTGGACACTGATCTCCATAACCGAGTCTTCCTCGGGTGCAGAAATATCTCCTGCGTAATCTGCAGATCCACAATCCATGCCACCACGGCATGCCCCCAAATTAATCTGTCGATCATTCCCTGCCCAGAGCAGAATGCCATAAAATCCACAAGTTAAGTTCCGCGTCACGCAAGAGAAGATTTTTCAGAGCACCATACTTGGCACCCAATAGACAAGTTTGTAGGAACTTCAACGAATGGAAATGCCCAAGACAACGCTGTCGTTTTCTCCACGTCTGTGATTACTGTGGCGGCGCACACGCCCGCGTGATATGCCCAGTCAAAAAATCTGTCAATAAAAATGCAAAAAACTATCTCTCGACTCCTGTGAAGGTTTTCCGTCTAGCCGAAGAATTATCACCACCCAGATCCCAACTTCACAAATTATTTACTGACAGGTCACAATCAAGGCTTTAAACCCGGTGTAGAAAGCCATCCCATGCAAAATGTTATCTGCGCTAACCTTCAGTCCGCCTTAGCAGAGCCTGGAGTAGTAAAAAAGCGAATTAAAAAAGAAATTGAATCCGGTTTCATGATGGACCCATTCAAGGCCCCCCCGTTCGACGAATTTCGCATCAGCCCCATAGGCGTGGCTACCAGGAAATTCTCTGGGATAATTTGATAAGCGGTTGATAATCGACCTTTCAGCCCCCCATAATTCTCCATATCCGAGCATCAATAGTCTCATCCCTCTCGAAGAGTATTCTCTCAACTATCATGATATCGAACAAGCCATAACCATGATTAAAATAGCTGGACCTTATCGCGCATCTCCTAGCCCTCTCTTCATCTGTTCATGCGCTGGAAGATCGGATCATCCTTTCCGGCGAGTCAAAAAACGAGCTAAAATTATGGATTAATTTCCTCAATCAGGGGAACGGCTTAACTTTTTTTTACGATGACTTTATCTCTCTCCCCCTCAATATCAAACTGTTCACAGACGCAGCTCACTCGATCGGCTTCGGCGGCTATTACCAAGGACGCTGGTTCGCGTCTCCCTGGCCCCCTCAGCTCCTAGACACACCCCAGTCTTCAGCCTCCTCTGCCCTTTTTGAGCTCTACCCAATCGTCGTCGCAGCTTCCCTATGGGGGAAAGAATGGTCAACCAAAGACATCCAAATCCATTGCGACAACGAAGCAACCGTGCACTGTATCAACAAGGGTCGTTCTCACGTACCTGCGCTTATGCCACTCCTCAGACGCCTCATATGGATCTCCGCATGCGACCAGTTCAACCAGAAAGACTCGGGAGAATAAATACTGTAACAATAAATACACTTATTGATAACCCAGCAAGCAATAAAGTTCTTTGGCGTAGGCCCCGTCCATAGCTCGCAATCCAAGGGTCCGGACTCTGCATTTCCTGCCTGAAGACGAAGGCAGGGGCGCAGCCGACCCCCCGGGAGATATAGGAAGGGACCATCCTGGTGGTGGTGGGGAGGTTGGAAGGGAAGGAACCATCTTGGAGGTGGTGGGGAGGATAGAGGTCAATGGAAGCGTCAGCATCTGCGAACTCAAACACGTGTAAGTACCGGTCTTTTATACCGTAAGTATTAGACGCGATTGGATAGATGAGAAGGTAATTAGTGACGCAACAATTGAGTCTTCCTGGCAAAACTTAACGCTAAAGCTTCTGTAACCCAGGTCACAAAGGGTTAAAATAGAACCTTGAGAAAAGAAAAAGAAAAAAAACAACACATATTATATGTAGAAAATGAATCATCTATATTATTCAATATAGTATATAAAAAAATGAGAGAAATCAAAACAATAATTGTATTTTAAAATAATTCTAAGTTGAAACTAGTCAGAGTAACCTAAAGAGATCGCCAATTGGATAAAGCGAAAGTTGAGCCCCGCCCCTAAAAAGATCGTCGAAAAAAGAGAAATATGAGAGAAGCTATATGAGAGAAGCCATGCGAAAGCATTACCTGTATTCAAGTTGATAAGAGATAAAAACAAACTTTGATTATATTGAACAGAAGTTCTGTATGTTCTTGATCGGAAGGAAGATTTAGGCAGTGGCGATTTACAGAAGTAATAAGACCAAAGCGATGGGTGTTTAGGATAATCACCTAAATATTTTCTTTTCTTTTTGGATTATATTCTCCTTGGCCGGGTTTTTTTTTTCTCTTTTCTTTTTTTTTCCTCTTTTTTTTTCCTTTCTCTTCTTTCCTTTGAGCATATATGAGTGAATGTTTCATCTGCTGCCAATCCTGAGCTTCAGCAGTTGAGATTGACGTCGAGGAATTGTCCTTGCCTTTTGCTGTGTGCGCATTGCGAGGACTGGCGAGCCATTCCCATCTGAATCGTACCTGGTGATATAGTTTCAAGCGTGAGGAATACATATTGGTAGGACGAACCATTCTTCTTTAATCACCTTTATTCTACTGGACTGAGCAAATTATTATTTTTTTCTTTTGGACTCGCTGGATTGAGAAACTGATTTTTCATGGACTAAGTCATATTATTGTGTTTTTTTTTTCTTCCCTGAATTTGAACTGAAACACTGATTTTCTGAACTGAAACTTTTGAAAATTTTTTTGTTTATTTCTCATTGGACATTGCAATTGAATGAGACATACTGTGGTTTATATTGTGTTTTGTTTTCCTAAAAAGATACGAAAAATATTAATACTTTTCTTATGTTTAATACGTACCATTGATGTTTTGAGTGGTTATTCCCCTTTTGTTGTCGTCGTGTACCATTACCATTTTTTCCTCCAGAGAGTCGCACTTAATCTTCTGTGACTGGTCTATACCTAGTTTAAGCTTGTGATTGAGGTTACACTTCCATTTCTTAAATAACTGCAAATCACGTCCCAGGGGCTCAAAATCAAATCGCTGACTCTCTCTCCCGTTTCTCTTTTCAGAAATTCAGGATGCTGGCACCAGAAGCAGACCCCACTCCAACTCCAGTAACTCCTTATTTGCAGCTGATCTTCCCATAAACCATCCGCTAAAATCCCTCCTGGACACGTCCATTGAATCCATCCTCCAAGCCGTTTCTCCCAGAACCCTGCAAACTTATTTCACCGCATGGAAATCGTTCAAATCATTCCACCTCTCTCACAACCTGTCGTTTCCCAAATTTTCTCTTTTAACAGTTACTTCATTCATATCTCATCTTCATAGTATTAAAGGTCTCCAAGCTGGATCCATTAAAAGCTATCTAAGCGGCATTCAATGCTTTCATAAATTAATCCACGGTAAACCTACACCTGCAATAAATAACTCCCAAACGTCCCTTCTAGTTAAAGGGATACTCCACCAGTTTTTCTTATTAAACTATGTTATTCCCTTAACTAAGACGAGTTGATACATACCTCTCTCGTCTCAGTGCGTGCACTATATCGCTCTGTATTGCCGCAAAACTATGTTAGCACTTAGCTTAGCCCATGTATTAAATATGGGCCAAGCAGAGAAGCGACCAAAAACTTCCACGGTTTTCCTATGTAAACACAGTTACTCGAGTAGTGTAACTTGACCTGGGCTGGTGACACAAAATAAACCGTTGCGCTTTTCTAAGCGTTTAAAATTGATGACTATATTGTATGGCGGAATACCATAACAAGTGCTTTTGAGCACTTCGACTTGGCGCAATAATATCTTCACTCGTGAAAAGTCCTCTTACCGGCTCCCGCTTCCTCTCCCCCTCCCTCTGACATTTCAGTCAATACAACCAACGTGACATGCACCGGTCTTTCGCCAGCTCCGGTCTGTTCTGGATCATATCTTTCTTGCCTCTCACGGTCCATAAGAGCTAATTCCTCCTCCGTGTACTCGGGTTCAAACAGATATGGCTCTGGGTCTGCTACAAAGAAGTCATAATCATCTACAAAGTCCGCCATTGCAAATGATCTGCAGTTTGCTAATAGCACAGGTAGTAAAAGTCACGTTGGTTGTATTGACGGAAATGTCAGAGGGAGGGGGAGAAGAAGCGGGAGCCGGTAAGAGGACTTTTCACGAGTGAAGATATTATTGCGCCAAGTCGAAGTGCTCAAAAGCACTTGTTATGGTATTCCGCCATACAATATAGTCATCAATTTTAAACGCTTAGAAAAGCGCAACGGTTTATTTTGTGTCACCAGCCCAGGTCAAGTTACACTACTCTAGTAACTGTGTTTACATAGGGAAAACGTGGACGTGTTTGGTCGCTTCTCTGCTTGGCCCATATTTAATGCATGGGCTAAGCTAAGAGCTAACATAGTTTTGCGGCAATACAGAGCGATATAGTGCACGCACTGAGACGAGAGAGGTATGTATCAACTCGTCTTAGTTAAGGGAATAACATAGTTTAATAAGAAAAACTGGTGGAGTATCCCTTTAAGGGAATCCAAAAATCCCGCCCCACGCGCCCAGATACCAGACAACAAATCACAATCGATATACTCACCAGATGCATCTCATCACTCCATCTTGGATACCACTCCATCAACACCGCCTATACATTAGAAGCTATGTTCATCCTAGCATTCTTCGGTTTCCTCCGCTGTTCTGAACTGACCATCACTTCCTTATTCAACCCAAATATCCATCCCACTATTTCAGACCTTCAGATCGTAGATAATGATTCCATATCTTTTTTCATTAAACAAAGCAAAACGGACAGAGACAAAAGAGGTCACTTCGTATATATTTTCAATCTACAAACTCCCATCCAACCGTACCATGCGCTTTTTAATTACCTGCAGTACAAACTTTCCACGTTCAAATCCCCACTCGACCCACTTTTCACTAAAGACTCCAATCATCCAGCTACGAGATTCTGGTTCCAAAAGCATCTTAAAGCAGTCCTCATCAAATCCGGCGTCACAGCAGAACATTTCTCTAGCCACTCATTCCGCATCGGAGCAGCTACCACAGCCGCTCAAAAAGGTCTCTCCCAACAACAAATCAAAACCCTCGGTCGCTGGTCATCGAATGCCTTCAAAACCAATATTAGGTCTAGCCGTTTTTACATCAGAAATGCTCACCAAGCCCTAACTAATTAATTAAATTATAATTATCACCTGCTGCGCCCTCGTTTCAGTTACATCCGTTTACACCAAACCTTCCGATTACATCTGGGCTCGCCGCTTGCACGCTCGCTTAATATTCATAGGGTACGTTTTTCAATCATATGCAGACTCCCCCGTTCACACGCAGCGATGACTCACCCGTTCGAAGGCCGGGGTCCGTCCCCCTTCCAAAACGCTGGTCGAACCATCCCGTTCGAATTGCAGTGAGAGTCTGCCCGTCTTAGTCGTCGCCGGACGACCACGCTCGTGTCGCCAGGAGGGCTCCCCATTCGTCGGGACTTGAGGGGTCTTTCCCGTGCCCCAGCCCCCCTTCGAAGCGCCGGTCGAGCCCCACCGACCGAGTCCAGCGGGCGCCCTCCGTCCAACCTGGCGAGGCTTACCCGTCCGATGCCGTGAGCATATAAGTTCCCGTCGGACGCTGCGAGAGCCCTCCCGGGTGAACGGTTAAACTCGTCCACAAATTCACGCTCGCATAATTCTTGCGTCAGCGAGCTGTCAGTTCAACTGCAGAATCGGCTTATCCGTCCAATGCCATGAGCATCCAAGTTCCCGTCGGTCGTTGCGAGAGCCTTCCCAGTCGAACAGGCAAGCTCTTTCCTTGGTAAATACATACCCTTCACTTTTTGGGGGGTTAAATTCTACGCACGCTGTCTTTCGTTTATCTGGCATTTTGGGGAGTACTCTAGAGTCGGGCCGAATTCTGAGCTCGGAGCCCTCCCCCCGGACAGCAAGCCAAATACGCATTATAATGTTACATCAGATTTCATTAACATGTAAACTCGTGAAATGAAGTTTTATGTAACAAAGTTCGGGAGGAGCATGTTCAGGTTATCATCCAATCAGCACAAGAAGAAGCCAGTATAAATAAAGCCTTCCCTTACCTCCTGTCTCATGACTAATTTCTCAGCATCCCACCACCACCCCTTCACCCCACATTCGGCTGGGTCCGCTCATAGATACCTATGATCTCTAAGGTTATGGGGGGAGTACTCTGGGGTCGGGCCGAATTCTGAGCTCGGAGCCCTCCCCCCGGACAGCAAGCCAAATACGCATTATAATATTACATCAGATTTCATTAACATGTAAACTCGTGAAACATATAAAGAATAAAAACATAAAGGACAGTAAGAAATATTTAAAAAAAATACTGAAGTATGCAGTATAACAATACTATAGAATTTACAAATGTACAAAGAAATATACACTAACAATTGGAGAGGGAAAAAATAGTGCGTAGTGACTGCTTGGGGAAAATAAAGCAAACGACGGCGGTAGATGACTTATTAAATTATTTATACCGATAGTACGATCGTCTGCTCTAATACTTAGAGTACCCAGGACAGCTGCTGACAAAAAGTGGAGCTCTTTACAGCAAATGCTCTCGTTCTCGCTTGGCATTGGCAAGCAGTTGCCGCACAGACACCATCAGTTTTGCCCTACTCTCGCTTCCTCAACTCTCTGATAATCTTCATTTTCATGTAACTCTTGAGTGGGCCTATCGTCTTCCGCGTTATTCTCCTGATTTAAGCCTACGGTGTGCTCGGGTTCAAACTGAAAAGGCTGAACGGCAGACGTGTTTATCTCGCTACCTGTAAAAACGTAGCTAGCTAGCCGGTACGTTGGAAAAAGAATAACCGAAGCAGCTACAGCGGCTAGGCTACAACCAGGCAACAACCTATACACGTCACTACCCAGAATGCATTGAGACGTAAATAACTATGGCGGCCTACGAGTGAACGGATTTTCGGCTTTTTTTAATAAAAACAAAAACATTTGGAGTGTTTTTGTATCACCTTTTTATAGCTGACGCCCACGTTAATCTTATAAGGATAATCAACATGCTGCACTAATTGGGGTACCCTTTAAAGAAAATGAGAAAACATTTTTTTATGGATTTTCCCAAACTCTTTATCTGGCCTCTTCGGCGACGCAGTGAACACGGTCGTCGAGAGGGTTCAGGAGTCAGCCATACAAGAAACGGCTGCCTTCCAAAAACTTCTCCCTCGCCAGAGTCTCCTGGGTTGCTGAGCGGGAGCAGCCCCAAACTTTTAAAAACCGTGCCACACAAAAACAGAGCATGGCTTCCCGTGTTCCCCCACAAAAAGACTGGGGACACGGAAAGCGCGCTCAACAGCAGCCTTCAGGGGATAAGACGGATCTGAGGACCGTCGTTATTTCCTAGAAATCTGCAAAGAAAAGGCCTGACGTCCTAGGGCTCAGGCCATCGAAGGCAGTTCCCCACCCAAGCAGAGCGGTTAACACCTCATTTTACGGTTCCCGTCTTCCTTCGGTGCCCTCAGGGGACTGTTATGCTAACCCTGCCACCTCGTGTGTTACAGAGCGCAGCGGTCTCCAGCGAGCACATATCTCAGGTGCCACCCGGAAACGTAGTGGCCCTGGGATGCCCGCCCCCTCCGAGGAGGGTCCTAGAGCAGTCAGTTCAGTCGTTCCCTGCCGGTTTGCCGTTACAGGGCGATGGGCTGATTGCTCAACAAAAACTGAATCCAGAAACCAGTCTCGAGAGGCTGGTACCTCTAGTAGAATTCTTGGCAGCGCGGAAGCTACTGCCAAATATTTCTCGTTAGGTCCTGCAGACCAAAAGGGGCTTTCATCCCACCGTGGTGAGCCCCGAGCAGGTTCTGGTAATGGAACAAGAAGTGAAAATCCTGTTGGACATAGGGGCCATAGAATATGTACCTCACTCCAGCAGGGACACCGGGTTTTTCAGCCGGTATTTCATCGTTCCAGAGAAGGATGGGGGGTTGCGTCCCATTTTGATTTTAATAGTTCTGTACGTTTCCGTCATGTAACTAAAGTTCAAAATGTTGAGACAGATCGTGCCACAGATCAGCTCCGAGGACTGGTATGTCACGAAAGATCTCAAGGACGCATACTTCCACTTTTCCATCCTTCCATATCCCGGGAAGTTCCTGAGGTTTGCTTTGGGGGACAAAGCATACCAATATCGAGTTCTTCCGTTCGACCTAGCACTATCACTCCGCACTTTCACGAAATGCGTAAATCCAGCTCTGGCGCCACTGCGTCCTCAGGGTATTCGCATCATGAACTACATCGACGATTTGTTGATTCTAGCTCAGTCGCATCTGTTGGCGGTTTGGCATCGAGATGTCGTTCTCACCCACATGAAAGAGCTGGGGTTACGGCTAAACGCCAAGAAGGGTGTGCGTTCTCCATTACAGAGGACTACTTTTCTAGGGGTAGTGTGGAATTCTATGTTGATGCGGGCGCGCCTGTCTCCGGCACGCATAGAGTCCATCCTGTCAGCTGTGGAAAGAATAATGCTAGGCCAGTCACTCACTGTGAAACAGTTTCAGAGACTGTTGAGTTTGATGGCAGCAGTGTCCAGCGTCATACCGTTTGGCCTGCTGTACATAAGACCCTCGCAGTGGTGGCTCTGGACCAAAGGGTTTTTCCCCGAGGGGCAACCCCTTTCGCATGATCATGGTTACGCGGCGATGCCTACATGCCCTGGTTATGTGGAAGAAACCTTGGTTCCTGTCCCAGGTCCCCATGTTAAGAGCTTCTTGTCGTTGCAGGATGCTAACGACAGATGCCTCCCTCACGGGCTGGGTAGCGTTCCTGGAAGGACCCTCGACTTAGGGTCTATGGGGCCTACCAGACCTCAGGGGCCACCATTTGTGACAAAGTCATCTAGGAGCAGACATCCTGTCGAGACAGGGGCTGAGGCCCGGGGATTAGATGTTCCACCCCGAGGTGGTGGAACAGATATGGAGGGAGTTTGGCCAGGCTCAAGTGGATCTGTTTGCGTCTCGAGAGACGGCTCACTGTCCACTCTGGTTCTCCCTCACGCATCCAGCTCCTCTCGGACTGGATGTGTTGGTACAGACGTGGCCGAGGCTAGCACCTAGTTCTGGAGAGAGTTCGCAGGGACCATCTGCGCCTACTTCTTTTAGCCCCGCGGTGGCCGGGCAGAGTTCGGTTCCCAGATCTATTGTCTCTCCTCTACGGGCTTCCTATGGAGTTTCCTGTCAGGAGAGACTTTCTGTCCCAAGCAGAGGGCTCTATATTTCACCCTCGTCCCAAACTATGGAACCTGTCAGCTTGGCCTCTGAGGGGGCCCAGCTCATAGGGTCAGGTCTCTCAACTGAGGTTGTGGAAACCATTCTACAATCCAGAGCTCCCTCCACGAGGAAACTTTATGCCCTGAAGTGGAAGGTTTTTACTTCATGGTGTAGTTACTGTCAGCTGGACCCAGTTAACTGCCCGGTTGGTACAGTGCTGGAGTTTCTGCAGGAGCGGTTCACTGCATATCTATCCCCGTCCACTTTAAAGGTTTACGTGGCGGCCTTAGGTGCTTACCACACTCCTTTGGGTGGAATGTATTTGGGTAAAGACCCCTTGGTATCTCGTTTCCTACGTGGCACTTTGAGGCTGAGGCCTGCTGCGCGCACGAGGGTTCCGACTTGAGACCTGGCGATTGTTCTCCAAGGCCTTTCCCAGGCTCCCTTTGAGCCCCTGGAGGAGGTTCCTGCCAGATTTCTGACTTTGAAAACTCTGTTCCTCCTCGCTATTTCGTCTCTCAAGAGAATAGGAGAACTTCAGGCGCTGTCGGTTGCACCCTCGTGCCTGGAATTTGCGCCCGGCATGGTTAAAGCGTTCCTTCATCCTAGGCCGGGTTATGTTCCCAAGGTCCCCACTAATGTGGCCAGATCTATAATGCTGCAGCCCTTCTGTCCTCCTCCGTTCCAGGATGCGGACCAGGAAATGCACAATTTGCTATGCCCGGTTAGGGCATTGGATGCTTATGTCCACAGAGCTGCCCTGTGGCGTAAATCCGAACAGTTATTTGTCTGTTTTGGACCCCCTAACAAAGTGTCCCCTGCATCTAAGCAAAGAATGAGCAAGTGAGTGGTCGAGGCTATCTCACTTGCTTATGAGTCGACCCGACAGCTTTCCCCTATGGCCTCTAAGGCCTTATTGTCAGAAGTTCCTCTTCAAGACGTTTGTGATGCGGCAGGCTGGTCCTCACCTCACACATTCGTTAGGTTCTATTCTCTGGACTTGGACTCTACACCAGGGTCCCGAGTGCTCTCGTCCTAGTGCTGCTCGCCCTGATTTCACACTGGACAGGCACTTCTCGCTATGGTGGCGCTGGTATAGATGTTCCCTTAGCGTCAATCGACACAACGCGAGTTCCCTTGAAAGCGAACGCCTCGGTTCCGGCTGGAACCTCGGTTCCCTGAAGAGGGAACGAGACATTGCGTCACCTGCCATATCTCCTACGTGCCTGTAAGCGACTTGTTCAGACCCTACGAAGCTGTCGCGGCTGGGTTTGAACCGGCTTTTTTACTTCCTGGTTCATGACGTCACCCGCTTCTGACGTCCCGTCACGCCATTGGGCTGATTTTACATGCGCTTCAATACATCAACACGCAAAGCGTTCCCTTAGCGTCAATCGACGCAACGTCTCGTTCCCTCTTCAGGGAACCGAGGTTACAGTCGTAACCGAGGCGTTTTGTAAGTGTAAAACATTTTAAAAACACAAATATTGGACGAAAAATAGCATGCAAGGGGATGTTTTAAAAATGGATGTCTGAATTTGCTCAAGTGATAAGAAATTTCATTTGGGTGGCCACCTAATAATTTAAATGCAGGAAAAACCCTGACATGGGAGGATAGAGGTGGAAGGGAGAGAATCATAAAATGTAATGTTTTCTTTTATGTATCTGATCTTTTATTTAGCTGGAGGTTTATCATTCATGGAGCATTGACGGCTTTAGCCGCTTAATTGTTTAATTAAGATAAGTGCTGCGACAAACAACCGGGCATCAGCTGTTTTATTGCAGCAGTTCAGAAGTGTGGACTCACTCCCCTCTCGAGTGCGCTCACACAAGGGCTCGGAGAACTCACACATAACTGGAAGAAGTGTGCACAATCGAAGGTGCTTTGTGTGGGTGGGAGAACAAGTTAAATAGCTTTAATGAAGAAGGTTGAACATTGTTGTAATGTTGTCTCTGTAGGATTGAAAGGTTATGGAGGGATGTCTATGAACAGGTCTTAGAGCTGTTTTACTGCCTGTGCTATGGAATGGAGACTGAGAGTTTGCTGGATCCAGATGATGATGTGCACCTATACGCACTGCACTGGATGTTCCTGCCTCATCTTCATCTGTTCCAGGAGGCTTGGAATAACCACAGTTTTAGGATCACGGGTAGCCAATCCCCTTGTGGACAACAATTCAAACTGCTGATGATCCAGACCAGGTACATGCAGATATGGCAGTTTGTTATGTAATATTGTTTGTACAATTTTAAAAATGTAATTTTTGCCTTTTTCCGTGTTGTTGCAAGGTGAATGATGACTTTGGGATAGACTGGGAAGAAACATCATGCAGTAATGAAATGTAGAGAGTGTCAGTCCCACAAGCACAACTACTGAGAGAGTTGACTAGAGACGGGTCGGTCATGACCAATTCGTTCAATTTGAATGAATCTTTAATATGACTCAGGACTACTGAGTTGTCTCAGAGAGTGATTTGTTAATTTTGTGTTGACCGCGCATGCGCAACATCCTATGGATTCTGTACCAGAAACAGAAATGATTAGTTCATCTCTCGAGTCTTCTCACACGTGATGAACGAATGACTTGAACTCAAAGACTCAAAAGATGAACTAATCAATTCTGTATCCGGTACTACAGATTGCATAGCTCAGTTTATGAGGATTGGCCATATTACTTTTTCCAGGATCATAGTAATGTCACAAAATAAATTGATGTAGGAGCTTAGCCACTACTGGTACTATAAGACTACACCCTGAAATTGATGCTACAAAATTATATAGCATAACACTGTGAACACTCTTGAAATCAGCAAGTAGAACTGGAGTTGGGGTACTCGAACTCGGACTCGAGTCCAATTTTGAATAAACTCGGACTTGTCACACACACGGATGAATTTGTACTCGGACTTGATACGTCATGGACTCGGACATTTTAGACTCGGAAAAATGTCCGAGTCCAGTCGAGTCCGGGCACTGGAGGACACAATATTATCATAGACAGTAAAAGAAATGGACACAGCGACCCCATTGGTTTCAACGGAGAAGACTGAAGCCCGATTATAGCACTCATTTCCTGATGGCTGAGCGACTGCATAGGCTCAAACTGAGCTTGACGACAGTCTGACAGTTGTAAATCTTCTAGTAGCTGTGCCAAGACAAATCTGAATCACCTAATTCCTCAAAAACGTTGTTGAAATATTTTGTCCCGTTGCTTTTATGGACTTTGTATCCATGGGCTTCTCCTTGACTTTATGCCTCGATGTCCCCCGATTGCCTCATAGACAGTAAAAGATTGTCGGCGAGCTTCTCCTCCTGTCTATACGGTAATGTCTCTATTGTGCGACAGAAAGTCGCGTGGTTATGACGCAATCGTTAGCCTATTTTTACAAAAACGGCTTCTACGGGGCCATGACGTAAGATACAAAGTAATGGAGCCTTTTATACATTGTCGTGTTTCTTTAGAAATAAATAATGGACAAATGAAGTCTTTGGACGCCTCTGATGTAAAGTTATTCGCTGTCAAAGTGACGCCAAAATGAATGGGAGTCAATGGAATGCTAACAGCAGGTGAAGTTCTGCTACAATGGCGGCTCCCGCGAGGCTTCAGTTTCCGGCTGATGGATTACACCCTTGAATATTATTCAAAAACTAAACGAAACTACTTGTGTTGTTTCACAGACATGTATATTAAGCGCATGAACACAGTGGCAAATCAGAGGCATTTTAGAGTCAACATGCGTAGAATTCGATTAAAATGTATGTTCAAAATCAGCACGAGATTTCTCCTTTCGCAAATCCCCTCATAAACAAAGTCTAGACTCTAAATAAATGAGAGATTCACTGTGCAGTGCGGACAACTTTAGTGTTAATGACGAGAGTTTTAGGGAGAGTGCAGAACGCGGTAAGTGATGGCTTAAAGAGAGCGAGCGCTATTGACAATCTAAATAATAGTTTTGTTCCCTTTCGTTGTCACTCCGAGTTACGTCGGATGACGACGAATGGGGTTTCGCTTAGAAAGCCTATCAGCTTCGAGTATTACAAAACGAGCCAATGGCAAAGAAATGCCATGGGTCTGCGGAATTTGCATGACGTAACTCCACCCCACCTCGTGGGTATAAAAGGAGGAAGTCCGCAACAGCAGTTTATGTTTTCGCTTCGGAGCCAAGTTTATTCTTCTCTCCACAAGCCATCTCTGAATTGTCAGCTTCACGAACGAGTGCCTCGAGTGTTGGTGTGACGGCGATCTACGGCGAGAGCGTGCTTCCTGCTGATCTGCTGCAGTGATTTGCCAGTCGGCGCGTTTCTCCCCGGGCGCTTCAACACTTGAGTTTTCTCACTAAAAGAGCTTACACGCGGCACGTCTTTTTAAAGATGCCTCGCCCGTGTACTTCTGGTTGCGGCAGATTGGTATCGGACTCTGATGGGCACGAGCGCTGCTTGGTATGTTTGGGCATTGATCATGCTAGAGCAGCGCTCGTGGATGACTCATGTTTTCTCTGTGGGAACATGACCATCGCGTCATTACGGTCGAGACTCAGTGAACTCGCAAGAGTGAGAGTCCCCTCATCCACCCCCCGCCCTGCGGCTGGTGGCCAGGGTGACCTGAGGGTGACGGTCTGGAACAAGGCGCCGACTATGTGTCCGCGACCCCAGCCCCCCTCTTCAATGACGGTGCCCGCTAGTGAACTGCCGATTCCCGCGGGTCTACCCTCTGGTGGCCCGCGTGTTTCGGTTGAAGCTACAGAGGATGATGCCATGTCTGTTGCTGCATCACTAGGTGGGTTTGATTCTTCTGGAAGTGAGGGCTCGTCACAGCTGCCACCTTCCGGTGTGCATACGGCTGTGCTCGAGTCTGATCCGGAGATGACGGCCATGCTTTCCCGGGCAGCCGCGAGCATCGGGCTTGAGTGGAGGCCTCCACCCTGTCCTGAGCGCTCGCGGCTGGACGATTGGTTTTTGGGTAAGGCCGCCGACCCTCGTCCTCGGCAAACCCCAATACCTTTCTTCCCGGATGTGCATGATGAGATCTCGAAGTCCTGGAAGACCCCGTTGTCTTCCCGTGACCGCTCGTTGGCCTCATCCGCCTTTCCTCCCCTTGATGATGCAGCCGCCCGTGGGTACACTGGGCTCCCCCCGGTTGAACGCTCTGTTGCCATGCAACTATGTCCTCAGAGTGCTTCTTCTCGTGGCGAGCCTAAGCACCCATCCAAAGCCTGTAGATTTTCGTCGACCTTGGTGGCGAAGTCTTACAGAGCGGCGGGACAGGCGGCTGCGTCACTGCATGCTATGGCCACTCTGCAGGTCTACCAGGCCCAGATGCTCAGAGACATGCACGAGGGTAGGACAGACCCAGGGCTCTTCAATGAGCTGCGCGCCGCGACCGACCTTGCTCTCCGGGCGACGAAGGTTACCGCGCGCTCCCTGGGTCTGGTGATGTCCACAGCCGTGGTCCAGGAGAGACATCTCTGGCTGAACCTGGCTGACATGCGGGACGCGGAGCGGACCCGTCTGCTTAACGCCCCCTTGTCCCAGGCCGGCCTCTTCGGCGGTGCGGTTGAAGACTTTGCCCAACAGTTTTCAACCGCCCAGAAACAGACCGAGGCCATAAAACACATTCTGCCCCGCCGGCCAGCTGCTGCCTCCACCCAGCCGACCGGGCAGACGCCTCGTCCTGTTTCCCGCCGAGGGCGCCCTCCTGCGGCTCCCGCCCCTCCCGCCCGGCCCACGCAGCAGCCTCCACCCCGGGCCGGTCGCGGAGGAAGCCGTAAGAAGGCGCCACAGCCCTCTCCCGCCCCGCCCCCCGCTAAACGCCGGGCCAAGCGGCGCTCCTGAGACGGGCTGCTCAGGGAAGATGGTCGTTTTTCAGGAGATGGTAGCAGGACCACTCCTTCCCCCGGTGGAGGGCCGGGGGAGAATCTTTTGTTCTCCGCTCCCCGCTGCTCACCCACGGATGGGCAGCACCCTAAAGTGGTTAAAAACAGAAACGATCCTCTCTTCCCTGAGCTCACAGAGTTCTCGGGCGACACAGAGCGCCGCCCACAAGCCGTGCTCTCCTCGCCCCCCTCTGTCCCAGAGGCGGTTGACAAGGCGTGCCGTCCATGGACCGCGTCGCCCCTGTCCCCCTCTGTCGCCAGACCCCTGGCAGAGCAGGCCCCCGCGGGACGACCAGCCTGGTCCTCCCCTGGCCCCCTCTGTCAGGGCGCGGTTGCTAACTGTGCCCCCACACCGGGCCGCTATGCCGTCCACGTCTGGGCCAGTTACTCCGCTTCGCTGCCCCTCCGGGGGGACGCCTGTCGTCCGCTTGATCCCGCTGGTTCAGTTCCTGGGAGCCTGGTTAGAGCTTCCCCGTCTGTCCCGCTGGATCGCGCGCACCATCAGGCTCGGCTATGCGATTCAGTTCGCACGGTCTCCTCCCCGCTTCAGGGGAGTCCGCTCCACTTTGGTCGTTGGCAATGCCCCTATCATGAGAGCAGAGATTGCCACCCTGCTGGCGAAGGGTGCAATCGAGACTGTCCCTCCAGCCGAGATGAGGTCCGGGTTCTACAGCCCCTACTTCATTGTCCCCAAGAAAACCGGTGGGTTACGGCCAATCCTGGACTTGCGCGTGCTGAACCGCTCCCTTCACAGGCTGCCGTTCAAGATGCTCTCCGCCAAACGCGTTCTCGAATGCGTGCGGCCCCAGGATTGGTTTGCAGCGATCGACCTGAAGGACGCCTACTTTCATGTCTCCATTCTTCCTCGACACAGACCGTTCCTACGGTTTGCTTTCGAGGGGCAGGCATACCAGTACGCGGTTCTCCCTTTCGGGCTAGCCCTGTCTCCTCGCACCTTCACGAAGGTCGTCGAGGCTGCCCTTGTTCCCCTTCGGGAACACGGGGTTCGCATCCTGAGTTATATCGACGACTGGCTGATCCTAGCTCACTCTCGAGATCAGGTTTGCGAACACAGGGACCTAGTGCTCCGGCACCTAGCTCGTCTGGGCCTTCGGGTCAACTGGGAGAAGAGCAAACTTTGCCCCGTGCAGAGGATCTCTTTTCTCGGTATGGACATCGACTCGGTCGCCATGTCCGCGCAGCTTACGAGCGAGCGCGCGCAGTCACTGCTGACTTGCCTGAGACATCTCAGGAGCAAGAATGCGGTTCCACTGAAACATTTTCAGAGGCTCCTGGGGCATATGGCATCTGCAGCCGCGGTCACGCCGCTCGGATTGCTTCATATGAGACCGCTTCAGCTTTGGCTTCGCGACCGAGTCCCGAGGTGGGCATGGCATCAAGGCACGCTCCGGGTACCAGTTACTCCGACCTGCCGTCAGTTCCTCACCCCGTGGTCGAACCTCAGTTTTCTCAGGGCGGGTGTCCCCCTGGAACGAGCTTCCCGGCATGTTGTGGTCTCCACGGATGCCTCCACCACGGGCTGGGGCGCCATGTGGACAGGACCCCAGCGGCTATGGCATGTCAATTGCCTCGAGTTGTTGGCAGTACGCCTTGCCCTGCACCGCTTCCGGGCGTTGCTCAGGGGTCAACACGTACTAGTCCGCTCAGACAATACCGCTACTGTAGCGTACATCAACCATCAAGGTGGTCTACGCTCCCGCCGTATGTCACAACTCGCCCGCCACCTCCTTCTATGGAGTCAGAAGCATCTGAGGTCGCTTCGAGCCATCTTCATTCCCGGAGCCCTGAACTGTGCAGCCGACGAGCTCTCACGGCTTCAGCCCCTCCCTGGAGAATGGCGACTCCATCCCCAGTCGGTTCAGCTGATTTGGGACCAGTTCGGGGACGCACAGATAGATCTGTTTGCCTCTCACGACGCGACCCATTGCGCCCTGTATTTTTCCCTGACCGAGGGCACGCTCGGCACGGATGCAATGGCGCACAGCTGGCCGCCGGGCCGCAAATATGCGTTTCCCTCAGTGAGCCTTCTTGCGCAGACCTTGCGCAAGGTCAGGGAGGACGAGGAGCAGGTCATTTTGGTCGCGCCGTATTGGCCCGGCCGGACCTGGTTCCCCGAACTTGCACTCCTCGCGACAGCACCTCCCTGGCCCATTCCTCTGAGGAAGGACCTTCTTTCTCAGGGACGGGGCACCCTGTGGCACCCTCGCCCCGATCTCTGGAGCCTCCACGTGTGGCTCCTGGACGGCTCGAGGTAGGTTTGAGTACCCTTCCACCTACGGTGGCGGCTACCATCACTTCCGCTAGAGCGTCGTCCACGAGACACGTCTACGCGTTGAAGTGGAACCTCTTCGTCGACTGGTGCTCTTCTCACCGAGAAGACCCCCGGAGATCAGCGTTGTGCTTTCCTTCCTTCAGCAAGGGTTGGAGCGAAGGCTGTCTCCCTCCACCCTTAAGGTCTATGTTGCCGCCATTGCCGCACACCATGACCTAGTCGAAGGTAAGTCGGTAGGGAAGCACGACCTGGTCATCAGGTTCCTGAGAGGAGCGAGGAGACTAAATCCTCCTCGCCCTCCTCTCGTTCCCTCTTGGGACCTCTCAGTGGTTCTAACTGCCCTGAAGAGTGCTCCCTTTGAGCCCCTGCAGTCAGTCGAGCTTAAGTTCCTGTCAATGAAGACAGCGCTCATGGTTGCACTGGCCTCCATCAAGAGGGTAGGGGACCTGCACGCATTCTCCGTCGACGAAGCGTGCCTGGAATTCGGACCGGCTTTCTCTCACGTGATCCTGAGACCCCGGCCCGGATATGTGCCCAAGGTTCCTACCACTCCCTTTCGGGACCAGGTGGTGAACCTGCAAGCGCTGCCCCCGGAGGAGGCAGACCCAGCCTTGGCACTGCTCTGTCCAGTACGCGGTGTTTCAGGACCTCAGACCAGCTCTTTGTCTGTTATGGTGGGAAGCTGAAGGGAAAGGCTCTCTCCAAGCAAAGGTTGTCTCACTGGATAGTGGACGCCATTGCCTTGGCTTACCAGCAGCAAGGTCGACCGTGCCCCCTTGGTGTGACGGCCCACTCCACCCGGAGTGTGGCATCCTCTTGGGCTCTAGCGCATGGCGCCTCGCTAACAGACATCTGCAGAGCTGCAGGCTGGGCGACACCTAACACATTCGCCAGATTCTATAATCTCCGAGTGGAGCCAGTGTCCTCTCATGTACTCGCTTCAACTAGCTAGTACCGGACCCGCTCAGGTGTCTTCGCTTGCTCGCCATTCCACTCCACGGACTGGATACGTGCGATATTCTCCTCAGGTGAGCTTCCCCGAAAGCCCTGAGTTCCTCCAGCACTCCTGACGTCGGCGCCAGTGTCTATTGCCTGCGCGTCGGCGAGGTGCCTCCCGTGTGCATGGTCCCTCCCCTGAGCGACCCCCACATGTGTATTTCCACTGTAAGCCTCTCTGAGCATGTGTCTTTCCCTTGGCAAGCCACCTTGCCACCCCTGGGGTTGAAATATTCCACCTGCGGCTGGACACCCCAGTGTTCTCCATATGTTTCCTTCGGGTCATATGTGTATTCTCTAAGTCCCCCCCCTCTGGGTTGGCATTAATTGCATACTTCCCCTAGCTTGGGATATGCTTCCCAGTGTACCTTGGTATTCCTGTGTTAAATGGAGTCCTTCGTCCAGTCTATGACAGGGATCTCGATTTACGCAGGGCACTGGAAGACAGCTGAGAAGGTGGCGTGATTAGACTGGTAACCCCATTCGTCGTCATCCGACGTAACTCGGAGTGACAACGAAAGGGAACGTCTCGGTTACGTATGTAACCCTCGTTCCCTGAGTAGGGAACGGAGACGTTACGTCTGCCTGCCACTTTCCGCTGTACCGCGGGGATCGCCTGAGCTCAGTCTTGGCTCCTCAGCGAAGAAACATAAACTGCTGTTGCGGACTTCCTCCTTTTATACCCACGAGGTGGGGTGGAGTTACGTCATGCAAATTCCGCAGACCCATGGCATTTCTTTGCCATTGGCTCGTTTTGTAATACTCGAAGCTGATAGGCTTTCTAAGCGAAACCCCATTCGTCGTCATCCGACGTCATCCCTACTCAGGGAACGAGGGTTACATACGTAACCGAGACGTTTTTCGTGCTTCTAGAGGACCAGTGGTTACGTTCACACTGTAAATTATAAAGAGTGATAAATGCATTTAAATGTGGGAGTGAATCCGCTAAATTTTAGTCCTGTGAGTCTTGAAATTGCAATGATTGACATAGTAACCATAGCAACATGAGAAAGTGATAACCATAGCAACATTTTGGTGTCTAATAATTTTATGATTTTTGTTACATTTACACTTTAGTCATAAGTTTACATACACCTTTCAGAATCTCCAAAATGTAATTTTTATTTATTTATTAATAAGAAGGATCATAAAAACATTGTTTCTATTTAGTACTGCACTGAAAAAGCTTTTTCACATAACAGATGTTTAATAGCCTAGTCCACAAGACAAGATACAAACACAAAATACAAGACAAATTACTTGATTGTAATATTGTGTGTCATTACCTGAATGATCCACAACTGTTTTTTTTTTTGTTTGTTTGTTTTTTTGTAATGGTTGTTCATGAGGAAAAATCCTCAAGCTCCTGCACATTCTTTGCTTTTCCAGCATCTACTGCATATTTGACTCCTTACTAGCAGTGACTATGATTGTGAGATCCATCTTTTCGCACTGGTGACAACTGAGGGACTCATACACCACTATTACAAACCCTACAAACACTTAGTGATGCTCAAGAGGTCCATTAAGGATGGAACTGGATGTAAATTGTTCTTATTTTGTTGAAAAATTATATTGATTTAGTCCTGCCCTTCAGAGGCTAAAAAAGATATTAGCATGTAAAACAAAATAAGAAAAATGTAAACATCACCATCATCCTTGCTCAAAAGTTTACCCCTGGCTCTTAATGCATCGTGTTGCATTCTTGAGCATTATCTTGCAGATTCTGAAAGATGTACAATAGGTAAACGTATGACTTTGACTAAACATTGCAATCATTTTGTAAGGTTTAAAATATTAATTTAAGAGCTCAGTGTTGAGACCTTTAGCAAGAATTTGATTGACAGGCGATCTGACCAATCATAATGCAGATACCCGCCATTTCTGTCCGACAAACAAACCAAACCAGTTAGTAGGTTAAAGTCAGTGGACTTGAACTTGAAAAATGGTGTGTATTGATTTCTTTTTGCAGTTCTGATTTTCATTCATGTTTAATTCGTGCTATAACTAGAAGAGATTATCAGTTCATGTGCTGCTTGAACTGAGGCCAACACATTAAAGCACCACAAAACAGTATTTCACGAGTTTACATGTTAATGAAATCTGATGTAATATTATAATGCGTATTTGGCTTGCTGTCCAAGGGGAGGGCTCCGAGCTCAGAATTCGGCCCGACCCCAGAGTACTCCCCCCATGACCTTAGAGATCATAGGTATCTATGAGCGGACCCAGCCGAATGTGGGGTGAAGGGGTGGTGGTGGGATGCTGAGAAATTAGTCATGAGACAGGAGGTAAGGGAAGGCTTTATTTATACTGGCTTCTTCTTGTGCTTATTGGATGATTACCTGAACATGCTCCTCCCGAACTTTGTTACATAAAACTTCATTTCACGAGTTTACATGTTAATGAAATCTGATGTAATATTATAATGTGTATTTGGCTTGCTGTCCGGGGGGAGGGCTCCGAGCTCAGAATTCGGCCCGACCCCAGAGTACTGAGCGTGAATTTGTCGACGAGTTTAACCGTTCACCCGGGAGGGCTCTCGCAGCGTCCGACGGGAATTTATATGCTCACGGCATCGGACAGGTAAGCCTCGCCAGGTTGGACAGAGGGCGCCCGCTGGACTCGGTCGGGGGGGCTCGACCGGCGCTTCGAAGGGAGGCTGGGGCACGGGAAAGACCCCTCACGTCCCGACAAATGGGGAGCCCTCCTGGCGACACGAGCGCGGTGTAAGGACGGGCGACTAAGACGGGCAGACTCTCACTGCAATTCGAACGGGAGGGTTCGACCAGCGTTTTGGAAGGGGGACGGAACCCGGCCTTCGAACGGGTGAGTCATCGCTGCGTGCGAACGGGGGAGTCTGCATATGATTGAAAAACGTACCCTATGAATATTAAGCGAGCGTGCAAGCGCCCAGATGTAATCGGAAGGTTTGGTGTAAACGGATGTAACTGAAATGAGGCGCAGCAGGTGATAATTATAATTTAATTAATTAGTTAGGGCTTGGTGAGCATTTCTGATGTAAAAACGGCTAGACCTAATATAGGTTTTGAAGGCATTCGATGACCAGCGACCGAGGGTTTTGATTTGTTGTTGGGAGAGACCTTTTTGAGCGGCTGTGGTAGCTGCTCCGATGCAGAATGAGTGGCTAGAGAAATGTTCTGCTGTGACGCCGGATTTGATGAGGACTGCTTTAAGATGCTTTTGGAACCAGAATCTAGTAGCTGGATGATTGGAGTCGTTAGTGAAAAGTGGGTCGAGTGGGGATTTGGACGTGGAAAGTTTGTACTGCAGGTAATTAAAAAGCGCATGGTACGGTTAGATGGGAGTTTGTAGATTGAAAATATATACAAAGTGACCTCTTTTGTCTCTGTCCGTTTTGCTTTGTTTAATGAAAAAATATATGGAATCATTATCTACGATCTGAAGGTCTGAAATAGTGGGATGGATATTTGGGTCGAATAAGGAAGTGATGGTCAGTTCGGAACAGCGGAGGAAACCGAAGAATGCTAGGATGAACATAGCTTCTAATGTATATGCGGTGTTGATGGAGTGGTATCCAAGACGGAGTGATGAGATGCATCTGGTGAGTATATCGATTGTGATTGGTTGTCTGGTATCTGGGCACGTGGGGCGGGATTTTTGGATTCCCTTAACTAGAAGGGACGTTTGGGAGTTATTTATTGCAGGTGTAGGTTTACCGTGGATTCATTTATGAAAGAATTGAATGCCGCTTAGATAGCTTTTAATGGATCCGGCTTGGAGACCTTTAATACTATGAAGATGAGATATGAATGAAGTAACTGTTAAAAGAGAAAATTCGGGAAACGACAGGTTGTGAGAGAGGTGGAATGATTTGAACGATTTCCATGCGGTGAAATAAGTTTGCAGGGTTCTGGGAGAAACGGCTTGGAGGATGGATTCAAGGGACGTGTCCAGGAGGGATTTTAGCGGATGGTTTATGGGAAGATCAGCTGCAAATAAGGAGGTACTGGAGTTGGAGTGGGGTCTGCTTCTGGTGCCAGCATCCTGAATTTCTGAAAAGAGAAACGGGAGAGAGAGTCAGCGATTTGATTTTGAGCCCCTGGGACGTGATTTGCAGTTATTAAGAACTGGTCGCATGCGGAGATCCATATGAGGCGTCTGAGGAGTGGCATAAGCGCAGGTGAGCGAGAACGACCCTTGTTGATACAGTGCATGGTTGCTTCATTGTCGCAATGGATTTGGATGCTTTTGGATGACCATTCTTTCCCCCATAGGGAAGCTGCGACGACGATTGGGTAGAGCTCGAAAAACGCAGAGGAGGCTGAAGACTGGGGTGTGTCTAGGAGCTGAGGGGGCCAGGGAGACGTGAACCAGCGTCCTTGGTAATAGCCGCCGAAGCCGATCGAGGGAGCTGCGTCTGTGAACAGTTTGATATCGAGGGGGAGAGAGATAAAGTCGTCGTAAAAAAAAGTTTAGCCGTTCCACTGATTGAGGAAATTAATCCATAATTTTAGCTCATTTTTTGACTCGCCAGAAAGGATGATCCGATCTTCCAGCGCATGAACAGATGAAGAGAGGGCTAGGAGATGCGCGATAAAGGGTCGGCCCTGTGGAATAATGCGCATCGCATAATTTAAGTGGCCCAGCAGCAAGAGAAGTTCGCGTTTTGAACAATCTGTCCTGTCTGTAAAATTGGATGCGATTAAAATGATGCGATCGATTTCTTCCTTAGGCAGTGAGGCCTGGAATTTTGCTGAGTCCAGATTGATGCCTCAGATTGATGCCTCAGATTGATAAAAGGTCAATTTCAAATCATTTAAATCTTTGTGGACTCGGCCGGACTCGACTCGGACTCGATGTTAAGGACTCGGACTCAAGTCCGACTCGGCCCTCTTTGGACTCGGACTTGCACTCGGACTCAAAGGTGGACTCGGACCCAACACTAAGTAGAACTTAGAAGGGATAATTCACCAAAAAATTAAGGTCGTTCCTCGACCATGCGCAAAACTCCAGGATCCTTCAGTCCTCTTTTCAACTGCTGCATCTGTTTCTCTCGCCGGCCAATGACCTGAAGTATTTAATTGTTGCAGTCTTTTATAAATAATTACGAAAATGGTTTAAAATAAAAAGATGTTTTAAAAAGGTTAAACTTACAGCATGGTGAAGAAGGCTTTGGCTTCGCCACATCTGTTTTCCACAGCGACCCGAGACAGATCCCAACAGGTCATTCACTTCTGCACGCTCATCATCAGAACGTGTATTTGATCTTCGAAGCTGTTGAAGTTATCAAAAAAATATAAATCTAGTTCAATTATTCTCATTTTCACAGTCATTTTTACTTGCGCAAAAAATGATCAGAGGTAGGTTTTATGTTGTACATATCAGATGGACAATGTCAATTACATCTGTGTCAGGGCAATCTTCCAGTTCAATTATGACTGTCTTGTTCATTTGTCCAGTTTTTATTCCAAACATAGCAGGGCTGAGTCCAGTCAATAAGGGACCACCATTAAGGAATGAATGGCCAATCATGCGTCCAACAATGCGGATCAGGTCACTATCCAGCAGAGGTTGGGAGGTTGATGGCACCAAATGGTCTTCTTGAACGGTGAAAAATAAAGTTTTGCCACAGTCCTCTAAACTGAGAAAATAGAAAAAAAAAAAAATTAGTATCAATACAAATTCCAAGGTAACAATTATTTACAAGTTTTGTCATGTGTAATTCCATTTAAAATGAATACATTTTAAATAGATATTGCACCCAAAAAATAGAAATTCTTTTAGAAATGAAGTAAATTGATTAAATCGATTTTCCTTTTGTCATGATAAAAACAGTAAATTTAAATCAAAGTGACGGAGATTACTGAAAGAATGTGCATTTTGGCTAAACAATCCCTTTAATTACGTAATGTTTTAGATTTCAATTACTTACCAGAATCTTGGGCAAACCCAAACTGCACACATGAAATAACCTGGGATAGAAAGTAGCGTTTCACACTGTCTCCTATTGCTGCATCACCTGAGATAACATAAAGAATATTAATATCCATGCAGTGTATCCACAATATAAAACATACAGTGAGATTGCCATATTGATTGCTTGTATAAAATGTGTTTATATCTAAAGAAATTTTTTTATTTTACCCCTGGGGTAAATTTTTTATTTTACCCCTATGACGAAAAATGGACGAGCCCAGTTGCCAGGTTGTGATTTATCGAAAGTAAACATTTCTCTTTGTCTTTCCTGTGCACTGCTGCATAGCTTCAGTCCTGCAGGAAGACTTTCAGCCCTTTCCGAAAGTCCCCTTCTGTATTAAAGTGCTGCCTGAAACAAGTTTGGCTCAACTTTCCACTCTGAGAAGAAAGGAAAACTAAAAAATAAATAAAATGTAATAAAAAACCTGGTAGTCACTATTCACAAGACTTTCAACATTGTCATATTTTAAGGTGTTATAGAGATAATCTGTAAAATCCTCTGGCTGACAATATTTATCTGAAAGGCAAACAAAATGTGTACACTGCAAAAAATGCCTTTCTTACTTAGTATTTTTGTCTTGATACCAGTCCAAAAATAAAAATATTCTTAAATCAAGATGCATTTAATAGATGAGTAAAATCCCATAAGATATTATGTCTTGTTTTCTGGGTAAATAAATCTAGATTAAGTGAGTTATTGATTAAAAAAAGCAAAATGATCTGCCAATGTGGTAAGGAAAAATTATCTTAATTCAAACAGAAAAAATATTATTAAATATTTTTCTTACCCCATTGGCAGATAATTTTGCTTGTACAGCATGTCTATTAAAAAATAAAATTGATTAAAATCTTGTTAGTAGAAACGTAATTATGCATTGATAGAACAATTCTATATGATAGAACTATTTTATTTCACAGTGTTACAAGTTACCAGGGAAAACATATACCTGTGTATATACCCATGTGTACATATGTTTAATTAGTGGATTAGGAAGATACTTGTGATTGTGAATATGTGCAGTATATCGTATGCCTTTCTGGCCTGTGGATCTTTGAAAATGATCCACTAGTTACCAGTGCTACAGGGGACGCCTGTCTGGACGAAAGACGGGGAGCTGTACTGCTTCACTGCCTCGCCACAGAGGGAAAAAGTATATAAATGTTTATTTTTGTTATAAAATATGCGCTGGTTTGTCTAGATCAGACTCTTATTCCTCGGCTGGATCGTGTCGAGACTTTGAAGCTGCACTGAAACTCACAATTGGACCTTCAACCCGTTGGACTCCATTAAAGTCACTATATGGAGAAAATCCTGGAGTGTTTTCCTCAAAAAACTTTTTGACTGAAGAAAGAAAGACATGAACATCTTGGATGACGTGGGGGAGAGTAAATTATCAGGAAATCTTTATTCTGAAGTGAATTAATCCTTTAATATGTTTAAGATTTTTTAAATGAAAAAGAAAAGAGGCTGAGTGGGTGTTTTATAACATATTTTGTTTCATTGTTGACTAAATTATACATACAGAGATAACCGGAGTAGCCAGATCCAGCTGAGTGACGCTATCAAGAACGCCGCTGCTCCGTTTGCAGAATTACCGGACTTGCGTCCTCCAGTTCTCAGGAGTTCGTTCTCCTGAGTCGAACTTAGTCTGAACTACCAAGGAAGCAAGTCTGAACTTTGCGTCTCCAGTCCCCAGTCTTGCAGTCTCTACTAATGAGCATTTATTAAAACATACAATAACCTTTCTGTACAAAGAGGTAAATAAATTTTACTATAGTTGTGCATGCAGATTATATTTTAAGTTGTTAAGCGAAATCAAGGAGTTTAAAAGACTGGTTTATTCTTTTTGTGTACTTTAGACATTTAGATCATATCTGCTTTTGTGTTTCAATGTCTGTAATGTGTGCTGTGCTGCGAAACTTTTAGTAATCTTATCTAAGATGTAACTCAATAAAGGATCCGCGGATGAAACTGTGACCACAAACACCATTAACTTAAAGGAATACTTAAATTAAAATTCTGTCATTATTTACTCACCCTCAAGTTTTTTCAAACCTGTATGAATATCTTTCTTCTGCTAAACACAAAAGAAGATATTTTGAAGAATATGGGCAACTAGACATTTGATGTACCCCATTGACTGCCATAGTAGGAACAAAAATACTATGGAAGTTAATGGGGTACATCAAATGTTTGGTTACCAACATTCTTCAAAATATCTTCTTTTGTGTTTAGCAGAAGAAAGATATTTATATAGGTTTGAAACAACTTGAGGGTGAGTAAATGATCACAGAATTTTCATTTTGAAGTGAAGTATTCCTACAACTGAATGAAAGGCAATAATCAGCAATGTGCATTCACTCAAATAACATTTCATTTGAATGTTTTAATGTGCATAGACACAAATGACTTTATTGGAATGTTTCATTGATATAGCAGGACACTGAGTAGTTTGAAAAGTGTAGTGACATTGTGTTATGACTTATGATGAATCGGACTTTACATGACTACTGCTCATTTGCCCAATTCTGAGGCCTTCTTAACTATTACTATTTTACTATTTCTTAACTATTACTATTTTCAGATGTTCTTTCTACAACTGAAGTACTGTATGTACTAAAGCAGGGGTCCTCAACTCTGGCCCTCGAGATCGACTTTCCTGCAGTGTTTAGCTCTAAACTTAATCATTTACACCTGAACAAGCTTATCAAGGTGTTCAGGATTACTAGTCAGTTACAGGCAGGTCGAGGTGAGCTTAATCAGGGTTGGAGCTGAACTCTAAAGTGGACCTCGAGAGTTGAAAACCCTACTAAAGCATGGTATAAATGTGGATGGTGAAAACACTATGCTTATTAAGACAAGGAGGGAGGGATCATCTGATCACATACCTTCTGTGAATTAAAATCATTACACAACTGATGCCTATATGAATATCACTACATTATTTTACGTATCTATTTCAAGGGCATTCACCTATACATTTTTCGGTAACGCTTCCTTTTACAGTCCTGTTCCCCATGTACATACTATGTATTTATTATAGTAATTACAATAACTGGGTAATAACTAGGTACTAACCCTGAACCTACCCATAAACCTAACCTTAACCCATGTACTTACCTTATATTACCCAGTACTTTCTTAGGTAAGTACACTGTAAGTACACGTAAGTTAACGTACTGTGAAAGGAAGCGTTTCCCATTTTTCTAGTGAGATCCAGAAACATTGCATGTCCGTCATTTGAACTTTCTGTTTGGAATATCAACATTTATTATTATTTGACTTTTCCTGGATTTCTGTGTGTGAATTTGGAATTTGCATGCAGAAAATCATAATGTAGAAGACTGATTGTGTATAAATCCTTAGAAGTTTATGCGCTAGGCTAAGGTAAGTGTTGTATGAAGAGTGCTGTAGTTATGCAAATTAAGTTACAGCAATGAAAATGTACACAATAATGTACTTCGCTTTTAGTTCATTTGCAAGTTCACCAAAAACAAGGGGAACACAGCACTGTTTGAAATGACTTAACATTAGCCTACTTCAACACGAAGGTAAGTGTATAAGAAAAACAGGGAAAGAGTCCTCAGTGTCATCTGTGTTGATCAACATGTTTCTGACCAATCAGCTCTTTTACTGAACAATGTTATTTATCTGACAAAATCTTTAACTCTCCAAAGTGTCTATTATCACTTATTTGCCAGTGGTAGTGATGTCTCATTAAATGTGTTTGAAGCCTAACAATCAAAGGTGTTAGATAAACAGACTTGTGCTGATGCAATTAGTGCTGTTGTAGAGATGGCAGCTTAGATCCATTCACTTGAGAATAGGTTACTCATGAAAACACCGGACTAAAACACCTAAAACTTTAATGAACTTTGTATAAAACAAACAAGAGTGTCACATTAATAATATGTTGTTATGACTGCTTTTTGATAAATGCACATGTACATTTTATACAACTAGTATTTTAGTAATGTTGTGTGTGTGTGTGTGTGTGTGTGTGTGTGTGTGTGTGTGTGTGTGTGTGTGTGTGTGTGTGTGTGTGTGCGTGTGTGTTTTAATCTAACTGCAGTCTCAGTTTAGTGTCTGTTTCTGGCAGATGATGTCACTAGTGTTTGCCTAAAGCAGATACATGTTGTAACGGGGCGAACAAGATGAGAGACGTGCGGATCCATATGCAAGGCTTTATTCCAAAACATGGTCTTAATACAGGCAGGGTCAATAAACAGCAAACAGGTATGGCAGAGGCGTGACACAGAGTAATCCCAGGGCCAGCGTGGGTAGACGATCGGCGAACAATATCCAAACAGGGGCAAGGCAAAGAGAGATAATCCAGGGAAACAGCAATAATCCAAATGGGGTACAAACAGAGTCCAAAGGGCTAGGCTAAGGGTGAATCCAGGAAACAGGCAAGAATCATGACAAGGCAAGGGGCTCGGTAAAGAAGCTAGCACTAGGGGAGTACTAAACGCAAAACAATACTCGGCATCAGGGAGAGAAAGTCCAAGGCTTATAAAGAGTGTGAGATAGTGTGTGATGGTTCTCAGGTGTGAGCGTGATTAGTGGAATCAGCTGTGTGAGTCGTCAGTGCAATGAATGATGGGAATTGTAGTGAAGTGCAAAAGTCCATGCTGTGATTTGGTGACCTCTGGTGGTGATTGACCGGAAGTGTATGGACCAGATTCATGACATAGCCCCCCCCCCCCAATGAGCGGCTTCCAGACGCTCCAATATCATCCTGGAGGGCAATGGAGTGAAGGCTGAACAGGGAGCAAGACGGAGACAAAGATCTGCACAGTAAAGCAGAAGACCACCAGGGCGGAGCAGGCTGTGCAGGGGACCCGGGCGGAGAAGACCCCTTGGGCGGCCACGGTGGAGAAGACCGTCCATCGGGCGGCCAGGGCGGCGAAGTCCCTTCGGGTGGCCAGGGCGATGAAGATCCCTCGGGCAGCCAGGGCGGTGAAGATCCCTCGGGCGGCCAGGGCTGTGAAGACCTCTCGGGCGGCCATGGCAGAGGCTCTGGAACAGACACTGGCACTGGCTCCGGCTCAAGGAATAGCAGACACCGGCTCAGGAACAGCAGACACCGGCTCAGGAATAGCAGACACCGGCTCAGGAACAGCAGACACCGGCTCAGGAACAGCAGAAACCGGCTCAGGAACAGACACAAGAACTGTAACAGTCACAAGAACAGACATAAAAAGACAGAAACAAACACTGGCTCTGGCGCTGGAACAGGCACTAGCTCTGTAACAGACATTGGCTCCAGCTCTGGAACAGGCACTGGCTCTGCCTCCGGCTCTGGAACGGGCTTTGGCTCTGCCTCCGGCTCTGGAACGGGCATTGGCTCTGCCTCCGGCTCTGGAACGGGCACTGGCTCCACCTCTGGAACAGCAGACACGGGCATGTCCAGGATCCGAGCCAGACGCTCCAGATAGTCCAGGTCCATGAAGGCAGACGGAACGTGAACAGTCTCTGACTGGGCAGACGGAACGTGAACAGTCTCTGACTGGGCAGACGGAACGTGAACAGTCTCTGACTGGGCAGACGGAACGTGAACAGTCTCTGACTGGGCAGACGGAACGTGATCAGTCTCTGACTGGGCAGACGGAACGTGATCAGTCTCTGACTGGGCAGACGGAACGTGATCAGTCTCTGACTGGGCAGACGGAACGTGATCAGTCTCTGACTGGGCAGACGTGACGTGAACAGTTTCTCGCTGGGCAGACGTGACGTGAACATTCTCTGACTGGGCAGACGGAACATGAACAGTCTCTGACTGGGCAGACGTGACACGAACAGTCTCTGACTGGGCAGACGGAACGTGATCAGTCTCTGACTGGGCAGACGTGACGTGAACAGTCTCTCGCTGGGCAGACGTGACGTGAACAGTCTCTCGCTGGGCAGACGTGACGTGAACAGTCTCTCGCTGGGCAGACGTGACGTGAACAGTCTCTGGGTCGGCAGACGTGACGTGAACAGTCTCTGGGTCAGCTGACATAACATGAATAGTCTCTGGGTCAGCAGAAGTGACGTGAACAGTCTCTGGATCGGCAGAAGTGACGTGAACAGTCTCTGGATCCGTAACAGGGCAGGACAAGGATTCATAAACGGTTATCACTGACACCTCCAAAGGTTCTGCAGCAAACGCCACCACCTCTGGAGGTTCTACAGTGTTGGCATCAAGAATCAAGTAAGGTTCACTAACAGGACAGGTACAGTGCTCATCTACGGTTCCTTTGACTGTGAAATGACAGGCTGAGAGGCCGTTGCTGGGCGCTACCACCATACGAGAGGCTGCAGCGAATACCGCTGCTTCGAGAGGTTCTGCAGCATATGCCGCCACCTCTGGAGTAACTGCAGCGGGTGCCATCGCCTGGGGCAGTTCTAAAGTGGTTTATGCAGCCCAAACGCAACATAGGGCAATCCCCATCATGGGAAGCACTTCTGACAGGGTAATTAGAGCAGGAACAGGAGGATTAAAGTGAGCAGGTTTGGGGATACCAGCTGCGCGTGCAGACACCAGCGGTGCATCCCTCACACTGGAAAATCGAAGCACTGACTTTGAATACCTGGGTGTGGCAGAGAGGACGTGATAAGATTCTGGCAGGTCCGCGGTGACATGACGGGGCTCTGGATGATCTGCTGAGACGTGACGGGGCTCTAGAAGATCGGTTGAGATGTGACAGGGCTCAGGACGATCTTCTGAGACGTGACGGGGCTCTGGAAGATCTGCTGAGACGTAACAGGGCTCTGGAAGATCTGCTGAGATGTGGCGAGGCTCTGGAAGCTCTGCTGAGACGTGATGAGGCTCTGGTACGGTTGTCATTACCTGAGTGAGTGCGGAGTTGTGTTCCTCTGCGACACCCACAGTGAACGCTGAACCAACAGTCAACAAGGCATAGTCCAAAAACTGACTGAGAGATGAGCGGGGACCCTCACGGATTAAACGTGATTTGAGCGGTTGATTAATGCCCTCACAAAAGAAATCTATGAGCACACAGTCCGGCATATCAGAAAAATAGGCGAGATCTAAATACTCTTGTATGTAATCCTCGAGCGATCGCGAGCCCTGCTTGAGCCTTAATAACCTTCGTGTGTTGTCCATACCTGGCCGATATACACAGGGATAGCCGCTGGATCCTTGTGTGGCCGAGTATTCTGTAACGGGGCGAACAAGATGAGAGACGTGCGGATCCATATGCAAGGCTTTATTCCAAAACATGGTCTTAATACAGGCAGGGTCAATAAACAGCAAACAGGTATGGCAGAGGCGTGACACAGAGTAATCCTAGGGCCAGCGTGGGTAGACGATCGGCGAACAATATCCAAACAGGGGCAAGGCAAAGAGAGATAATCCAGGGAAACAGCAATAATCCAAATGGGGTACAAACAGAGCCCAAAGGGCTAGGCTAAGGGTGAATCCAGGAAACAGGCAAGAATCATGACAAGGCAAGGGACTCGGTAAAGAAGCTAGCACTAGGGGAGTACTAAACGCAAAACAATACTCGGCATCAGGGAGAGAAAGTCCAAGGCTTATAAAGAGTGTGAGATAGTGTGTGATGGTTCTCAGGTGTGAGCGTGATTAGTGGAATCAGCTGTGTGAGTCGTCAGTGCAATGAATGATGGGAATTGTAGTGAAGTGCAAGAGTCCATGCTGTGATTTGGTGACCTCTGGTGGTGATTGACCGGAAGTGTATGGACCAGATTCATGACACATGTATCCAAAAACTCTCTTTGTAAGTAGGTCTGTCGCGGTGAAGGAATTTCCCTTGCGGGAATTTTGAGTGGCTCAATAGCACGATATTTTACCGCCATTTATTTATTTATATTTATTTGTTGCTATATACAGGTCCTTCTCAAAAAATTAGCATATTGTGATAAAGTTCATTATTTTCCATAATGTAATGATAAAAATTAAACTTTCATATATTTTAGATTCATTCCACACCAAATGAAATATTTCAGGTCTTTTATTGTTTTAATACTGATGATTTTGGCATACAGCTCATGAAAACCCAAAATTCCTATCTCAAAAAATTAGCATATCATGAAAAGGTTCTCTAAACGAGCTATTAACCTAATCATCTGAATCAACTAATTAACTCTAAACACCTGCAAAAGATTCCTGAGGCTTTTAAAAACTCCCAGCCTGTTTCATTACTCAAAACCGCAATCATGGGTAAGACTGCCGACCTGACTGCTGTCCAGAAGGCCATCATTGACACCCTCAAGCAAGAGAAATTTCTGAACAAACAGGCTGTTCCCAGAGTGCTGTATCAAGGCACCTCAGTGGGAAGTCTGTGGGAAGGAAAAAGTGTGGCAAAAAACGCTGCACAACGAGAAGAGGTGACCGGACCCTGAGGAAGATTATGGAGAAGGACCGATTCTAGACCTTGGGGGACCTGCGGACGCAGTGGACTGAGTCTGGAGTAGAAACATCCAGAGCCACCGTGCACAGGCGTGTGCAGGAAATGGGCTACAGGTGCCGCATTCCCCAGGTCAAGCCACTTTTGAACCAGAAACAGCGGCAGAAGCGCCTGACCTGGGCTACAGAGAAGCAGCACTGGAGTACTCACAGTCAGTGCTGGTCTGGGGTGCCATGTCAGCTGCTGGTGTTGGTCCACTGTGTTTTATCAAGGGCAGGGTCAATGCAGCTAGCTATCAGGAGATTTTGGAGCACTTCATGCTTCCATCTGCTGAAAAGCTTTATGGAGATGAAGATTTCATTTTTCAGCACGACCTGGCACCTGCTCACAGTGCCACAACCACTGGTAAATGGTTTACTGACCATGGTATTACTGTGCTCAATTGGCCTGCCAACTCTCCTGACCTGAACCCCATAGAGTATCTGTGGGATATTGTGAAGAGAAAGTTGAGAGACCCAAGACCCAACACTCTGGATGAGCTTAAGGCCGCTATCGAAGCATCCTAGGCCTCCATAACACCTCAGCAGTGCCACAGGCTGATTGCCTCCATGCCACGCCGCAATTTCTTTCTGTGTCTTACCCTTTTGCTTGAGGGTGTCAATGATGGCCTTCTGGACAGCAGTCAGGTCGGCAGTCTTACCCATGATTGCGGTTTTGAGTAATGAAACAGCCTGGGAGTTTTTAAAAGCCTCAGGAATCTTTTGCAGGTGTTAAGAGCTAATTAGTTGATTCAGATGATTAGGTTAATAGCTCGTTTAGAGAACCTTTTCATGATATGCTAATTTTTTGAGATAGGAATTTTGGGTTTTCATGAGCTGTATGCCAAAATCATCAGTATTAAAACAATAAAAGACCTGAAATATTTCAGTTGGTGTGCAATGAATCTTAAATATATGAAAGTTTAATTTTTATCATTACATTATGGAAAATAATGAACTTTTTGAGAAGGACCTGTAAATACGTGTTATGATGTGGTCAGCATACACAAAAACAATGTAACCAATGTAACCGAAACTAAACAGCGTCTCTGCGCATTGAAAGACTGTCACTCAGCGCGCAGTTGTTATGCCAACGGACTGTCTTTGAGTGAGTCATTAAACCGTTCATTCAACGAAAACGGTCAAAAAAGCTGATTCCTTAAATGATAGATGTAATAAAACAAGGTGTTAATTATTTTTTTAACTTTGAGCTCCACTTTTCAAGGCTCAGCTGGCCAGCAATGCTTCACTTTTGGGCAAAGCTGAAGCAATGCTTCACTTAATAGAGACCAATGACATTGATTCAATGCGTGACAATGCGTGCTGCTTTCCCCCCACGGCTTCCTCGCGCTGTGTAATGCTGACCAGCGCTGACGCCATTCATGGTAAATACCCTTACACGTTAAAAGGATGAAAGCCTATGACAAATATTTTGCTTTCCTTGGAAACGGCAACCTTTTCACGAATACATGACTTGACTTCAAAGACAGACGCAGCTAATCGCACGCGCTCAGTCGATCTCATTTACTGTCTGTTTAGGCTTAAGTCCAAATCCACGAATCTTCTGTACAAATCACCATGATAAACAGTCTTGTTATCATTATTAACTTATTTAACATTCAATACACATGGTACGAACTACGAAGGGTGGCCTTATGAAAAAAGAAAACGCGGTTCGCGGTTGCTGCGGTTACTTGCATTCCTCTGCGGTTGGCCTGTCAGTAGCGCGGTACTGCAATATTGCGGTTATCACGACAGCCCTATTTGTAAGAGTCTGTAGTTATTCAAAGTGGAAACAGAAAATCGCTGCAGAAACAAGGTTGTGTTGTTGCAAAGTACCGGACAGCAGAAAATGTCCTTATAACTGAGACGTGTTTTGAAACCTGTGGAGTCGAATGTACCGAATAAAGCCATGCATACGGTACTGCCACTGCCTCAGAAGATGCAGTATTCCAGCATGGCGGATACACATTATCATGTTGTAAATAAGAGCACAGGTCAGGAGGTCCCGCAGAAATGCATTCCCCAGTGAGCCTCCTAAAAAGCGATTATGCGATTCATTGTCGCCTGGCGCCTGTTCAAGTTCAGTGATTTCATCACACTCAGGTGTTGAGCAGAAATGCTCCTGAAGCTCAGTGAAGTTCATTGCACTCAGGTGTTGAGAAGAAATACTCCTGAAGCTCAGTGATCTTCACGCGTAGTGTTGAGCAGTGCTCCTGTCTTTTTTGCACCTGTCGCTTGCACCTATTGTGCCAGGTCAGGAGGGAGCAGGTCTTGATAGTTGCCCCTTATTGGCCCAACCAGACTTAGCTCCCCTCGACAGCCTTCCTGACTTCCCCTGAACACATTTTCAGGGACGGGGCACGATGACACCCGCGTTCTGGCCCCTGGAGATTCCTGGCCGGTCCTACACTGGACGCAGAGGTTCAGGTGACTATCGCAGGAATATGTGGTAGTTACCATCACTTCTGCGAGCACCCCCTGAAAAGAGGTAGTGTGATTACGCTTAATAGAAGTAAAACCTCCTCGTTGGTGAGTCTTCTCTCCATGAGGAGATCCCGAGAGCATTCGGTCATTTCAGTGCTCTCTTTCATGCAAGATTGGTTGGAGTAGGCTGTTTTCCTCCACCCTCAAAATAATGTTGCCTATTTTTCCATTAAACGCACATCACGATGCAGAAGCATAGGAAGCACGTCCTGATCGTCAGGTTCCTGAGGGAGCAAAGGGATCCTTCTGCCCCTCTTTATCCTCTTGGGCCTTATCTCTGGTGCAGCTGCACTGCAGAGACCACCCCTGAGCCACCGCAGGCAGTGAGTTAAAAATTCTGTTTATAACAGTTCTCCTGCTCACATGGTCTCTACTAGAGGGTAGGGACTTGCTCACTTTGGGTTAACGAGTTGTGCCTGGTATTCAGGCTGGCTAACTCTCACAAGCTGAGACCCTGGCCTGGATTGTGCCCAAGGTTCCTACTTCTCCCGTAAAGGGACCAGGTGGTGAGCCTGAAAGTTCTGCCCCGGAGGAGGCAGACCCAGCCCTGGCTTCTCTGTCCGTCCGCTTCATAGCGGTTAGACGTGTACAGAATGCAAGCCTTAGGTCCTCAGACCAGCTCTATATCTGTTTAGAAAATCAGCAGAGAGGGAAGGCTGTTTCTAAGCGAGGTTGGCCCACTGAATGGTCAACCTCAAGGTGCTTCGCTGACAGATATTCTAGAGTTGGGGGCTGTGTGACACCCTTACTTGAACCGCTGCTTCCCATGGGCTCCCTTCTCATGAAGCCAGTTTCACCGTGAGCCCGGTTCAAAGTGTTGACTTGCTGTGCCATTCCCCTCCTATGGACTGGATACGTGCACCATTTCTACTCCAGTGAGTTCCCCTTTCCAAACCCTGTTGAGTTCCTCCGCACCCCTCCGATGTCGGACGTGGCGGAACGTCTGGTGTTAGGCCTACCACTCATAAGCAGTGTGGAACCTGTGTTAGGCTGGGTCCATATGTTGTGATCCCTACGGTGATCCCATATGTGTATTCTTCCACGGTACGGCTCCTTACGGCGAGCCCGTGTGTTCCCTCGGCAGAGTCTCTGCCGTCACTGTCAGCTGAGTCTCCCCGCTTCTTAGGCTGGAGCCACCCCAGTGACTTCCATATGTTGTACTGCCCGGTCTTCGCCCAGTTCATATGTGTATTCTCCACATTTCCCTTCGGGTAGGTTTGGCTTCCGCAGCGTCCCTTCCTTCCATGTCAGGGATCGCTTTCCCAGTGGTCCTGTGGAACAGCAGTGACATCTCCGGCCTAAGCCCTGTCCTTCCCCGCCTGAAAAGGGCAGGGGCATCAGGAGGCTTTTGTCTAGGCACTGGAAGGTGGCAGCTCTGGTGGCGCTTTCAAAGATTGGTCCCCATTCAGTCGACGTAAGACTACATCTGAAGTTCTCGACTGAAAGGGAACGTCCTGGTTGAGTATACGTAGTCCTCTTGCCACTACTGCTGGACCACCACTGACTCCGGGTTACGCTCGGCTCCTCAGCGAAAAAGCAAGTAGTGCGTGCATCCACTTCCGTATTTATACCCGCACCACGGGGGCGGAGTGTGTGATGCGAATCACGCACGCCAATTCCATTGGCTCGTTCAATAGTACTCGAAGAACATTAGCTCTCTGACGCGATCCCCATTCAGTCGACGTAAGACTACGTCCTCCGTTCCCTTCTTCAGGTGGGTTGGTGGGTTGCATACGCAACCAGGACGTTATATGCCTACCAATGCAATTTCATTGCCATTGAAACCAATGTAGATATGCTGGAAAACTAAAGAGCAGCATGGACATACAAATTAGATCTGAACTGTTGCTATACACAATGAGGACAGTCAACAATTTTAGATCAGCTTCAAATAATCAATTTTTTAAATTAATTAATACACAAATAATCGGATTTGTACTGACAGTGTGAACGTAGCCTTAGTTACATGCATCCTTTAAACCATCAGTGTCTCGTATCCGCCATGTTTGTAGTTTTTAACAGTTTGTATTTCTAATCGAATCCTCGTCCAACGTGCAATGGGTTGTAGACAATATTAGCCGTTAAAGAGTACAATGGCACATCTGACAGCAGGGCAAGCCATGTAGGTTTATGATTTAGTTTGAAGTGCTTAATATAAAGCACATCTCATGTTTAAGACAACTAGGATTGTACCCTTAATTGGCAGCAGCTCACTCAGTGTCCTTTGTTATTTTTCAGATGTGTTTGCAACATCAAAGTATATTGATATAAATAATATTGTCTCATCCTAAAACAGTGTTTTACACACAGAGAAGTTCCATTTGTTAAAACATCACTGTATTCGTCTTGTACACAAGCATACCAAACTGAAAGACCCACACCAAACATTTAACAGTACGAACACATGTACCGTTTCATCCATACTATACACTGAGATTTTTGTTCATCACAACATTAGATAAAAAGGCTTTATCTTCAATTCACTCAAATATTTGTCTGTCTATGTAAGAAACTTCAGAAATGAATCCAGTTATAAACATGCCTCACTTTACGTTCAATATATATAACTGACATGCCTGGATCTTGAACACCAGCAAATGTCTCAGGTTACTATTGTAACCATAGTTCCCTGAGAACAGGGAACGAGACGATGCGTCGATCGACACCATGGGAACGCCCCCAGCGTGACTGCGTCTGAAGCATCTATGTCAACTAGTCCAATGGAAAGAATGAGCGTCACGGGCGGGTGACGTCATGACCAGGAAATGATAAAAGCACATCCGGTGCAAACCGGCATTAGCTTCGAAAATTGCCGAAGCAAGCCGATCACAGGGATGCAGGAAGTATGGCAGGGTGACGCATCGTCTCGTTCCCTGTTCTCAGGGAACTATGGTTACAATAGTAACCTGAGACGTTCCCTTACGAAGGGAACTCAACGATGCGTCGATCGACGCCATGGGAACGAGAATACCCAAAGCGCCAGAATTCCAAGTACCTGAGTGTTAGTCTGTTGTAACTAAGCACTAAGCACCTGAGAACCTGGGGCAGCATCCAGGTCCAGGCAGTAAAACCTAATGAATGTGAGCGGTGAGGACCAGCCTGCCGCATCACACACGTCTTGAAGAGAAACTCCAAGTAATAAGGCTTTAGAGGCCGCCAGACACCTCGTAGAGTGAGCTCTGACCGCCAAAGGACACGGCTGGTCAGAGTACTCGTATGCAAGTGAAATAGCCTCAACTATCCACTTACTAACCGTCTGTTTAGAAGCAGGAAGACCCTTCTCAGGTGATCCAAGCAAATAAATAACTGGTCGGACTTCCTCATTGAAGATGTCCGATAAACATAAGTATCCAGTGCTCGCACTGGACACAAGAGGTTCAGCCTTTCCTGGTCCGCAGTGTGCCACGAAGGAAACGTGAAATCAGGGGGTCTCAACCCAACGATGTACCCCCCACAGGGCGTGGTAAGCCGCAATGGCCGCCACGTAGACCTAAAGCGTGGAAGGACATAGACCTGACGTAAAGCGCTCCTGCAGGAACTCGAGTACTGTGTTCACAGAACAGTTAACCGGATCCCACTGATGTCGGTGACACCATACAGAAAAAACTTTCCATTTAAGCGCATATAGTTTCCTAGTAGCTGGAGCTCTGGAGCTTAGAATGGTCTCAACAACCTCAGTTGAGAGACCACTCTCTATGAGTTGGGCCCCCTCAGAGGCCAAACCCACAGGTTCCAAATCTCCAAATATTGTGCCCCCGGCCTGAGACAGAAGGTCTCTCCTGATCGGGATTTCTCCAAGGGAGGACCGTCTAAGAGATGGATCAGGTCCGCAAACCAGATCCGACTCGGCCAGCGTGGTGCTACTAGCAGTAGGCTTATTCCGTACTGGCGAACTCGCTCCAGAACTCCTGGGTGCAGAGCAACAGGGGGAAATGCGTACAGACGTAGCCTCGGCCACGTCTGCACCATAGCATCCAGCCCAGGGGGCTGGGTGAGTAAGGGAGAACCAAAGTGGACAGTGCGTCGTATGCTGAGACGCAAACAGATCCACCTCTGCTTGGCCGTAAAACTCCCAAATAATCCCCTGGCCTCAGCTCCTGCCTCGACCGGATGTCTGCTCCAATATTTTGGTCCCCAAGAATATACACTGCCCTCAGGGAGAGTACCTTCCCCAGAGACCACAGGAGGATCCTCAGACCCCCCTGACGGTTCAGATAAGAGACCACCGATGTGTTGTCTGTACGGACGAGCACATGATGACCCCTCAGGTCTGGGAGGAATTGCTTCAACGCATTGAAGACAGCCATCATCTCCAGGCAATTTATGTGCCACGAGAGATGATGACTCTTCCACAGACCCTGAACCGAGCGGCCTTCCATTACCGCTCCCCAGCCGGTGAGGGAGGCATCTGTCGAGATAGTAACTCGATGGCAAAGAGCTCCAAACACCGGACCCTGGGTTAAGAACCAGTGCTTCCTCCATATAACTAAGGCACGAAAGCAACGCCGCGTGACCTTGATCATACGAAGTGGGTTTCCCCTCGGGGAGAACCCTCTGGTCCTGAGCCACCACTGTAAAGGCCTCATGTACAGCAGGCCAAAATGTATCCCGTTGGACGCTGCTGCCAAAAGACCCAACAGTCTCCCGAACTGTTTTACAGTGTGTGACTGGCCTAGCTTCAGCTCTTTTGTGGCTGACAGGATAGCAGCTACACGAACGGGCGATAGGGTGGCCCGCATCGTCACTGAATCCCATACCACACCAAGGAAAGTGGTTCTCTGTACTGGAGAAAGCACACTCTTCTTGGTATTGAGCCTCAACCCCAACATCTGCATATGAGCGAGAACGACACCTCGGTGCCGAACCGCCAACTGCTCTGATTCCGCTAGAATCAGCCAGTCGTCGATGTAGTTCAGAATACGTATGCCCTGCAGCCTGAGCGGGCTAGAGCTGCATCTACGCATTTCGTGAACGTGCGGGGTGATAGAGCTAGACCGAAAGGAAGTACCCAATACTGGTATTCTTTGTCCCCGAAAGAAAACCTTAGGAACCTCCTGTGCTGAGGAAAGATGGAGACATGGAAGTAAGCGTCCTTCAGTTCTATCGTGACAAACCAGTCCTCGGATCTGATTTGAGTCACGATCTGTTTGAGTGTCAGCATCTAGAACTCGAGTTCCTGTACTGAACGATTTAACAGACGAAGATCTAAAATGGGACGCAACTCTCCATCCTTTTTTGGAGCAATGAAATAACGGCTGTAAAAACCCGACCTCGGTCGGGTGAGTACACCTGTTCTATAGCTTCTTTCGCTAACAGGGCCTTTACCTCTTGCTCCATTACCAGAGCCTGCTCGGGATGCACCACTGTGGGCAACACCCCGCTGTAACGAGGAGGACGTGAACCAAACAGGATTCTGTATCCTTTCTCTACAATCTGCAGGACCCAACGAGAAATATTCGGCAGAAGCTTCCACGCTGCCAGAAAATTTACTAAGGGAACCAGCCTCTCGAGGCTGGTCTCTGGTGTTAACGAGACAGCCAGTCCTGGAGCCTGAAACATAATGGCAGGAACTACCTGAACTGGCTGCTCTAAAACCCCCCTCAGAGGGCGCGAAACCGATGCAGTGCCGCAGCATAGCATCAGCGACTCGCTGGAGACCGCTGCGCCCCGAAGCACCAAGGGTGACGGGGTTGGCAGAACGGTCCCGTGAGGACCCGAAGTGGAACGGGCACCGTATTCTGAGGTGTACACCGCTCCACTTCGGTCGGGGCTGTCCTCACAGGTCTGACGCCAGTGACGTCAGGACCTCTTTTTTTTTTTTTTTTTTTTGAGCCGAAGTCTTCTTCGCCTGAAGAACGGTCCTCAGATCCGGCTTCGACTTAGAAGACTTCGACTGAGAGTGTTGCGCCTGTTTCCATTGTTTATGTGGAGGTGCACGAGACGAAACACTCTCTTTCTGTTGCACATGATATGATGAGCTCGACGGCTGGGGCTGCTCACGCCCAGCAGCCCCAGGGGGCTGGACACGGCGAGGGATAAACTTTTTAAAAGCGTCAGCTTGCTTCTTAGACTCCTGAAATCGCTCGACGACCGCGTGGACTGCGTCGCCAAAGAGACCAGAAGGTTCAAGCGGAGCATCTAATAAAAAAGCTCGATCTTTTTCTTTAATCTCTGACAGATTTAACCATAAGTGTCTCTCAGTAGCTACCAAGGCTGCCATAGACCGCCCAATTGCTCTGGCGGTCTTAGTCGCCCTGAGAGAAAGATCGGTAGCACGACAAAGTTCTCGAATATCGTCATGAGTAATTCCCTCACTACTATCCAGATACCCCAGCGGGTCAGCTTGATACGCCTGTAGCACTTTTTTTGCCATTGTATGCAGACATGCTCCAGCTTGACCTGCTGCCGTATAAGCCAAAGCCGAGGCTTTCAGGGACGATGCGGGACCAGGCGAAAGATAGCTGTTTTTTATGCTAAATTCTGTTCCGCCTGGGGCATCGCCTCATAACCATACTCTTTTAGCCCTCTTATTCTCGAATAAGTGTTAACTTGAGGGCTAAAAAGTCGTGAAGAGTAAGGTTTATTCCACGATTTCGATATTTCATTGTGAAGATCGGGACAAAAGGGAAGCTCTCGTGGTGGAGATAATGTAGTGGATGATAAAAAGCGCTCATCTAATTTATTTTTAGGACGAGCGCCTTTATTCTCAGATGGCCATACAATATTTAATTTTTTACAGCCCGTGACATAACATCCACCAGCTCATCATATGCTGGGGAAATAAATTGTGAATCTTTTTCCCCCCTGTGTGTGCTTTCACTCTCCATACTCATAACATCGACCTCCTCGGAGGAAGAGCATTGTGGAGGGCTCTCTCCCCGGGCAGAAGAAACCGCAGAGCGTGCTTCCGACACCGGGTAGACACAGCGCTGGATCTTCCGGGTAAGGAAGGAGAAAAGGCCAAGAGACCCGTCTCCAACCCCTCCGAAAGATCCTTCCGCGATCCCCAGGAATGCATTCTCCGCGCCGCATCGGCAGACGCGGGTCCTGATCCCTGAGGATCGCGAGCCTGCCCACTCTTTACATCAAAGAGTGACAGGCGAGAGCGGAGCATGCGGAGCGGTATTCGCATTTCACAGTGTTGACACTCAGCCTCCTCGAAGGCTGAGACCGCATGCTCCACTCCCAAACAAATGACACAAAGCTCGTGTGTGTCCCCACCCGTTAAATAACGCGGGCAGGGAGGAACACACTGCTTGTACACTTGTTTCGCCATAACGTTTCCGAATAAATTGCAACAGACAACAATAAATAGACAGAGACAGTATAACACAGATCGCTTGCTGAGGCAACAGAAGCTAATGCCGGTTTGCACCGGATGTGCTTTTATCATTTCCTGGTCATGACGTCACCCGCCCGTGACGCTCATTCTTTCCATTGGACTAGTTGACATAGATGCTGATGAACTGGATGGCTTTGGCAGTGAGGAGAGAGAAGGAGCCTGGGGGAACATCTGTAACAAACGATACCTGGAGCGGGGCAATGAAGACTTTGTAATGGGCTTAAACAGCAATGACTTTGAGCTGGGCTTAACAAGCGATGACTTGGAGCTGTGCTTAACCAGTGACGACTTGGACTTATCCAGCAATGACTTGGATGATATGGAACCGGATTGGACCAGCAGTGACTGCAGTAAAGCAAACATCTCTTCATCCAGCTCACCACAAAATAACTCCTCAGTAACCCAGCTCTGCGTATGTACCTCAGCGGGGAGAGATTGGGTGGGGTTCCAATTAATTTGGCGATCGCTCTGGCTCAAACTTTGTGGCGGGCTTGGGATCTGACTCAGCGGTGGGCCATGGTTGATGGCTGGCTGAGATCTGGGTCTAGAGTTGGGCTGGTAATGTCCTCATCAAAGATGCAGATGGTGATGGGTGAGTTGCACTGCACCAGCACCCACCTCACATATTCGGCGAAGCTCCCTCAAGGACCATCAACGGGCAGATGTGCCTTTAACCGCTCATTGAGTCTGGTGTTGTAGAAAACACATAGGGAGTGGGGTAGAGGGTAGTGGGTGAGGCACGCTAGATCAAGAAAGTTCCTCATGTGATCCGCTAGGGAGCGATCTCCCTGCTCCAGCTGGAGGAGATGGACATTGGGGATATGTATGTTTTAAATTCATCTTGCGGTCTTGAAACAAGTGAGACACTAATCAGGGACCATGAGAACTATGAAAAAAACTAGAACTCAGGCAAATGCAGACAAAGAAAACTGAACATAACTGTGTCAGTAATAACCTTTAATGTTACCTGTAAGGACTTATGTATGGCGTGCATCACTCTTGCAGTGTTAATTTTGGCAGCCATTTTTGATTTAGTGTTAGTCTTAGTCTGACACTTTAATTTAAGTAGAAAATCTCAAATGATTCAGATCGCTGAACTCTTCGCTTCGCTCTTCGCTCTTCACTGCTTCTTCAGCAGTGTAGAGAGAGCGCGCGCATGGTTGCCAGATACTATTGAAAAGAATGGGTAAAAAACGTGTTACTTTACCATAAAAGCTCTGACTGGGAGTTTAAATAATTAAATCTGGCAATCGTAAGCATGAACGCTCGCAAACACAGTCTGACTGTAATGTGTTGTCGTCTCCTTTATTTGACAAAAACAAGTGGTTTTGGTCACGATTTTTTTAAACCAGTTTTTTAGTCACAGTTATCGTTTAATGACATGGGTGTCGTCTCTCATCGTCTTGTCTTAGTCAGGGAAAAAATGGTCGTCAACGAACATTTTTCGTCATAGTTTTCGTTAACGAAATTAACACTCCACTCTTGGGGTCAGGAAATATTCTAAGCTCTCTGAATATAATCAAATTTTAAAGAAAATGAAGGTGTGTATTATACAGGCTATGTTGTTGAATGCATTACAGCATTAAACACTTGCAAAAAAAGAACACCTGCAAGCCCTGGAAGACAGCAAGCCTCAGGCATGTGATAAAAAGTAATGCAATTACATTACATAAAAAGTAACTAAATAATGTAATTAGTTACTTTTTAGGCAGAAATACGATATTGTAATGCATTACTTATAGAGTAACCTTCCCCAACACTGGTTATATTTCCCTTCCTGTCACTTTAACAACAACAATAAAAAAACAATCGTCAACTCAGATTCCAGCTTAACAAAGACAGAAGTGTCATTAATAGAGATGACAGTAAATCATCGGTTGCAAGAAGTATCAGAGTTACATCACTCAGAGTACCAGCTGTAGCATGACATGGTAGATAGAGATTCTCACAAAGAGGAATAATTCTAGAAGACAGACTTTAATCACAAATACTCAAGGAACAGAATACATGGAGGAGAAACCACACTACTACAAACGTCAAATGATACAGGACAAAGAATGAAGGAGAACTCAGGGCGTATATACAAAAGGGCAAACAGTTGAATGAGATAAAACAATAATTAACACAGGAGAACTGCGTAACGCGTCGACAAGAAGCCCCCAGCACTGGGCCCTGGGCGAGGAACCAAGGTTTCTTCCACATGACCGAGGCACGAAGGCATAGCCGCGGATTTCCGAAAACGGATTTCCCCCCGGAGAAAACCCCTTGGTCCCGAGCCACCACTGCAGGGGTCTCATGTACAGAAGGCCAAAAGTAATTACGTTGGACGCAACTACCATGAGCCCCAACAGTCTCAGAGACTGTTTTGCAGTGAGTGACTGACCTAGTTTTACATTCTTTACGGCTGTGAGAATCGCAGAAATACGTGCAGGAGACAGACGTGCTTGCATTGTTGTCGAATCCCATATGACACCTAGAAAAGTGGTCCTCTGAGCTGGGAGGAGTACACTCTTTTTGGTGTTGAGCCATAACCCCAACCTCCTTATGTGGGACAGAACGACACCTCGATGTTGAACTGCCAAAAGCTCGGACTGAGCTAAAATTAACCAATCGTCGATATAATTTAATACGCGAATGCCCTGGAATCTCAGAGGAGCCAGAGCTGCATCCACGCATATTGTAAAGGTGCGGGGTGATAACCTAGGCCGAATGGAAGAACCCGATAGTGGTATGCTTCGCCCCTGAAAGCAAACCTCAGGAACCTCCTGTGATGAGGATGGATAGATAAGTAAGCGTCCTTTAAGTCTATTGTGACAAACCAGTCCTCGGACTGAGTCTGTGACACAATCATATTTAGCGTAAGCATACTTTGAACTTAAGATTCTGAAACCTGCTGTTTAATTGATGCAGGTCTAGAGCAGGACGCAACCCCTCATCCACTTTCGGAACAATGAAGTAATGGCTGTAAAACCCTGACTGTCTACCGGGAGGAGGAACCCCTTCTACAGCTCCTTTTGCAGAAGTGTCAGTACTTCCTGCTCCATAACCAAAGCCTGCTCGGGGTCCACCACAGTGGGGAGGACCCCTAGAAATCTGGGCGGACAAGAACCGAATTCTGAACCCTTTCCTATAGTGTGCAGGACCCACTGAGAAATATGTGGCAGTAGTTTCCACGCTGTCAGAAATTCTACTAGGGGAACCAGTCTCTCAAGACTGGCCTCTGGATTTGGTTGAACAGTCACTACGGTGCCCTGAAGCAGAGAACCGGCAGGGAACACCCGAACTGACCGTTCTACGGCCCTCCTTGGAGGATCGTATGGGGACGCTGACACCTCGGTGCCCTGAATGGCGAACCGGCAGGGAACAACCGAACTGGCAGCGCTGCGACCCTCAGAGAGTCGCACCCCAGAGGGTGCCGAGGAGAAACGGTTTCTCAAAGCCGTCCCTGCCCCGGAGGAGCCCTCAGAAGCCTGAAAGCCTAGTTTTTTTTTGTTTTTTTTGACAGGACTTCCTGTCTAAGCTTTATTAGAGATTACGACCGTCCTCAGATCTTGCCTACCTCTAAGAAGCTTAGTTCCTACGACCCTCCTCGGAGGACCGTTGGAAAAAAGGAGGCACCTCGGCACCCTGAAACGGCGAACCGGCAGGGAAACAGAACTGACTGCTCTACGACCCCCCTCGGAGGATCGTTTGGGGACACTGACACCTTGATGCCCTGAATGGCGAACCGGCAGGAAAACCAAACTGGCAGTGCTGCGACCCTCCTCAGAGAGTCGCACCCCAGAGGGCGCCGAGGAGAAACGATTTCTCAAAACCGTCCCTACCCCGGAGGGGACCACCCTTAGAAGCCTGAAAGCCTCGGCGTCAGGGCTTCTTCTTTGTCTAAGCTATTTAGAGATAAAACAGTCTCTAACTGCTAGACTGCGACCGCCACCCAAGTCCCCCTTGATTGTGGAGGAGCCCAAATGGCGACGCTCTGTTTGCACACTGTGCTGTGAGGAGCTTAGTAGGCCAAGACTGCTCCGCCCAGCAGTCTCAGGAACATTAGATTGGTGAGGAAGAAACCTCTGGAACGCCGCTGAAAGGTTTATTTCTTAGTTTTCTTGAAAGCGGAGCGTCCAGAAGAACAGACATATTTTTATCTTCATTTTTCTTTCTTTTTATATCAGAAAAACTTATATATATATATATATATATATATATATATATATATATATATATATATATACTGTATATATATATACATATCACTCCGAGGCCAGAGGACGCAGAGGAGAAACGATTTCTTGAAACCGTCCCTCCCCAGTATAGTTTATCTGTTTTTGCACGACACAATTCTTGAATACTTTCAAGAAATACGTCAGTGCTGACATCCTCACATTCATCCATGTCCTTATACTTTACCCACCAGCGCTGCCTAATAAAATTTATTTATTTAAGATGGCTGGTGGGTAACGTCGGGGTTAAAAATGATGACGCCGACTCGGGAGAGAGAAAGCTCGCATGCGTCTCTTTAACCCGAGGCACTGTCATACCATGATACTTAATACCCATAGTATTACTATAGTTAGACGTTTGGGCATTAAACACATAAATTAGAAACTGGCTTAATCCACGATCTCGACACCTCAGTGTGGAGATAGGGAAAAAACGGCAGTCCCCGACGAGGAGGCTGAGATACAGAGTTTTTCTGTTTTTAGATATATTTTCATCTAATAAACTCTTTTTATTTTCACTCTCATAATGTTCAGTTGGCCAGTAAATATTTAACTAGCAACAGCACTAGATAAACCTCCTTTTAAAGCTCCTCTTTATTCAACAGAGTTATGAGCTGACTTATTTATTTATTTATTGAAAACTCAAACATCTGCCTTTTTCTTAATATCTTTATTTGTTTTGTTCTCTTTTTCTAAACAAAACACTAACGATACCAATTCCTCAGAACTGGAAATCGCCAGCACTGGATCTGGCAGGTGAAAGCTGAGATAGGGCGGGGCCCGTCCCAACCCCCGCTGTCAGATCCGTTTGTGAACCCCAAAATGCGAGTCGCCGCCGTGCCTCGGCAACTGCGGGACCCGCGCGGGGAAGGCGAACCGAACCGTCCTCCTCAAAGAACGCCCGGCGGGAGCGGAGCGTCCTCACGGACAGCTTCTCGCAATGCTCACAGTCAGCTCCTTCGAGAACTGACCGTGGCACGCTCCACACCCAAATAATAACAACTTTAAAGCTGATGTGTGTGTCCCCACCCATGAAATAACGTGGGCAGGGACCAACACAAAGCTGCTTGCTCTCTTATGCCATAATTTATATATATATTGCAACTTGACAGACAACAATAAATATGACAAGGACAGAATACACAGAACGCTTGCTGAAGGCACAGAAGCTGTCGCGGTCTGTTTTCAGGGTTGCTTTATAGTTTCCTGGTCGATAACGTCCCCCGCCTATGACGTCTCGCTCTTCCATTGGACTGATTATACACGTGCTTCACGATGCAATCACGCAGGGCGTTCCCACCGCGTCTTAACGCAGCTCGAGTTGTTAATTTTGGTCACGGCTTGTCTTGAAAAACTAAGACAATTTGATGGTCATCCTAAGAGAAGCCACACTGCAGGACTGTAAGTCAAATCTTCTGATACTGCCAGAATTTCATCTGAGATAAAATTTGATCGCAACGGTCATTAATCGGCTGTCGGTGAACAAGTCAAACTAACGTTCAAAGACTTCAGATTTTAGTCTAGGAACAGAGGATTCTTTTAGGATTTGCTCAATTTGTCTCAGACGGCCAAATTGCGGCCAAAATCGCACAGTGTGCATCCGGCTTAAGATGAAACAGAACATAATCCTAAAACAAGCTGTGACTTTGCGGAATAGATACAGTGCTTCCAATGGGTCTTATACGGGGATAAAACATTTAAAAAAAATTCACTTAACTTCCATCTTTAATTGCTAGTATGTGTATAACCATATAAAAGCTTTCAGGTACAGTCTTTTATGAAAGGTTAATTACAATACAGATCAGATTAGATCTAAGTGTTCTATGAATATTGAGGTAGTGGGTTGGTTGATAGCTGAATATTCAAACATCATGGTAAAATGAGGTGGTTGCTGAGTTTCCGTAAATATAAAAGTGAGTCATATTAGTGGCAAGCATTTGGAGTCTACTCTACAAGTTAAATCTATCATGGAAATGTCCAACCGGGGGGTGACAAACATGGACAATCAAACAATCCAATACTGCTTTCCAAACAACAATTCGTCTTGTACCAGAAGTATCCGACCTGAAGCAGAGTACATTATTGTGTATATTTTCATCGCTGTAACATCAGTGTTCACCGTGTTTCTGAACCTGTTGGTGATCATCTCCATCTCGCACTTCAAGCAGCTCCACACTCCCACCAATGTACTGATCTTCTCTCTGGCAGTGGCTGATCTGATCGCAGGACTGATTCTCATGCCAGTGCAGGGAATGAAACTGATTGAGCCATGCTGGTACTTTGGAGAAATATTTTGCTCAATATTTCCTCTTATTCTTTATGTGGTTGTCACAGCATCTCTTGGTAATATGATTATTATTTCTGTGGATCGATACATTGCTGTGAATGACCCTTTGCGATATCCAATGAAAGTCAATAATAACAGAGCTGTTGTTTCTATTGTTGTAAACTGGTTATTCTCCTTCATATATAATTTTTATCTGTTGTATGAATTTTTACTGTATCCAGAGATGAACCACACATGTATTGGAGAATGCATACTTTCTGTTAAGTTGGAAAATATAATACTAGATTGCATTATTTGTTTAGTGGCACCTTGTTGTATTATTATTCCTTTATATGTGAAAATCTGCCTTGTAGCAAGCTATCAAGCTAAGCATATTAATTCAGTCACAGACAAAAAGGCCAAATCAGAAAAAAAGGCTGCAAGAACCTTAGGGATTGTAGTACTGGTTTATCTTCTTTGCTGGATGCCATACTATTTAACTAGTCTTTCTTTAGGGCACAACGAAAATGACTCTCTTATAATTAATGTAATGTATTGGATTGTTTGCATGAATTCGTGTATGAATCCAATTATATATGCAATGTTTTATCGATGGTTCAGACTGTCAGCAAAATATATTTTGACACAGAAAATATTTGGACCTTCGTCGGAATACTTAAATCTGTTCCCAGAGGAGAAATGATCATTTACACTCTCATGCAATTGTGAATGAGATAATGTGTCTCCAAATGAAAGTTTTTTGTTTTAAGCACATCCTTATAGAACACTGGATGGCATGTAACAGCTGTTTTTTGAATATGGTGTCTAACATGTATATTATGAGCAGATTTGTGAGTGAGACTGTCTGCTCCATTTGCTCCGACTGAACATGAAAACTGCTTGGAAGGTAGATGTTAAAAGAAAATGTAACATTTGTCATAATAAAGTAGTTATTACAAATATAATCTTTATTTTAAATTAAAGAAATATACTTTATTAGAAGAAAACAAGGTACAACTGTTCCTGTTTCCTTTTAAATGTAGTGCATTCCATTCCTGAATAATACATACATATATATATATATATATATATATATATATATATATATATATATATATATATATATATATATATATATTGGAAAAATATTTTACGTTTCATTTTATAAAGTTCTGAGGGAGAAGATGTTATGATTCAGTGAACAATGTCAAACAATCCCAACTGTGTTTAGGCTCACAGTCCAAGTAATAGAAGCAATTTTTGCAGGAATAAGTGGAAACCCAGTGTGCCTGTAGCTTTCTTTATTTCTGTTTTGATGAGTGACCTATTAAGCATGCATGGCATATCTAATCTGCTTCATATTACACACCAAACCAAGCTGTGATATGAGGTCAAACATATATAAATCCGGAGGGCGCTTTCACAGGACGCAATAGCACTCAAACTCCTACTTACATCATTCCGTATTCCCCTAGGTTTTAGATGCTGTACACAGTTTTATTGTCTAGAGCACTGCTTCTCAAACCTGTCCTGGAGACTGTGAAACATTGAACACACCAAAATGGTTTAAAAAGACTGGGTTCACTAAGACAGGACTGTCCAATCCTGTTCCTGGAGGGCCACTGTCCTGCAGAGCATCAAACACACCTGAACCTGCTCTTCAGGATTACTAGAAACTTCCAGTCAGGTGTGTTGGAGCAGTTGGGAGATAAATGCTGTGGGAGATATAACTGTATGAGGTGGCAAGAGATGCCTTTTACTTCACTCTCAGGGTAAAGGGCACCCTGTATTGAAACAAGTACTTTAGTTTTGCATAATACAATCTACATTAATAATTGTTCAAAACAACTACTTCAGCAAAGTTATAAAAAATATATTAGATAACATTAGTCCAGAATAAACTTCCTGCCCATGATCGTATCAAAGATCTGCTAAAAATCCACATGCATAGTGAAACAATGTGAGTTTTTGCACTCTTAGAAACTGGGATGGTACCCTTTCAAAAAGTTACTAATACCATTTAGGTACTAATTTGTACACTCTAGGTACCAATGTGTACCTTTAGGGTACTAATAAGCACCCTTTAGGGGCAAAAAAGTACAAAGATGTAGCCTGACGTCGTCATACTCAGATTCTGGTCAGAATGTGAGTCTGATACTGCTCCATTGGGCTGTGATTATGGGGCGTGTTTCATCCGAACCAGGAAAAAAAATGCCTCTGCAATGCCAATTGGATAGACCGAATCCCGTAGGAAGGACGGCAAAAACATCTTTCCGATCGACAAATGCCTTGATCGCAGTTCTCTGTTCCTCTTTTAAAATGAACGTGTTGTCTACATCTTCTATAACAGACGCGATGGCTGAATCTACACATCTAAATTCTCCAGCGGCAGCCATTCTTTGTTGTAAACGAATTCAACCCAAGCGCTCTTTGGTGACGTGGATGGTTACGTTACTGTTGCTCATCTGTCCATCATCGTATAAAGCCCGCCCTGACAATTTGATTGGTCCGAACAATTGTTTGTTCGGGCATAATAGCTCCTCAACGGATCGAGTCCAGACCGAACTTCCCGACCTAAAAATTTTGTGGGCGGGGTTCGGGCTGGCATCCAGGCTAACAAAGATGTGTCTCTTTGGCTCAAACTTTATGGCGGGCTTGAGATCGATGGCTGGCTGTGCTCTGGCTCTGGAGTGGCTCTGGCGATGTCCTCATCAACGGAGCAGATGGTGATTGGTGAGTTCCGTCTCAAGGGAACTCGAGCTGCGTTGAGACGCGGTGGGAACGCCCTGCGTGATTGCGTCGTGAAGCAAGTGTATAATCAGTCCAATGGAGAGACGAGACGTCATGGGCGGGTGACGCCATCGACCAGGAAACTATAAAGCACACCTGAAAACAGACCGCGACAGCTTCTGTGCCTTCAGCAAGCGATCTGTGTTTTCTGTCCTTGTCATATTTATTGCTGTCTGTCAAGTTGCAATATATATATATATATATATTATGGCAAAAGAGAGCAAGCAGCTTTGTGTTGTTCTCTGCCCACGTTATATCACAGGTGGGGACACACACATCAGCTTTTTGTTACTATTTGGGAGTGGAGCATGCCACAGTCAGTTCTCGAGGGGGCTGACTGTGAGCATTGCGAGAAGCTGTCCTCGAGGACGCTCCGCTCCCTCCGGGCGTTCTTTGAGGAGGACGGTTCGGTTCGCGCTCCCCGCTCGGGTCCCGCTGTTGCCGAGGCAGGGCGGCGACTCGCATTTTGGGGTTCGCAAACGGATCTGACAGCGGGGGTTGGGACGGGCCCCGCCCTATCTCAGCTTTCACCTGCCAGATCCAGTGCTGGTGATTTCAAGTTCCGAGGAATTGGTATCGTTAGTGTTTTGTTTAGAAAAAAGAGAACAAAACAAATAAAGATTAAGAAAAAGGCAGATGTTTGAGTTTTCAATAAATAAATAAATAAGTCAGCTCATAACTCTGTTGAATAAAGAGGAGCTTTATAAGGAGGTTTATCTAGTGCTGATGCTAGTTAAATATTTACTGGCCAGCTGAACATTATGAGAGTGAAAATAAAAAGAGTTTATTAGATGAAATATATCTAAAAACAGAAAAACTCTGTATCTCAGCCTCCTAGTCGGAGACTGCCGTTTTTTCCCTATCTCCACACTGAGGTGTCGAGATCGTGGAATAAGCCGGTTTCTATTTTATGTGTTTAATGCCCAAACGTCTAACTATAGTAATGCTATGGGTATTAAGTATCATGGTATGACAGTGCCTTGGGTTAAAGAGACGCTTGCGAGCTTTCTCTCTCCCGAGTCGGCGTCATCATTTTTAACCCCGATGTTACCCACCAGCCATCTTAAATAAATAAATTTTATTAGGCAGCGCTGGTGGGTAAAGAATAAGGACATGGATGAATGTGAGGACGTCAGCACTGACGCTATTCAAGAATTGCGTCGTGCAAAAACAGATAAACTATACTGGGTAGGGACGGTTTCGAGAAATCGTTTCTCCTCTGTGTCCTCTGGGGGGCGACTCTCTGAGGAGGGTCGCAGCACGGCCAGTTCGGTTGTTTTCCTGCTGGTGGCCACGGAGTGATATATATATATATATATATATATATACGTTTTTCTGATTTAAAAATAAAGAAAAATAAGATAAAATTATGTCTGTTCTTCTGGACGCTCAGCTTTCAAAAAAACTAAGAAATAAACCATTCAGCGGCGTTCCAGAGGTTTCTTCCTCACCAATCTAATGTTCCTGAGACTGCTGGGCGGGAGCAGTCTCGGTCTACTAAGCTCCTCGCAGCACAGAGTGCAAAACGAGCATCGCCATTTGGGCTCCTCCACAATCGAGGGGGACCTGGGTGGCGGTAGCAGTCTAGCCAGTTAGAGATATGCAAGATCTGAGGACTGTTTTATCTCTAAAATAGCTTGGACAAAGAGGAAGCCCTGACGCCGAGGCTATCAGGCTTTCTAAGGGTGGTCCCCTCCGGGGTAGGGATGGTTTTGAGAAATCGTTTCTCCTTGGCGCCCTCTGGGGTGCGACTCTCTGAGGAGGGTCGCAGCGCTGCCAGTTCGGTTTTCCTGCCGGTTCGCCGTTTAGGGCACCGAGGTGTCAGTGTCCCCAAACGATCCTCCGAGGGGGGTCGTAGAGCAGTCAGTTCGGTTTCCCTGCCAGTTCGCCGTTTCAGGGTGCCGAGGTGCCTGCTTTTTCCAAACGATCCTCCGAGGAGGGTAGTAGGAACTAAGCTACTTAGAGGTAGGCAAGATCTGCGGACTGTCGTCATCTCTAATAAAGCTTAGACAGGATGTCCTGTCACAAAAAACGAGGCTTTCAGGCTTCTGAGGGCTCCTCCGGGGCAGTGACGGTTTTGAGAAATTGTTTCTCCTCGGCGCCCTCTGGGGTGCGACTCTCTGAGGAGGGTCGCAGCGCTGCCAGTTCGGTTGTTCCCTGCCGGTTCGCCGTTCAGGGCACCGAGGTGTCAGCGTCCCCATACGATCCTCCGAGAAGGGTCGTAGAATGGTCAGTTCGAGTGTTCCCTGCCGGTTCGCCGCTTCAGGGCACCGTAGTGACTGTTCAACCAAATCCAGAGGCCAGTCTTGAGAGACTGGTTCCCCTAGTAGAATTTCTGGCAGCGTGGAAACTACTGGCACATATTTCTCAGTGGGTCCTGCACACTATAGGAAAGGGTTCAGAATTCGGTTCTTGTCCGCCCAGATTTCTAGGGGTCCTCCCCACTGTGGTGGACCCCGAGCAGGCTTTGGTTATGGAGCAGGAAGTACTGACACTTCTGCAAAAGGAGCTGTAGAAGGGGTTCCTTCTCCCGGCAGAGAGTCAGGGTTTTACAGCCATTACTTCATTGTTCCGAAAGAGGATGAGGGGTTGCGTCCTACTCTAGACCTGCGTCAATTAAACAGCAGGTTTCAGAATCTTAAGTTCAAAGTATGCTTACGCTAAATATGATTGTGTCACAGACTCAGTCCGAGGACTTGTTTGTCACAATAGACTTAAAGGACGCTTACTTATCTATCCATCCTCATCACAGGAGGTTCCTGAGGTTTGCTTTCAGGGGCGAAGCATACCAGTATCGGGTTCTTCCATTCGGCCTAGGTTATCACCCCGCACCTTTACAATATGCGTGGATGCAGCTCTGGCTCCTCTGAGACTTCAGGGCATTATGCCTACGTGCCTCGGTCATGTGGAAGAACCTTGGTTCCTCGCCCATGCCCAGTGTTGGGGGCTTCTTGTCGACGCATAATGCTATCGACGGATGCTTCCCTCACAAGTCGGGGGTGATCATGAGTGGTCGCTCGGCAAAGGGTCCAGACAACACACTGATGGTCTCGTATATCAGAGCAGATATCCTGTTGAGGCAGGGGCTGAGGCCCAGGGAATGGAGACTTCACCCCGAGGTGGTGGAGCTTCTTAGGGAGAACTTCGGTCAAACTCAAGTCGACCTTTCGCATTGTTTGTACAATGCATTGCCCTTTGTGGTTCTCCCTCACGCATTCAGCTCCGCTTGGACTGGATGTGTTGTGTTAGGTGTGGTTGACGTTACACCTGTACGCATTTCCCGATATCTTTGCTCCTGGGAGCTCTGGAGTTATGGATACTGTGGGCTCGGCCTCTGAGGGGGCCCAGCTCATAGATTCAGGTCTCTCGACCGAGGTCGTGGAGACCATACTCCAGTCTAGAGCTCCCTCATTTGTGCTGCAGGCCTTCTGTCCTTCACCTTTAATACCCCAGATCAGGAAAAACTTAATCTGTTATGCCCTTTCCGGGCTTTGGATGCGTATGTCCACACTGCTCAGTGGCGTATATCAGAACAATTATTTGTCTGCTTCGGGTCACCTAAGATAGGTTGCCCTGCATCTAAACAGATGATGAGCAAGTGGGTAGTTGAGGCTATCTCACTTGCTTATGGAGCGGCCGGACAGCCTTCAACTTTGGCTGTCCAGGCTCATTCTACGAGGGGTATGGCTGCCTCTATGGCATTAATCTCGGGGGTTTCCCTTCATGGCATTTGTGATGCGGCAGGCTGGTCCTCGCCGCTTACATTTGTTAGATTTTATGACTTGGATCTTGGCTCCACTCCAGGGTCTAGGGTGCTTGCTTCTTAGTGTGCGCTTTGACTTCACACAGAACGGGCATTTGTCATTATGGCGTAGTGGGTATGGGGTTCCCACCGCGTCTCGACGCAGCTCGAGTTCCCTTGAAAGGGAACGTCTCAGGTTACGTATGTAACCCTGGTTCCCTGACAGGGAACGAGATGCTGCGTCGCCCTGCCATACTTCCTGCATGCCCTGATCGACTTGCTTCAGGCTTATCAGAAGCTGTCGCGGTCTGTTTTCAGGTGTGCTTTATGGTTTCCTGGTCGATGACGTCACCCGCCCATGACGTCTCGTCTCTCCATTGGACTGATTATACACTTGCTTCACGACGCAATCACGCAGGGCGTTCCCACCGCGTCTCGACGCAGCGTCTCGTTCCCTCTCAGGGAACCAGGGTTACATACGTAACCTGAGACATTTCACTGCATCAGCACCCACTCCGAATATTTGGTGAAGCTCCCTCGAGGACCATCTGTTATCTCTGTCTATTTAAGTTTCTCTGTTTGTATCACTCATTGTCCAGTATTATTTGTACAGGGCACACCATTTCGTATTGTTGAATTGTTGTCTGCATTACTATTCTGAGATATTTAATAAATATTGTTTTATTTTTAAATCATCTTCTTCCTTGGAAAAGCGTAACACTTGTGTAATCCTTAAGGGAGCGATCCCCCTGTTCCAGCAGGACGTGATGGACAGCCAGAATATCCATGTTTTAAATTTGCTTGAGGTCTTGTTTCCTTCAGGGGTTGCTTGTATTAAAGTCCAATGAATGTTGCGAAGAGTACCTGGACCTGAAGGAAGATTTCAGTAAGTCTCGAGTTGCTTCTCATCCTCCGCATCGTCCTTATGACTGTGCTATTGATCTAATGCCAGGTATGTCTCCGCATAACTGCAGGTTACACTCGCTTTCTGCTCCTGTAAGGGAGGCCATGGAGAAATATATTTATGATTCTCTTGCAGCCAAGATCATCCACCCTTCTTCCTCTACTGCTGGCGCGGGGATCTTCTTTGTGGATAAGAAGGATGGTTCTCTGCGACCTTGTATTGACTATCGGGGGTTGAATAACATCATGGCACAGAATATGTATGCAGGGGACTTCCTTTTTCACAAAGTTGGATGGTTCATTCGTAATTACAGCCAACTGGTTGCCTGAAGTTGCATTTTTCAACCTAAAAGCTCCTTTTTTTCGGCTCCAATTCTTGTGACACCTGATCCCTCGTGTCAGTTTGTGATGGAGGTCAACGCGTCTGAGGTTCTTTTCCAGCACTCTTCCTCGGATGACAAGATGCACCCTTGCACGTTTTATTCCTATTGTTTGTCACCTCCAGAACATAACTACGATATTGGTAACAGAGAGCTGTTGGCAGTCAAGCTGGCGTTGGAGGAGTGGCATCATTGGTTGGATGGCTTGGGGGTGCCTTTCGTCGTCTGAACCAATCACAAGAACTTTGAGTACATTAGATCCGCTAAATGCTTGAACACTAGGCAGGCTCGGTGGGCGCTTTTTTTCAGTCGTTTTCATCTCATACCGTCTGGGCTCTAAAAACATCAAGCCCGATGCTTTGTCTCATATTTTCAATCATTACGAGCATCCATCCTCTCCCGATTCCATCGTGCTGGAGAAACTGGTCATTTCTGTGGGTCACGAGAGAGATCGAATCGAAGGTCCGCAATGCCTTACAAGGGGTAACGCCTCCGTCCAGTTGCTCACCTAGTCATTTGTTTGTGCCTGAGAATTTGCAGTCCGATGTTATCTGCTGGGCTTCCAAGATCGCTTGTCATTCAGGAGTTAATCGTACCATTTTTCTGGTTAAAAAGCGGTTCTGGTGGCAGTCTGTGGCTCGAGACATTCGTAATTTTGTTTTGGCCTGCTCAGGTTGTGCTGTCGATAAGACTTCCAATCAGCCCAATCAGCCCCTGTCCCTTCGAGACTTTGGTCCCACATTGCGCTAGATTTCATTACAGGCCTTCCACCTCCCAGTGCAACACGGTAGTTTTAACCGTGATTGGCCGGTTCTCGAAGGCGGGTCATTTTATTCCCCTGCCTAAATTGCCTTCTGCCAGGGAGACAGCGGTTACTGTCATTGACTGTGTTTTTCACATGCATGGCCTCCCGATGGAAGTGGTCTCTGACAGGGGACCCCAATTTGTATCCAAATTTTGGAAATAGTTTTGTCGTTTGCTGGGGGTGAAGGTTAGTCTTTCTTCTGCTTTTCATTCTCAGAGCATTGGTCAGACTGAGAGGGCCAACCAAGACTTGGAATGGCTGTTGCAATGTTCGGTGTTTTAGAATCCGTCTTCCTGGAGCCAGTAGCTCTCATGGGTTGAGTATGTGCATAACTCACTACCAGTATCGTCCACGAGCCTCTCTCCATTTGAAGGTAGTTTAGGTTACTAGCCACCTATTTTTCAGAACCTGGAATACGAGGTCGTGGTTCCCTCCGCTCACGCTTTCGTCCAGAAGTGCCATCGCACCTGGAGGAAAGCCAGAAGGGCTCTCGTTCGGGTGCAAGCATGCACTAAGGCCCAGGCCAATCACCAACTTTCAAAGCCTCCTGAATACGTAGTTGGTCAAAAAGTGTGACTTTCTGTAACTGAAGTCCTTAGTCCACTGGCAGTACGCCTCAAACTTCCTCTGGTGTACTGGAGAATTCATTCGTTTTTTCCATGTATCTAAAATAAAACCAGTTTTTCGTTCAGCTATTAACCACCCATCCCCCCGCCGTGTCTCATATACGGGGAACCTATCTATTCGGTCAAACGTATTCTGGACTCGAGACGGAGGGGACGTTGATTCCTGTACTTGGTGGACTGGAAGGGTTTTTTGTCCGGAGGAGAGAAGTTGGGTTGCTGCAAGAGACATATTGGATCACTCCTTGATCGATGATTACATTTGACAGGTAAGCTCTCATGGAAGCGCCAGGAGGCACTCCTAGGAGGAGGAGTACTGTCACGGTTTGCAGGTCTGTGGATTCTTACTTGTCTTCTGTGATTGTGTGTTTGTCACCTGTGTTGCTGGGAAACCCATGATCGCTGATTAGTGATCGGGCACAGCTGCGTCTCATCAGCCTCGCTATATATTGGGCCTGTGTGTGTTCATTCCGTGTCAGATCGTTGTTTTGCTCACTACTCGTTCTCTGTGCAGTGTTTACTGTCTTCTGTGTCCTGTGCTCCAGTTCCTGCCTGTTCCCTGGATTATTTGAACCTTCCTTGTGGATTTCTCTCACTGGACTTCTGCCTTGAATATTCTGTCATCATATGCCCATTGTAGTCCCTGCGTTGCCGAAGTTCATCATCTTCATCCATGACTTTCCGACCATTGCACTGTTTATTTCATGTTCTTTCTGAAACAAACTGTTTATTGCACTTGCAATTGAATCCTGAGTCATTTACCTGACACACTGTATAAATCCACTTAACTTCCATCTTTAATTGGTATTATTTATATAACCATATACAAGCTTTCAAGGACTAGTCTTTTATGACATGTTTTTTAGAATATAGATCAGATTTGATCTGATAGGTCTATGAATATTGAAGTAGCGGGTTGGTTGATAGCTGAATATTCAAACATCATGGTAAAATGAGGTGGTCGCTGAGCTTCCATGAGTATAAAACTGAGTCATATTAGAGGCAAGCATTTGGAGTCTACTCTACAAGATAGATCTATCATGGAAATGTCCAACTGGGGAGTGACAAACATGGACAATCAAACAATCCAATACTGCTTTCCAAACAACAATTTGTCTTGTACCAGAAGTATCCGACCTGAAGCAGAGTACATTATTGTGTACATTTTCATCGCTGTAACATCAGTGTTCACCGTGTTTCTGAACCTGCTGGTGATCATCTCCATCTCACACTTCAAGCAGCTCCACACTCCCACCAATGTGCTGATCTTCTCTCTGGCAGTGGCTGATCTGATCGCAGGACTGATTCTCTTGCCAGTGCAGGGAATGAAACTGATTGAGCCATGCTGGTATTTTGGAGAAATATTTTGCTCAATATTTCCTTTTATTCTTTATGTGGTTGTCACAGCATCTCTTGGTAATATGATTATTATATCTGTGGATCGATACATTGCTGTGAATGACCCTTTGAGATATCCAATAAGAGTCAATAATTACAGAGCTATTGTTTCTATTGTTGTAAACTGGTTATTATCCTTTATATATAATTTTTATCTGTTGTATGAATTTTTACTGTATCCAGAGAGAAACCACACATGTATTGGAGAATGCATTTTTTCTGTTAAGTTGGAAAATATAATACTAGATTGCATTATTTGTTTAGTGGCACCTTGTTGTATTATTATTCCTTTATATGTGAAAATCTGCCTTGTAGCAAGCTATCAAGCTAAGCATATAAATTCAGTCACAGACAAAAAGGCCAAATCAGAAAAAAAGGCTGCAAGAACCTTAGGGATTGTAGTACTGATTTATCTTCTTTGCTGGATGCCATGCTATTTAACTAGTCTTTCTTTGGGGAAAAACGAAAATGACTCTCTTATAATTAATGTAATGGATTGGATTGTATGCATGAATTCGTGTATGAATCCACTTATATATGCAATGTTTTATCAATGGTTCAGACTGTCAGCAAAATACATTTTGACACTGAAAATATTTGAACCTTCATCAGAATACTTAAATCTGTTCCCAGAAGAGAAATGATCACACTCTCATGTTTTTGTTTTAAGCACATCCTTATAGAACACTGGATGGCATGTAACAGCTGTTTTTTGAATATGGTGTCAGTAGTTATAACCCGCCAGCTTGTGTCAAGATGATTTATGACCCTATGATTGACAGGTGGGCGGTGCTAACCTTTGACCTTCCGGAGGATGTTCCGGAGGCCCCTTTGATGTAGGGATTAACCTTTGACCTATCGATCAATCAAGTTGACAGGTGGGGGGGCTAACCTTTGACCTTCCGTGGTCCTCCGGAGGTCCTTTGATGTAGGGATTAACCTTTGACCTATCGATCGATCAAGTTGACAGTTTTCTTTCCCCTATTGACCTTTGTATTATACGTCAAGTTGCCAGTTGTTAGGGTTGATCTGGGTTTGACAGTTGTCTTTGATCCGTATTATGATGGATGATTTTGCCATTTAGTTTTACCCCTATTGACCCCCGGGGAAAATAACTTTTTGCTTTGGGAAATTCCCTCCACGCCAGCTGTGTCGGGGTTAGTGAGAAAATAATTTTTCTAATGTTACATATAGATTAGAGTTATCTTTTCAAAACAAAAATAAAATCATCTTACCGTTTCAGAGTTGAGGATCTTTTGAAAAAGTTGAAAAGAGTTCCTCTTTTGGAAAGAGTGCCTTTTGCATCTGACAGTCTCTGCGCTAAGTGTGTGCGTCTGTCTGTGAGTGTGTGAGACGTCACCCTATTCCTGCATCCCCCTGCTGGGGAGTGAAAGTGAGAAAATATCTCACACTAAGTAGAGTTGAAAAACATTCATTCATTTAAAATAAATAAAAATAAAAATAAAAAATAAAATCATCTTACCTTTTCACTATGGTGAAGAATTGGTTTAAAGTTGACAGTCTCTGAGCTAAATGTGTGTGTGTGTGACACCCGATATCCTGGCATTCCTGAGTACGCTATATAAATGGGGATAGTGAGAAAAAGAGATTTTTTCCAATAATGGCACATATCTTACACTAACGTTGAAAAGCACTGATCTTTAAAATTATATAAATGAAATGGTTAATAAAATATCTTTTCAAAACAAAAAATAAATACATTTTCACCTGGGTTGAAGAAGTAAATCTACCGCCATGTGTCTGGCCTCGTGGGTATAAGGGTTTGATTTAATGGAAGTTGTGAAGGTTTTATGTTTGAACTTTGACACGGGGCTTCACAGGATCTCCCTCCATATTCCAGAGGAGAGGGGATTGCTGAGGACGGTGAAAGTGAGAAAATATCTCACACTAACTAAATTTGAAACACATTCTGTTCTTTAAAAGTATATAAATGAAATATTTGTAAAATTTACATTTAGTCATTTACAAATATAATATTTTCACATTAACTAAAGTTGAAACACATTCTGTTCTTTAAAAGTATATAAATGAAATATTTGTAAAATTTACATTTACAAATATAATATTTTCACCCAAAGTAGAGTTGAAATACATTCTGTTCTTCAAAAAGTATATAAATGAAATATTTGTAAAATTTACATTTAGTCATTTACAAATATAATATTTCAGAGTTTTTCTAATAATGACACATATTTTCACACTAACAGCAGTTGAAAAAGTTGAAAAACATTCTGTTCTTTAAAAGTATATAAATTATATGATTATATCGTTCATTTTAAAAATAAACATCTTTTCTAAATTACTGAAACACAGTGCACCAATTAGTTTTGTTTTAGATGAACACAAAATAAAGAAAATCATCTTACATTTTCAGAGAATTGAAGAAGTAAATCCCAACACATCATTGTCCATATAAGGTATGAATGTATTTACAAAGATGCAATAAGTTTAAAGTTTTGATATGAAAATCAAAACTCCCACACCGGCGTTTTGACACTCTGTGATTCAGAGTGGAGGAGGAATGTGTGTGTGTGTGTGTGTGTGTGTGTGTGTGTGTGTGTGTGTGTGTGTGTGTGTGTGTGTGTGTGTGTGTGTGTGTGTGTGTGTGTGTGTGTGTGTGTGTGTGTGTGTGTGTGTGTGTGTGTGTGTGTGTGTGAGTGAGTGAGTGAGCAGTATGAGATGCTGGCAATGTTTTTAGTGTTAATCTTAAAAGTTAATCTTAAAAGTTTAAATTATATATTTTAAAAATAAAAGATGTTTTAAATTAAGTCTTAATAAAAACAAATACGCTACATTGATCATAGTTTTAGCTAAATTAATTAATATATATATAAAATAAAAGTATATATAACCTTACATTTTCATAGTGCCGAAGATGTAGTTCTTTATGCAATGATAAAAACAGTCCAAAAAGCAAATAATTTAAGTTGTCATAAACAAAGCCCTCCCAGCTCCTTCAGTGATAAACTACAGGGTGAAATGAATGCTTGAGCCCCGAGATGCAGGACAGATGAGCCTCTGGGGTCACACTGTCACAGTAAAGTTAGTGTGCTTTCCAGAGTTTTATTCATACTAAATTCATTTAAAAGCATAATATTAAAAGTTTAAATTAGATCTTTTAAAATTAAAAGACTGTTTAAATCAATTTTTTTACGTTTTATTAAAATCGTTTCTTCTTTTTATCTTCTTAGAAGACTTATGTATGATATAAATTATTTTACATAAATTTAACCTAAGGTATTATTTTTACTAAACAGTTTAAAGCAATTTTAAAATTTTAAAGCAAAAACTGTACTTTAGTATCTTAGATCTTATACAAAAATATTTCAAACAGTATTATTGTCCATGCCACATGAAACATGTTGTCAAAGTTTGACACAATGGTTTTTGTTTTTGTAGTTGTTGTTTTTGTTTTTAAGAAATCAGGACTCTACATTGCTCTTATTTAGATTAAGTTGTATCATTTAGAAAACCACCGCACATTTTCCTTTTTGGTCCATCACACAGCATATTTAATTTTACTCATCTTAATTCAAAGCATGATCTCACTTTTTCTACGGTAGCTATGATCTATTGTACGTATAAGGTGTATATCATTTTTTACTTTTCTTGTATCTCCCGAACTATCCTTAAGTGTGGAAACATACAGGGTGAACCCCTTTACTGAGAATATACTATCGGTTATCTACTCAAAATATATATATGTAGAACTTTAAAATGTTATCATTTGTTGATGCGACAGTTTGTCTGTTGGAACAGCCTTTGGGAGAGCTGATGATACTATAGCAGGAAACATGACCTTTGACCTCCTCCATTTTGGAGGCTTACAGCTTAGTCCTTAAGCGGCTATAGTAATTTATTGCCATGTGTAACCTGAAAAAACAAGAGGTGATAAAAAATGTTAACGATGACCTACCGTGGACCTCATGGCTACAGCTGTGAGAGGACTCCATTCATAAAGAACATTGTGGACACACAGCTCTGACGTTTTCCAAGAGTATTTTGCCCAGCCTCTTCTTTATAAATAGCCAAGACAAATCATTTCTGGACCAAAAACTTTTGCACCCACACTCCTCTTACCACCTCATCAAAAGATATGTCTAAAAGTAAGTATTGTCTTTATAATTCATTGCTACGGTGTTTTATTTAAAAAGATTGTTTATACAAAAGGAAAAGACGGTATAATTAATTAGAGTTTTAAACATGCTATTGCTGTTATAGCATGCTTTGTTGCTCTTACACATTGTTATATGTTCTATATCAAATGTCTTTGACGTCATATATGATTCAGAAAAAAAAAAAAAATATATATATATATATAATCCCCCCAATCCAATCACAGTTTACTGTAGTTGGCAACTGCGGGATTTCCATAAAGGACTTTAAAATAAATGTTTTGGTTTTTATTCAGTTTTAAATCTTATTTAGATTATTTTAGTCAGACATGGTTATATGTGCATAGGCCTATTTAATTATTTAATCTGTATTTTATTCCTCTTCAGTTACTTACTTTTTAAATTTCGGTAGGCTACTTTTTAATTCTTCTTTTACCTTGTCTTTGATTTTAACTTTTAGCACTTTACATGATAAAATTGTTTAAAATGTAAGCTATAAATATGAATGGCACAATGTGATAACCAAAATATATACAAGTTAAGTCAAAGCTATTTATATAGCCTAGCGTTTTTCACAATACACATTCTCATAATTTAGTTATACATTCTGACGCAGGGCACCGTCCATCGTCTTCTTTCAGATGGTTCAATATTTATGATATTATGCTCCCCTGAATGACAAAGAACTGTAAACTTCATCATTGTACTCGAATGCACTGCGTTACTGCCTATAGGATGATTGCATGATTTTTTCCATTTAAAATAACATGGTCTTTCCTTTTCTCTCTCTCTCTAGAGACAGCAAACACTGCAGGACAATCGGGCATCCAAGTAACATGTTAGTGTGGTTTATATTTATTTTTAATGAGAAACATTATAGAGTGCAACAGGCGTTTTCTGGAAGTAAAAACACCAGCGACTGTGAAAAAGGGGCGCAAGTACTCTATTGGCTGTATAATGAACTGACAGATATTTTATGTAAACAGGCAAAATCTCTTCATCTGATGGTGGCCATGTGTTTTCGCCTATCATAACTGGTTTAACTCATGGCTCCTCCCTTGAGATCAACATGACTTCTGCCGAATTAAATGTACCGGCAAATTGTAAGTGTAATAAAACAGTTTTACCTCTGTAATGTATTAAATTAATCTTAATTAAGTAGTCCGAGTTAACTATTTGGGACCAATTGGAAATTTGCATTCTGATCTAACAGCGTCATGTACAAATTTGTCATGCTCCTGGATTATTTTACTATACTACATTACTATAGCCTTTTATTTACTGCTGATGTTATCAAAGCCACGAATTAACTCAATTCATGGTTCCAATAGTAAAATAAATGAACAATTGACAGATATTTTATGTAAACAGGCAAAATCTCTTCATCTGATGGTGGCCATGTGTTTTCGCCTATAATAACTGGTTTAACTCATGGCTCCCCCTTTGAGATCAACATGACTTCTGCCAAATCAAATGTACCGGCAAATTGTAAGTGTGATACATGAGAAACTATTAAAAACAGTTTTTCGCCTATGTAATGTATTAAATTAATCTTAATTAAGCAGTCGGAGTTAACTATTTGGGACCAATTTTAAGGAAAGTTACATTCTGTTACAACAAATTTTAAATATTTTTGGTACTATTGAATCAAGTTTTGTAGAATAAGCCATGATGAATTTATCTTATCTGGTGTCATGCTCCTGGATTATTCAGAATTGTAAATATAGCCTTTTATTTTACGGCACTTATTTATTTTACTACAGATTTTATCAAAGCCAAATACTGTCCAAAAGGGGCGACTGGGAAAGAAGAGAAACAGGTCAATACAAGGTTAGATTCAATCTTTATATTCTTTCCCCATTTTCCTTTTCCTGTTTTAATTTTAAAATTTTTATATTCTCAGATCATCAAGGGTTTCTGAAAGCAAACACCAGTCAGTTGGTTGAAAAAATTAAGAACATTGATCCAATCATTGACGATCTTGACTTGCACAATGAATCAGTTGCAAATGTGCGAGCGAATCCAACACGCCGGATGAAGATGAAGGAACTGCTGGACTGTGTGATGAAGATGAGGGAACTGCTGGACTGTGTGAATTGTGAAAGCATTGCCAAGGACCTGGTCAACGCTTTGTGCAAGCCCATCATCAAAATGTTTTAACATATCGTAAATTTCAATTGTTTGATAAATTATCTAACGATTATACCTAACTATCAACAGTTATATGTGAAACGAGCTCAGTCGCATTAGAGTTGGATTCTTGTTTATACTGAACATTGTTATTGAACCGCATGTTTAACAGCTCTAGTGTTCTTAAATTGTTTACCGCGGTTTCATTTTAACAACACTATCGTAACACTTATCGTATCGCCGGGTGTGATTGTAATGTTTTGTATGGTGTTTTTCTTTACACTTTCCCCCTGGATATCCGTTTCCTACAGTTACCGGTAAAGTTAGTGAACTCTGTCTTCTCTTTGTTCATATATGACAGTATTCACAGGAATTGGTGTAATTTAATAAAATGATGGTTCAAACCATCATCTTCACTTGAGACATTATACCATTCTAGTTTTTAAATAGCGCTTACATGTATATTTACCCCTTTATGCGGCTATAGAATACCGCACAAGGATCTCTGAAATATTTTTTGTGTAAAACATCTATGTAGATCTATCTGTTTTTAAAAATACACCAAAACAAAGAATGAAGACATTTTTCTATAAGTGTCCCTCAAAATCTCTGCATACAACAAAACACAGTGCATCCGTGTACGATGATTTATCAGAAAATTACTTTTGTCGCTTTTTCTGAATAATCTCACCAAGTGCGGGTGCTTGATAACTATTGAACAACCCTGAATTCGGCTACTCAATAAAAAACGTCTCGGTTAAGGATGTAACCCTCGTTCCCTGAGTAGGGAACGGAGACGTTACGTCGAGTGACGGAGAATGGGGGTTTCGCCTAGAAAGCCAATCATCTTCGAGTATTACAAAACGAGCCTATGGCAATGAAAATGCCATGGGTCTGCGGAATTTGCATAGCGTATCTCCGCCCCACCGCGTGGGTATAAAAGGAGGAACGCCGGCAAAGGCAGATCATGTCTTCGCTGAGGAGCCGAGACTGAACTCAGGCGTCTACCCAGCGGTACAGCGGAAGTGGCAGGGAGACGTAACGTCTCCGTTCCCTACTCAGGGAACGAGGGTTACATCCGTAACCGAGACGTTCCCTTTCGTAGTCACTCCGAGTTACGTCGAGTGACGGAGAATGGGGGTCCCCGTGTAATCACGCCACCTTCACAGCTGTCTTCCAGTGCCCTGCGAAAGTCTGATCCCCCTGTCGTGATACTGGCACGGACGAAGGAGTCCTACTTAACACAGGAATACCAAGGTACACTGGGGAGCATATCTCAGAGGAGATATGCCGCAGCATGCCTACCCGTAGGGAGGACTTAGAAATACACATATGGCCGGAAGGCTTCATATGGAGGAACACTGGAGTAACCAGCCCGTGGGGTGGCAACTTTCAACTCCAGGGGTGGCAAGGTGGCTTGCCGAGAGAAAGACACATGCTCAAAAGAGGCTTACAGTGGACATACACATGTGGGGGTTACTCAGGGGGAGGAACCATGCACACGGAGGCACCTAGCCGACGCACAGGCAATAGACACTGGCGCCAGCGTCAACAGTGCTGGAGGAACTCAGGGCTTCAGAAGGGAAGGCTCACCTGAGGAAATAAATCGCACGTATCCAGTCCGTGGAGTGGAATGGCGAGCAAGCGAAGACACCTGAGCGGGTCCTGAACTAGCTGGTTGAAGCGAGTACATGGGAGGACACTGGCTCCACTCGGAGATTATAGAATCTGGCGAATGTGTTAGGTGTCGCCCAGCCTGCAGCTCTACAGATGTCTGCCAGCGAGGCGCCATGCGCTAGAGCCCAAGAGGAAGCCACACTCCGGGTGGAGTGGGCTGTCACACCAAGGGGGCACGGTCGGCCTTGCTGTTGGTAAGCCAAAGCAATGGCGTCCACTATCCAGTGAGACAACCTCTGCTTTGAGAGAGCCTTTCCCTTCAGTCTCCCACCATAACAGACAAAGAGCTGGTCTGAGGTCCTGAAACACCGCGTCCTGTCTACGTAAGCGCGGAGAGCGCGTACTGGACAGAGCAGTGCCAAGGCTGGGTCTGCCTCCTCCAGGGGCAGCGCTTGCAGGTTCACCACCTGGTCCCGGAAGGGAGTGGTAGGAACCTTGGGCACATATCCAGGCCGGGGTCTCAGAATCACGTGAGAGTAAGCCGGCCCGAATTCCAGGCACGCTTCGTCAACGGAGAATGCGTGCAGGTCCCCTACCCTCTTAATGGAGGCCAGTGCAACCAGGAGCGCTGTCTTCATAGACAGGAACTTAAGCTCCACTGATTGCAGAGGCTCAAAGGGAGCCCTCTGCAGGGCATTTAACACCACTGAGAGGTCCCAAGAGGGAACGAGAGGAGGGCGAGGAGGATTCAGTCTCCTCGCTCCTCTCAGGAACCTGATGATCAGGTCGTGCCCTCCCAGAGACTTACCATCAACTGCTTCGTGATATGCAGCTATAGCGGCCACATACACCTTCAGGGTGGAGGGAGACAGCCTTCGCTCCAGCCCGTCTTGCAGGAAGGAAAGCACGACACTGATCAAGCATCTCCTGGGGTCTTCTCGGCGAGAAGAGCACCAGTTAACGAAGAGGTTCCACTTCAACGCATAGAGACGTCTCGTGGACGAAGCTCTAGCGGAAGTGATAGTAGCCGCCACCGCAGGTGACAGGGTACTCAAACCTGCCTCGTCCCGTCGAGGAGCCATACGTGGAGTCTCCAAAGATCGGGACGAGGGTGCCAAAGGGTGCCCCGTCTCTGAGAGAGGAGGTCCTCTCTCAGAGGAATTGGCCAAGGAGGTGCTGTCGCGAGGAGTACTAGTTCGGAGAACCAGGTCCTGGTGGGCCAGTACGGCGCAACCAGAGTGACCTGCTCCTCGTCCTCCTTGATCTTGCACAGAGTTCGTGCGAGAAGGCTCACTGGGGGAAACGCATATTTGCGTAGGCCCCGCGGCCAGCTGTGCGCCAGTGCATCCGTGCCGAGAGTACCCTCGGTCAGGGAGTAATACAGGGCGCAATGGGATGAGTCGTGGGAGGCAAACAGGTCTACCTGTGCGTCCCCGAACTGATCCCAGACCAGCTGGACCGACTGGGGATGGAGTCGCCATTCGCCAGGGAAAGGACGGAGCCAAGACAGCTCGTCGGCTGCAAGGTTCCGAACGCCCGGAATGTAGATAGCACGAAGGGACCTCAGGTGCTTCTGACTCCATAAGAGGAGGTGGCGAGCGAGTTGCGACATACGGCGGGAGCGTAGACCACCTTGACGGTTGATGTACGCTACTGTTGCGGTATTGTCTGAACGGACTAGCACGTGTTGACCCTTGAGCAGCGTGTGGAAACGGTGCAGGGCAAGGCGTACTGCCAGCAACTCGAGGCAATTGACATGCAGAAGGCGCTGGGGTCCTGTCCAGGAGCCCGCGGCAGCATGTCCGTTGCACATGGCGCCCCAGCCCGTGGAAGAGGCATCTGTGGAGACAACAATATGCCTGGAAACTCGTTCTAGGGGGACTCCGGCCCGTAGAAAACTGAGGTTCCTCCACGGGGTGAAGAACTGACGGCAGGTCGGAGTCACTGGGACTCGCAGCGTGCCGTGATGCCATGCCCACCTCGGGACTCGATCGCGAAGCCACAGCTGAAGCGGTCTCATATGAAGCAATCCGAGCGGCGTTGCCGCGGCTGCAGATGCCATATGCCCCAGGAGCCTCTGAAATAATTTCAGTGGGACCGCACTCTTGCCCTCGAACTGACGAAGACAAGTCAGCAGTGAGTGTGCGCGCTCGCTCGTAAGCTGCGCGGACATGGCGACCGAGTCGATCTCCATACCGATAAAAGAGATCCTCTGCACGGGGCTGAGTTTGCTCTTCTCCCAGTTGACCCGAAGGCCCAGACGGGCTAGGTGCCGGAGCACAAGGTCTCTGTGTTCGCAAACCTGAGCTCGAGAGTGGGCTAGAATCAGCCAGTCGTCGAGATAGTTCAGGATGCGAACCCCGTGTTCGCGTAGGGGAACAAGGGCTGCCTCGACGACCTTCGTAAAGACGCGAGGAGACAGAGCCAACCCGAATGGGAGAACCGCGTACTGGTATGCCTGCCCCTCGAAAGCAAACCGAAGGAACGGTCTGTGTCGAGGTAAGATGGAGACATGAAAGTAGGCGTCCTTCAGGTCTATCGCTACAAACCAATCCTGTGGCCGCACGCATTCGAAAATGCGTTTGGCCGTGAGCATCCTGAACGGCAGCCTGTGAAGGGAGCGGTTCAGGACGCGCAGGTCCAGGATCGGTCGTAACCCACCGGTTTTCTTGGGGACGATGAAGTACGGGCTGTAAAACCCCGACCTCATCTCGGCTGGAGGGACAGTCTCGATTGCACCCTTCGCCAGCAGGGTGGCAACCTCCGCTCGCATGATGGGGGCATTGCCACCGACCATAGTGAAGCGGACTCCGCTGAAGCGGGGAGGAGACCGAGCGAACTGAATCGCATAGCCGCGCCTGATCGTTCGGGCGACCCAGCGGGACAGGCTGGGGAGCTCTAACCAAGCTGCCAGAAACTGAACCAGCGGGGTCATGCGAACGACAGACGTCCCCCCGGAGGGGCAGCGAAGCGGAGTGACCGGCCCCGGCGAGGGTGGCATAGCGGCCCTGTGCGGGGGCGTGGTCAGGCTCCGCGCCCTGACAGAGGAGACCAGGGAAGGACCAGCGTTCCACGGGGGTCTGCTCTGCCAGGGGGCTGGCGACAGAGGGGGACGAGAGCGGTGTGGTCCGAAGACGGCACGCACTGTCGTCTGCGCCCTCTGGAACAGAGGGGGACAGGAGTGGCGAGGCCCGGAGGCAGCGCACACTGCTGTCCGAGAACTCTGTGACAGAGGGGGATGAGAGCGGCGAGGCCCGGAGGCGTCGCACACTGTCAGCCGGCTCTGTGTGCTCAGTGATGGAAGTGTTGGTTCTTTCTTTAACAGTTTTAGGGTACTGCCCACCCGTGGGTGAGCAGCGGGAAAACAAAAGATTCTCCCCCGGCCCTCCGCCGGGGGAAGGAGGGGGCCTGCAACCACCTCCTGGGGAAGAACCGGGACCATCACTGATCAGCCCGTCTCAGGAGCGCCACTTAGCCTGGCGTTTAGCGGGGCGCGGGGCTGGAGAGGGCTGGGGCGCCTTCCTGCGGCCTCCTCCACGACGCGGCCTGGGTGAAGGCTGCTGCTGGGGCCGTGCGGGAGGGGAGGGAGCGGCAGGAGGGCGCCCTCGGCGGCGAGCAGGCTGAGGCTTCTGAACCGACGGCTGGGTGGAGGCAGCAGCGGGCCGTCGGGGCAGAATATGCTTGATAGCCTCAGACTGCTTCTGTGCGGTCGAGAACTGCTGGGCAAAGTCCTCGACCGTTCCGCCGAAGAGGCCGGCCTGGGATATGGGGGCGTCGAGCAGACGAGAGCGCTCGGCGTCCCGCATATCAGCCAGGTTCAGCCACAGGTGACGCTCCTGGACCACCGAAGTGGCCATCACCTGACCCAGGGAGTGTGAGGCCTCTTTCGTCGCTCGGAGAGCGAGGTCAGTGGCGGCACGCAGCTCATCAAAGAGCCCTGGGTCAGTCCCGCCCTCGTGCATATCTCTGAGCAGCTGGGCCTGGTAGACCTGTAAGGTGCTCATCGCATGCAGAGCGGCGGCCGCCTGTCCTGCAGCCTTGTAAGACTTCGCCACAAGGGAGGACGAAAGCCTAGAGGCCTTGCACGGGTGCTTAGGATTACCACGATATGAAGCACTCTGAGGACACAATTGCATCGCAACAGAGCGTTCAACCGGGGGAACCCCAGTGTACCCACGGGCGACCGCCCCATCGAGGGGGGGAAAGGCGGAGAAAGTCGACGAACGTGCACAGGAGGTCAAGGGAGCCTTCCATGATTTCGTCAGCTCCTCATGCACTTCCGGGAAGAAAGGTATTGGGGTTGGCTGCGGCCGAGAGGCGGCAGCCGCGCCCAAAAACCAATCGTCCAGCCGTGAGCGCTCGGGGCAGGGTGGAGGGTTCCACTCGAGCCCGATGCTCGCGGCGGCTCGGGAGAGCATGGCGGTCATCTCGGGATCTGATACGGGCAACGCTGGAACTCCAGAAGGAGGCAACGCAGCCGCATCGTCACTTCCCGATGACTCTTGCCCACCTTGTGATGCCGCGATCGACATCGAGTCATCCTCTGGAGCGCCGAATGAAATACGCGGGGCATCAACGGATGGACCCGGTAAAATCACCGCGGCGCTCGCGGGTTGCAACACTACAGAGGGGGGCGTGGTCCGAGGACGTATCGTCGGATTTTTGTTCCACACCGTCACCCTCAAGTCACCCTGTCCACCAGCCGAAGTACCACCTCTCGAGGAGGGTGTAGATCGGGGTGTGGATGAGGGGACTCTCTCTCGAATGAGATCATTGAGTCTCGACCTTAGTGTTGCGATGGTCATGTTCCCACAGAAGGAACATGAGTCATCCACAAGCGCTGCTTTAGCGTGCTCTAAGCCCAGACACGCAAAGCAGCGATTGTGCCCATCAAAGGCAGACAGGAATCGACCGCACCCAGAAGAACACGGGCGAGACATCTTTAAAAAGACGTGCCACGTGCAGCTCTTTTAGAGAGGAAAAAAGCTCAGCGATGCTGAGGCGACCAGGGAGAAACACACCAACTGGCAGATCACTGCACAGACCGCAGGCAATGTGAACTCGCTGGATACCGCCGTCACACCAACACCGGAGAGCTCGCTCGTCTCGAAGAGAAGTCACTGAAACTCAGGATTTGGCTTGTGGAGTGAAGAGAAGTTTCTTGGCTCCGAAGCGAAAACATGATCTGCCTTTGCCGGCGTTCCTCCTTTTATACCCACGCGGTGGGGCGGAGATACGCTATGCAAATTCCGCAGACCCATGGCATTTTCATTGCCATAGGCTCGTTTTGTAATACTCGAAGATGATTGGCTTTCTAGGCGAAACCCCCATTCTCCTTCACTCGACGTAACTCGGAGTGACTACGAAAGGGAACTCAATACATTTGAATGCGCTAAAGGTCTATAACTGAACTTTAACATCTTAGTAGTTGGTAAAACTTCACTTAAACTCTGCTCAAAATAAAATACATCCTAGCTACTTTCTAAACGCTTGTTACAGAGTTATTGCGATCCATTTACCCATCCATATGTTTTGAAATTTTAATGTTTAATCAACATTTTGTTGGAAAACATATGGTGGATTTACTCAACTTTTTATGTCAACAGGTTCTACAGGGTAATGTCGCATTTAATTAACATGGTTTATTTCAGTAAACTTAAGTTTATTACATAAGATTAATTCAATGCCATTTAGTTGAATCAGGTTAGCATTCTTAATTTAGTCCAAAACTATTAAGTTCAAATAATCCAATTGTTTCATTTATTTAGGGATTGTGTTCAACAACCTTTACAAATATATCTAATAAGATAACCTTTTACAAAATCTTTACTCGGTAAAGACTCTTATTGGTTTTGTCGCATCCAATGCACCCCCAAAGTAGTTGTTTTTATAATAATTAAAACCGTTTTAATTATTTTTAGTATGGTCTACACTTTATGGTAAAACACTAACATATCAGAAACTCTTTTAAATATAAACATTAACAAGTCAACGATTTTTTATCTTGCTGTTAAAACACATAAATAACGTTTTATTTCAAATTGTACTGTTCCTAGTTTTCTATATTGCTATTTTAATTAAACTCATTTGTGTAATCTCGACTCAAATGGATAAGTAAAATGTTTGAAAAGTATTGAGTTGATTTAACTTCATTTACTAATTATTTTGGTCTACTTAACTGAAAAATGTTCTTTCAACATGACTATATTGAGTTAAGTCAGTTTAACGCAATGCATTGTGTTTGAATGAGAAAGCTAATACAACGGTGTTAAATGAAAATTATTTTTTAAATAAACTGAACAGTATCGTAAAATAATTTTAGGCTGAATTCTCTCGGACGACATGCAGGACATGGTTATTTATGGCGTCCTGATGACGACCCACCGTACACACAGGGGTGCGAGGGCGGGCCCACAATCGCAGGGGTGATAAACTCTACACAGAGACCAGCCTCAGTTACCGGCACACAAGCCGTATTTCCTAACCGCTGTGTATGCCGGTAATGCTGCTAAACCCCGTTTCGACGCTACGGACGGATGCTTCAACGACGTCGGATTCGAAATCGTAAAAAACTGCGGGGGTACTACAACATCTCATTGATCAAAAGTGGAAGGAATTGATCAGAAGTTCCTGTTTGTCTGAGCTTCTTCGACTCACGCTTCTGACCCAAAAACACAAGCTTCCGAGCGTTAAAGCACAAGGCCTGGACAATTGTGCTGCAAGGACTCGCTCACGAGATTCTGGAAACTTTCACCATCAAACAGTTTCCTATTTGAAAATCTATAAACCTCTGAAATGGCGACGCAAAAGCTGACGGAGAACGACTGCCCGTCGAGTTCCGGTGATGCGGGACACAAGTATCATCCGGCGTGTGAGTGCGCCACGGGGAATGGCTGTCGTTTAAGAGATACGCTAGACTCTATGTTTAAAGACCATTTTAGAGACCAGATGGTTGACTTGATGCGCAGGATCATCGATGCTGCGTGTGATATGGAAAACGATTGTGCGCATGATACCAAACGTGTCACAAATCTCAAGAAAGAAATGGATGTCATAAGAGGGTTAGTGGGGACATGGACCGATGTGACGCCCATGTTTTTTAACACCATAGAGCCGACCGGTGTAATCCTCAGAAAAGTTCTGGATGTGATGTGTGCATCTAGTGAAGAATTCACAGTCGACGAACTATTCGTTATGTGTACGTTTGTAACAGATCTCTGTGTGTCACTGGTGTCAAAAAATGCCAAAACAGATCTTGGTGAAATAGTTCAAGGTCTGGTCAGCTATATCCTAGACCAAGACATGGTAGCGTGCAGAGACTTTCTATTCTGGTTGGATTACAAATAAATGGAGTTATTGTCTACTTTATGTATATGTAATGCCGGTCTATCATAATTTTGTAAAGAAAAATACTGTTGAAATAAAAGATTGTACCACTTAACTCATCATTCTTTGCGACCGTGTCGGAGCTTTGGAGTTTCACAATTTTATAATAAAATGGTATTATAAGTCTTGATTCTTGCACATTAATAATTTAATGAATAAATACTAGATGAGAATATTTAAGAGATTAAATATTTCAGAGATCCTATGGATTTCCCCTTCCCATCATGCTGGATAGGGGTGTACAATTTGAAATAAAACGTTATTTATGTGTTTTAACAGCAAGATAAAAAATCGTTGACTTGTTAATGTTTATATTTAAAAGAGTTTCTGATATGTTAGTGTTTTACCATAAAGTGTAGACCATACTAAAAATAATTAAAACGGTTTTAATTATTATAAAAACAACTACTTTGGGGATGCATTGGATGCGACAAAACCAATAAGAGTCTTTACCGAGTAAAGATTTTGTAAAAGGTTATCTTATTAGATATATTTGTAAAGGTTGTTGAACACAATCCCTAAATAAATGAAACAATTGGATTATTTGAACTTAATAGTTTTGGACTAAATTAAGAATGCTAACCTGATTCAACTAAATGGCATTGAATTAATCTTATGTAATAAACTTAAGTTTACTGAAATAAACCATGTTAATTAAATGCGACATTACCCTGTAGAACCTGTTGACATAAAAAGTTGAGTAAATCCACCATATGTTTTCCAACAAAATGTTGATTAAACATTAAAATTTCAAAACATATGGATGGGTAAATGGATCGCAATAACTCTGTAACAAGCGTTTAGAAAGTAGCTAGGATGTATTTTATTTTGAGCAGAGTTTAAGTGAAGTTTTACCAACTACTAAGATGTTAAAGTTCAGTTATAGACCTTTAGCGCATTCAAATGTATTGAGTTCCCTTTCGTAGTCACTCCGAGTTACGTCGAGTGACGGAGAATGGGGGTTTCGCCTAGAAAGCCAATCATCTTCGAGTATTACAAAACGAGCCTATGGCAATGAAAATGCCATGGGTCTGCGGAATTTGCATAGCGTATCTCCGCCCCACCGCGTGGGTATAAAAGGAGGAACGCCGGCAAAGGCAGATCATGTTTTCGCTTCGGAGCCAAGAAACTTCTCTTCACTCCACAAGCCAAATCCTGAGTTTCAGTGACTTCTCTTCGAGACGAGCGAGCTCTCCGGTGTTGGTGTGACGGCGGTATCCAGCGAGTTCACATTGCCTGCGGTCTGTGCAGTGATCTGCCAGTTGGTGTGTTTCTCCCTGGTCGCCTCAGCATCGCTGAGCTTTTTTCCTCTCTAAAAGAGCTGCACGTGGCACGTCTTTTTAAAGATGTCTCGCCCGTGTTCTTCTGGGTGCGGTCGATTCCTGTCTGCCTTTGATGGGCACAATCGCTGCTTTGCGTGTCTGGGCTTAGAGCACGCTAAAGCAGCGCTTGTGGATGACTCATGTTCCTTCTGTGGGAACATGACCATCGCAACACTAAGGTCGAGACTCAATGATCTCATTCGAGAGAGAGTCCCCTCATCCACACCCCGATCTACACCCTCCTCGAGAGGTGGTACTTCGGCTGGTGGACAGGGTGACTTGAGGGTGACGGTGTGGAACAAAAATCCGACGATACGTCCTCGGACCACGCCCCCCTCTGTAGTGTTGCAACTCGCGAGCGCCGCAGTGATTTTACCGGGTCCATCCGTTGATGCCCCGCGTATTTCATTCGGCGCTCCAGAGGATGACTCGATGTCGATCGCGGCATCACAAGGTGGGCAAGAGTCATCGGGAAGTGACGATGCGGCTGCGTTGCCTCCTTCTGGAGTTCCAGCGTTGCCCGTATCAGATCCCGAGATGACCGCCATGCTCTCCCGAGCCGCCGCGAGCATCGGGCTCGAGTGGAACCCTCCACCCTGCCCCGAGCGCTCGCGGCTGGACGATTGGTTTTTGGGCGCGGCTGCCGCCTCTCGGCCGCAGCCAACCCCAATACCTTTCTTCCCGGAAGTGCATGAGGAGCTGACGAAATCATGGAAGGCTCCCTTGACCTCCTGTGCACGTTCGTCGGCTTTCTCCGCCTTTCCCCCCCTCGATGGGGCGGTCGCCCGTGGGTACACTGGGGTTCCCCCGGTTGAACGCTCTGTTGCGATGCAATTGTGTCCTCAGAGTGCTTCATATCGTGGTAATCCTAAGCACCCGTGCAAGGCCTGTAGGCTTTCGTCCTCCCTTGTGGCGAAGTCTTACAAGGCTGCAGGACAGGCGGCCGCCGCTCTGCATGCGATGAGCACCTTACAGGTCTACCAGGCCCAGCTGCTCAGAGATATGCACGAGGGCGGGACTGACCCAGGGCTCTTTGATGAGCTGCGTGCCACCACTGACCTCGCTCTCCGAGCGACGAAAGAGGCCTCACGCTCCCTGGGTCAGTTGATGGCCACTTCGGTGGTCCAGGAGCGTCACCTGTGGCTGAACCTGGCTGATATGCGGGACGCCGAGCGCTCTCGTCTGCTCGACGCCCCCATATCCCAGGCCGGCCTCTTCGGCGGAACGGTCGAGGACTTTGCCCAGCAGTTCTCGACCGCACAGAAGCAGTCTGAGGCTATCAAGCATATTCTGCCCCGACGGCCCGCTGCTGCCTCCACCCAGCCGTCGGTTCAGAAGCCTCAGCCTGCTCGCCGCCGAGGGCGCCCTCCTGCCGCTCCCTCCCCTCCCGCACGGCCCCAGCAGCAGCCTTCACCCAGGCCGCGTCGTGGAGGAGGCCGCAGGAAGGCGCCCCAGCCCTCTCCAGCCCCGCGCCCCGCTAAACGCCAGGCTAAGTGGCGCTCCTGAGACGGGCTGCTCAGTGATGGTCCCGGTTCTTCCCCAGGAGGTGGTTGCAGGCCCCCTCCTTCCCCCGGCGGAGGGCCGGGGGAGAATCTTTTGTTTTCCCGCTGCTCACCCACGGGTGGGCAGTACCCTAAAACTGTTAAAGAAAGAACCAACACTTCCATCACTGAGCACACAGAGCCGGCTGACAGTGTGCGACGCCTCCGGGCCTCGCCGCTCTCATCCCCCTCTGTCACAGAGTTCTCGGACAGCAGTGTGCGCTGCCTCCGGGCCTCGCCACTCCTGTCCCCCTCTGTTCCAGAGGGCGCAGACGACAGTGCGTGCCGTCTTCGGACCACACCGCTCTCGTCCCCCTCTGTCGCCAGCCCCCTGGCAGAGCAGACCCCCGTGGAACGCTGGTCCTTCCCTGGTCTCCTCTGTCAGGGCGCGGAGCCTGACCACGCCCCCGCACAGGGCCGCTATGCCACCCTCGCCGGGGCCGGTCACTCCGCTTCGCTGCCCCTCCGGGGGGACGTCTGTCGTTCGCATGACCCCGCTGGTTCAGTTTCTGGCAGCTTGGTTAGAGCTCCCCAGCCTGTCCCGCTGGGTCGCCCGAACGATCAGGCGCGGCTATGCGATTCAGTTCGCTCGGTCTCCTCCCCGCTTCAGCGGAGTCCGCTTCACTATGGTCGGTGGCAATGCCCCCATCATGCGAGCGGAGGTTGCCACCCTGCTGGCGAAGGGTGCAATCGAGACTGTCCCTCCAGCCGAGATGAGGTCGGGGTTTTACAGCCCGTACTTCATCGTCCCCAAGAAAACCGGTGGGTTACGACCGATCCTGGACCTGCGCGTCCTGAACCGCTCCCTTCACAGGCTGCCGTTCAGGATGCTCACGGCCAAACGCATTTTCGAATGCGTGCGGCCACAGGATTGGTTTGTAGCGATAGACCTGAAGGACGCCTACTTTCATGTCTCCATCTTACCTCGACACAGACCGTTCCTTCGGTTTGCTTTCGAGGGGCAGGCATACCAGTACGCGGTTCTCCCATTCGGGTTGGCTCTGTCTCCTCGCGTCTTTACGAAGGTCGTCGAGGCAGCCCTTGTTCCCCTACGCGAACACGGGGTTCGCATCCTGAACTATCTCGACGACTGGCTGATTCTAGCCCACTCTCGAGCTCAGGTTTGCGAACACAGAGACCTTGTGCTCCGGCACCTAGCCCGTCTGGGCCTTCGGGTCAACTGGGAGAAGAGCAAACTCAGCCCCGTGCAGAGGATCTCTTTTATCGGTATGGAGATCGACTCGGTCGCCATGTCCGCGCAGCTTACGAGCGAGCGCGCACACTCACTGCTGACTTGTCTTCGTCAGTTCGAGGGCAAGAGTGCGGTCCCACTGAAATTATTTCAGAGGCTCCTGGGGCATATGGCATCTGCAGCCGCGGCAACGCCGCTCGGATTGCTTCATATGAGACCGCTTCAGCTGTGGCTTCGCGATCGAGTCCCGAGGTGGGCATGGCATCACGGCACGCTGCGAGTCCCAGTGACTCCGACCTGCCGTCAGTTCTTCACCCCGTGGAGGAACCTCAGTTTTCTACGGGCCGGAGTCCCCCTAGAACGAGTTTCCAGGCATATTGTTGTCTCCACAGATGCCTCTTCCACGGGCTGGGGCGCCATGTGCAACGGACATGCTGCCGCGGGCTCCTGGACAGGACCCCAGCGCCTTCTGCATGTCAATTGCCTCGAGTTGCTGGCAGTACGCCTTGCCCTGCACCGTTTCCACACGCTGCTCAAGGGTCAACACGTGCTAGTCCGTTCAGACAATACCGCAACAGTAGCGTACATCAACCGTCAAGGTGGTCTACGCTCCCGCCGTATGTCGCAACTCGCTCGCCACCTCCTCTTATGGAGTCAGAAGCACCTGAGGTCCCTTCGTGCTATCTACATTCCGGGCGTTCGGAACCTTGCAGCCGACGAGCTGTCTTGGCTCCGTCCTTTCCCTGGCGAATGGCGACTCCATCCCCAGTCGGTCCAGCTGGTCTGGGATCAGTTCGGGGACGCACAGGTAGACCTGTTTGCCTCCCACGACTCATCCCATTGCGCCCTGTATTACTCCCTGACCGAGGGTACTCTCGGCACGGATGCACTGGCGCACAGCTGGCCGCGGGGCCTACGCAAATATGCGTTTCCCCCAGTGAGCCTTCTCGCACGAACTCTGTGCAAGATCAAGGAGGACGAGGAGCAGGTCACTCTGGTTGCGCCGTACTGGCCCACCAGGACCTGGTTCTCCGAACTAGTACTCCTCGCGACAGCACCTCCTTGGCCAATTCCTCTGAGAGAGGACCTCCTCTCTCAGAGACGGGGCACCCTTTGGCACCCTCGTCCCGATCTTTGGAGACTCCACGTATGGCTCCTCGACGGGACGAGGCAGGTTTGAGTACCCTGTCACCTGCGGTGGCGGCTACTATCACTTCCGCTAGAGCTTCGTCCACGAGACGTCTCTATGCGTTGAAGTGGAACCTCTTCGTTAACTGGTGCTCTTCTCGCCGAGAAGACCCCAGGAGATGCTTGATCAGTGTCGTGATTTCCTTCCTGCAAGACGGGCTGGAGCGAAGGCTGTCTCCCTCCACCCTGAAGGTGTATGTGGCCGCTATAGCTGCATATCACGAAGCAGTTGATGGTAAGTCTCTGGGAGGGCACGACCTGATCATCAGGTTCCTGAGAGGAGCGAGGAGACTGAATCCTCCTCGCCCTCCTCTCGTTCCCTCTTGGGACCTCTCAGTGGTGTTAAATGCCCTGCAGAGGGCTCCCTTTGAGCCTCTGCAATCAGTGGAGCTTAAGTTCCTGTCTATGAAGACAGCGCTCCTGGTTGCACTGGCCTCCATTAAGAGGGTAGGGGACCTGCACGCATTCTCCGTTGACGAAGCGTGCCTGGAATTCGGGCCGGCTTACTCTCACGTGATTCTGAGACCCCGGCCTGGATATGTGCCCAAGGTTCCTACCACTCCCTTCCGGGACCAGGTGGTGAACCTGCAAGCGCTGCCCCTGGAGGAGGCAGACCCAGCCTTGGCACTGCTCTGTCCAGTACGCGCTCTCCGCGCTTACGTAGACAGGACGCGGTGTTTCAGGACCTCAGACCAGCTCTTTGTCTGTTATGGTGGGAGACTGAAGGGAAAGGCTCTCTCAAAGCAGAGGTTGTCTCACTGGATAGTGGACGCCATTGCTTTGGCTTACCAACAGCAAGGCCGACCGTGCCCCCTTGGTGTGACAGCCCACTCCACCCGGAGTGTGGCTTCCTCTTGGGCTCTAGCGCATGGCGCCTCGCTGGCAGACATCTGTAGAGCTGCAGGCTGGGCGACACCTAACACATTCGCCAGATTCTATAATCTCCGAGTGGAGCCAGTGTCCTCCCATGTACTCGCTTCAACCAGCTAGTTCAGGACCCGCTCAGGTGTCTTCGCTTGCTCGCCATTCCACTCCACGGACTGGATACGTGCGATTTATTTCCTCAGGTGAGCCTTCCCTTCTGAAGCCCTGAGTTCCTCCAGCACTGTTGACGCTGGCGCCAGTGTCTATTGCCTGTGCGTCGGCTAGGTGCCTCCGTGTGCATGGTTCCTCCCCCTGAGTAACCCCCACATGTGTATGTCCACTGTAAGCCTCTTTTGAGCATGTGTCTTTCTCTCGGCAAGCCACCTTGCCACCCCTGGAGTTGAAAGTTGCCACCCCACGGGCTGGTTACTCCAGTGTTCCTCCATATGAAGCCTTCCGGCCATATGTGTATTTCTAAGTCCTCCCTACGGGTAGGCATGCTGCGGCATATCTCCTCTGAGATATGCTCCCCAGTGTACCTTGGTATTCCTGTGTTAAGTAGGACTCCTTCGTCCGTGCCAGTATCACGACAGGGGGATCAGACTTTCGCAGGGCACTGGAAGACAGCTGTGAAGGTGGCGTGATTACACGGGGACCCCCATTCTCCGTCACTCGACGTAACTCGGAGTGACTACGAAAGGGAACGTCTCGGTTACGGATGTAACCCTCGTTCCCTGAGTAGGGAACGGAGACGTTACGTCTCCCTGCCACTTCCGCTGTACCGCTGGGTAGACGCCTGAGTTCAGTCTCGGCTCCTCAGCGAAGACATGATCTGCCTTTGCCGGCGTTCCTCCTTTTATACCCACGCGGTGGGGCGGAGATACGCTATGCAAATTCCGCAGACCCATGGCATTTTCATTGCCATAGGCTCGTTTTGTAATACTCGAAGATGATTGGCTTTCTAGGCGAAACCCCCATTCTCCGTCACTCGACGTAACGTCTCCGTTCCCTACTCAGGGAACGAGGGTTACATCCTTAACCGAGACGTTTTTTATTGAGTAGCCGAATTCAGGGTTGTTCAATAGTTATCAAGCACCCGCACTTGGTGAGATTATTCAGAAAAAGCGACAAAAGTAATTTTCTGATAAATCATCGTACACGGATGCACTGTGTTTTGTTGTATGCAGAGATTTTGAGGGACACTTATAGAAAAATGTCTTCATTCTTTGTTTTGGTGTATTTTTAAAAACAGATAGATCTACATAGATGTTTTACACAAAAAATATTTCAGAGATCCTTGTGCGGTATTCTATAGCCGCATAAAGGGGTAAATATACATGTAAGCGCTATTTAAAAACTAGAATGGTATAATGTCTCAAGTGAAGATGATGGTTTGAACCATCATTTTATTAAATTACACCAATTCCTGTGAATACTGTCATATATGAACAAAGAGAAGACAGAGTTCACTAACTTTACCGGTAACTGTAGGAAACGGATATCCAGGGGGAAAGTGTAAAGAAAAACACCATACAAAACATTACAATCACACCCGGCGATACGATAAGTGTTACGATAGTGTTGTTAAAATGAAACCGCGGTAAACAATTTAAGAACACTAGAGCTGTTAAACATGCGGTTCAATAACAATGTTCAGTATAAACAAGAATCCAACTCTAATGCGACTGAGCTCGTTTCACATATAACTGTTGATAGTTAGGTATAATCGTTAGATAATTTATCAAACAATTGAAATTTACGATATGTTAAAACATTTTGATGATGGGCTTGCACAAAGCGTTGACCAGGTCCTTGGCAATGCTTTCACAATTCACACAGTCCAGCAGTTCCCTCATCTTCATCACACAGTCCAGCAGTTCCTTCATCTTCATCCGGCGTGTTGGATTCGCTCGCACATTTGCAACTGATTCATTGTGCAAGTCAAGATCGTCAATGATTGGATCAATGTTCTTAATTTTTTCAACCAACTGACTGGTGTTTGCTTTCAGAAACCCTTGATGATCTGAGAATATAAAAATTTTAAAATTAAAACAGGAAAAGGAAAATGGGGAAAGAATATAAAGATTGAATCTAACCTTGTATTGACCTGTTTCTCTTCTTTCCCAGTCGCCCCTTTTGGACAGTATTTGGCTTTGATAAAATCTGTAGTAAAATAAATAAGTGCCGTAAAATAAAAGGCTATATTTACAATTCTGAATAATCCAGGAGCATGACACCAGATAAGATAAATTCATCATGGCTTATTCTACAAAACTTGATTCAATAGTACCAAAAATATTTAAAATTTGTTGTAACAGAATGTAACTTTCCTTAAAATTGGTCCCAAATAGTTAACTCCGACTGCTTAATTAAGATTAATTTAATACATTACATAGGCGAAAAACTGTTTTTAATAGTTTCTCATGTATCACACTTACAATTTGCCGGTACATTTGATTTGGCAGAAGTCATGTTGATCTCAAAGGGGGAGCCATGAGTTAAACCAGTTATTATAGGCGAAAACACATGGCCACCATCAGATGAAGAGATTTTGCCTGTTTACATAAAATATCTGTCAATTGTTCATTTATTTTACTATTGGAACCATGAATTGAGTTAATTCGTGGCTTTGATAACATAAGCAGTAAATAAAAGGCTATAGTAATGTAGTATAGTAAAATAATCCAGGAGCATGACAAATTTGTACATGACGCTGTTAGATCAGAATGCAAATTTCCAATTGGTCCCAAATAGTTAACTCGGACTACTTAATTAAGATTAATTTAATACATTACAGAGGTAAAACTGTTTTATTACACTTACAATTTGCCGGTACATTTAATTCGGCAGAAGTCATGTTGATCTCAAGGGAGGAGCCATGAGTTAAACCAGTTATGATAGGCGAAAACACATGGCCACCATCAGATGAAGAGATTTTGCCTGTTTACATAAAATATCTGTCAGTTCATTATACAGCCAATAGAGTACTTGCGCCCCTTTTTCACAGTCGCTGGTGTTTTTACTTCCAGAAAACGCCTGTTGCACTCTATAATGTTTCTCATTAAAAATAAATATAAACCACACTAACATGTTACTTGGATGCCCGATTGTCCTGCAGTGTTTGCTGTCTCTAGAGAGAGAGAGAAAAGGAAAGACCATGTTATTTTAAATGGAAAAAATCATGCAATCATCCTATAGGCAGTAACGCAGTGCATTCGAGTACAATGATGAAGTTTACAGTTCTTTGTCATTCAGGGGAGCATAATATCATAAATATTGAACCATCTGAAAGAAGACGATGGACGGTGCCCTGCGTCAGAATGTATAACTAAATTATGAGAATGTGTATTGTGAAAAACGCTAGGCTATATAAATAGCTTTGACTTAACTTGTATATATTTTGGTTATCACATTGTGCCATTCATATTTATAGCTTACATTTTAAACAATTTTATCATGTAAAGTGCTAAAAGTTAAAATCAAAGACAAGGTAAAAGAAGAATTAAAAAGTAGCCTACCGAAATTTAAAAAGTAAGTAACTGAAGAGGAATAAAATACAGATTAAATAATTAAATAGGCCTATGCACATATAACCATGTCTGACTAAAATAATCTAAATAAGATTTAAAACTGAATAAAAACCAAAACATTTATTTTAAAGTCCTTTATGGAAATCCCGCAGTTGCCAACTACAGTAAACTGTGATTGGATTGGGGGGATTATATATATATATATATATTTTTTTTTTTTCTGAATCATATATGACGTCAAAGACATTTGATATAGAACATATAACAATGTGTAAGAGCAACAAAGCATGCTATAACAGCAATAGCATGTTTAAAACTCTAATTAATTATACCGTCTTTTCCTTTTGTATAAACAATCTTTTTAAATAAAACACCGTAGCAATGAATTATAAAGACAATACTTACTTTTAGACATATCTTTTGATGAGGTGGTAAGAGGAGTGTGGGTGCAAAAGTTTTTGGTCCAGAAATGATTTGTCTTGGCTATTTATAAAGAAGAGGCTGGGCAAAATACTCTTGGAAAACGTCAGAGCTGTGTGTCCACAATGTTCTTTATGAATGGAGTCCTCTCACAGCTGTAGCCATGAGGTCCACGGTAGGTCATCGTTAACATTTTTTATCACCTCTTGTTTTTTCAGGTTACACATGGCAATAAATTACTATAGCCGCTTAAGGACTAAGCTGTAAGCCTCCAAAATGGAGGAGGTCAAAGGTCATGTTTCCTGCTATAGTATCATCAGCTCTCCCAAAGGCTGTTCCAACAGACAAACTGTCGCATCAACAAATGATAACATTTTAAAGTTCTACATATATATATTTTGAGTAGATAACCGATAGTATATTCTCAGTAAAGGGGTTCACCCTGTATGTTTCCACACTTAAGGATAGTTCGGGAGATACAAGAAAAGTAAAAAATGATATACACCTTATACGTACAATAGATCATAGCTACCGTAGAAAAAGTGAGATCATGCTTTGAATTAAGATGAGTAAAATTAAATATGCTGTGTGATGGACCAAAAAGGAAAATGTGCGGTGGTTTTCTAAATGATACAACTTAATCTAAATAAGAGCAATGTAGAGTCCTGATTTCTTAAAAACAAAAACAACAACTACAAAAACAAAAACCATTGTGTCAAACTTTGACAACATGTTTCATGTGGCATGGACAATAATACTGTTTGAAATATTTTTGTATAAGATCTAAGATACTAAAGTACAGTTTTTGCTTTAAAATTTTAAAATTGCTTTAAACTGTTTAGTAAAAATAATACCTTAGGTTAAATTTATGTAAAATAATTTATATCATACATAAGTCTTCTAAGAAGATAAAAAGAAGAAACGATTTTAATAAAACGTAAAAAAATTGATTTAAACAGTCTTTTAATTTTAAAAGATCTAATTTAAACTTTTAATATTATGCTTTTAAATGAATTTAGTATGAATAAAACTCTGGAAAGCACACTAACTTTACTGTGACAGTGTGACCCCAGAGGCTCATCTGTCCTGCATCTCGGGGCTCAAGCATTCATTTCACCCTGTAGTTTATCACTGAAGGAGCTGGGAGGGCTTTGTTTATGACAACTTAAATTATTTGCTTTTTGGACTGTTTTTATCATTGCATAAAGAACTACATCTTCGGCACTATGAAAATGTAAGGTTATATATACTTTTATTTTATATATATATTAATTAATTTAGCTAAAACTATGATCAATGTAGCGTATTTGTTTTTATTAAGACTTAATTTAAAACATCTTTTATTTTTAAAATATATAATTTAAACTTTTAAGATTAACTTTTAAGATTAACACTAAAAACATTGCCAGCATCTCATACTGCTCACTCACTCACTCACACACACACACACACACACACACACACACACACACACACACACACACACACACACACACACACACACACACACACACACACACACACACACACACACACACACACACACACACACACACACATTCCTCCTCCACTCTGAATCACAGAGTGTCAAAACGCCGGTGTGGGAGTTTTGATTTTCATATCAAAACTTTAAACTTATTGCATCTTTGTAAATACATTCATACCTTATATGGACAATGATGTGTTGGGATTTACTTCTTCAATTCTCTGAAAATGTAAGATGATTTTCTTTATTTTGTGTTCATCTAAAACAAAACTAATTGGTGCACTGTGTTTCAGTAATTTAGAAAAGATGTTTATTTTTAAAATGAACGATATAATCATATAATTTATATACTTTTAAAGAACAGAATGTTTTTCAACTTTTTCAACTGCTGTTAGTGTGAAAATATGTGTCATTATTAGAAAAACTCTGAAATATTATATTTGTAAATGACTAAATGTAAATTTTACAAATATTTCATTTATATACTTTTTGAAGAACAGAATGTATTTCAACTCTACTTTGGGTGAAAATATTATATTTGTAAATGTAAATTTTACAAATATTTCATTTATATACTTTTAAAGAACAGAATGTGTTTCAACTTTAGTTAATGTGAAAATATTATATTTGTAAATGACTAAATGTAAATTTTACAAATATTTCATTTATATACTTTTAAAGAACAGAATGTGTTTCAACTTTAGTTAGTGTGAGATATTTTCTCACTTTCACCGTCCTCAGCAATCCCCTCTCCTCTGGAATATGGAGGGAGATCCTGTGAAGCCCCGTGTCAAAGTTCAAACATAAAACCTTCACAACTTCCATTAAATCAAACCCTTATACCCACGAGGCCAGACACATGGCGGTAGATTTACTTCTTCAACCCAGGTGAAAATGTATTTATTTTTTGTTTTGAAAAGATATTTTATTAACCATTTCATTTATATAATTTTAAAGATCAGTGCTTTTCAACGTTAGTGTAAGATATGTGCCATTATTGGAAAAAATCTCTTTTTCTCACTATCCCCATTTATATAGCGTACTCAGGAATGCCAGGATATCGGGTGTCACACACACACACATTTAGCTCAGAGACTGTCAACTTTAAACCAATTCTTCACCATAGTGAAAAGGTAAGATGATTTTATTTTTGATTTTTATTTTTATTTATTTTAAATGAATGAATGTTTTTCAACTCTACTTAGTGTGAGATATTTTCTCACTTTCACTCCCCAGCAGGGGGATGCAGGAATAGGGTGACGTCTCACACACTCACAGACAGACGCACACACTTAGCGCAGAGACTGTCAGATGCAAAAGGCACTCTTTCCAAAAGAGGAACTCTTTTCAACTTTTTCAAAAGATCCTCAACTCTGAAACGGTAAGATGATTTTATTTTTGTTTTGAAAAGATAACTCTAATCTATATGTAACATTAGAAAAATTATTTTCTCACTAACCCCGACACAGCTGGCGTGGAGGGAATTTCCCAAAGCAAAAAGTTATTTTCCCCGGGGGTCAATAGGGGTAAAACTAAATGGCAAAATCATCCATCATAATACGGATCAAAGACAACTGTCAAACCCAGATCAACCCTAACAACTGGCAACTTGACGTATAATACAAAGGTCAATAGGGGAAAGAAAACTGTCAACTTGATCGATCGATAGGTCAAAGGTTAATCCCTACATCAAAGGACCTCCGGAGGACCACGGAAGGTCAAAGGTTAGCCCCCCCACCTGTCAACTTGATTGATCGATAGGTCAAAGGTTAATCCCTACATCAAAGGGGCCTCCGGAACATCCTCCGGAAGGTCAAAGGTTAGCACCGCCCACCTGTCAATCATAGGGTCATAAATCATCTTGACACAAGCTGGCGGGTTATAACTACTGGTGTCTAACATGTATATTATGAGCATATTTCTTAGTGATACTGTCTGCTCCATTTGCTACGTCTGAACATGAAAGCACAGCAAAATTGTAGTGGTGCTCCTTGGAAGGTAGATGTTAAAAGTAAATTTAATATTTGTCACACTAAAGTAGTTATTACAAAGATAATCTTTAGTTTAAAGAAATCTACTTTATTAGAAGAAAACAAGGTACAATATAGTTTGATGCATGACCCTGGTAACTTTGCACTTACAGTAAAACAATTCAGAAAAATGTCACAACATGAGCTTAAATGATTGATGATGGGTAAGAGTTATGTTTAATCATTATAATGATAAATATTATTAAGCTCTTCATATATCCGGTTTTCTGCCTGTTTTTAGCCTTATAAAAAAAGAATGAACCAATTAACCAGTATGACGTCCAATTAGTAATACACTTATTTTGTATTTATACAGTGTTAAGCATGTAATTAAAAAAAAGAAAAAGCATTTAATTCATCAAAAGTAATATGCATGGCATTAACGTGAAGAATTTTTTAATTGCGAACTTGTAGAAATTTTCCATAAATTATGTTTCCTTTGAAATCTAGTGCATTCAGTTCCTGAATAATACAAATATATATATTTTGGAACAATATTTTCAGTTTCATTTTATAAAGTTCTGAGGGAGAAAATGTTATGATTCATTAACATTGTCAAACAATCCCAACTGTATTTAGGCTCACAGCTCACAGCTCTCAGTGATGTGTCGGGTCCACGCAATAGAAGCAATTTTTGCTGGAATGAGTGGGAACCCAGTGTGCCTGTAGCTTTCTTTATTTCTTTGTTTTGATGAGTGACAGAAAAAGTAAAGCCTATTAAGCATGTATGGCATATCTAATCTGCTTCATACTACACAACAAACCAAGCTGTGATATGAGGTCAAACAAATATATTATAAATACGGAAGGCGCTTTCACAGGACGCAATGGCAAACTTACATAAGTCCATATTCCCTTCTGTTTTAGATGCAGTGTGAGTATACAGTACACAGTTATATTGTCTAGAGCAGTGCTTCTCAAACCTGTCCTGGAGACTGTAAAACATTGAACACCAAAATGGTTAAAAAAGACTGGGTTCACTAAGACAGGACTGTCCAATCCTATTCCTGGAGGGCCACTGTCCTGCAGAGCGTCAAACACACCTGAACCTGCTCTTCAGGATTACTAGAAACTTCCAGGCAGGTGTGTTGAAGCAGTTGGGAGCTAAATTCTGTGGGACATATATGAGGTGGCAAGAGATGCCTTTTACCTCACTCTCAGGGTAAAAGACACCCAGTACTGAAACAAATACTTTAGTTCCCTTTCAAGGGAACTCGAGCTGCGTTGAGACGCGGTGGGAACGCCCTGCGTGATTGCGTCGTGAAGCACATGTATAATCAGTCCAATGGAAAGATGAGAAGTCATAGATGACATCATAGACCAGGAAGCTATAAAGCACCCTTGAAAACAGACCGCGTCAGCTTCTGTGCCTTCAGAAAGCGCTCTCTGTATATCTGTCCTTGTCATATTTATTTTTGTCTGTCAAGCTCAATATATATACTATATATCTATCATATTATGGCGAGCAAGCAAGATTTTAAGCGTTGTGTTGTTCCCTGCCCTCGTTACATCACGGGTGGGGACACACATCAGCTTTGTGTTGCTTGTTTGGGAGTGGAGCATGCCCAGTCAGTCCTCGAGGGGGCTGACTGTGAGCACTGCGAGAAGTTGTCCGTGAGGACGCTCTGCTCATGCTGGGCGTTCTTCGAGGAGGACGGTTCAGTTCGCGCTCCCCGAGGTGCGGGTCCCGCTGCTGCTGAGGCACAGCGGCGGCTTTCATTTGGGGTTCGCATATGGATCTAGTAGCGGGGCTTGATATGGGCCCAGCTCTTTCTCAGCCCTTACCTGCTGGATCCAGTGCCTCTCCCCAGGAAGGAGCCCGCGTTGCGGTTTCTCCTCCCCAGGTTGGGGCACCAATGCTGCGGCTATCCAGTTCTGAGGAACTGGATGTCGTTAGTATTGATACTGGGGATTATGAGTCTTCGCCAGCTCATACCCCCATTGATGAGGAGCTTATGGAGGTCTTGACTCGTGCTGTAGCTAAATTAATATTGACTGGCCAGCTGATGATGTTGAGACTGAATCAAGAAAGAGTCTTTTAGAAGAACATTATTTACCATCTAAATCACGACCTCCTCGTCGGGAACTCACGTTTTTTCCCGATCTCCACACTGAGGTGTCGAGATCGTGGAATAAACCGGTATCTTTCAGAGTGCATAATCCACAAACACACAACTATAGTAATATTAAAGGTATTTCACACTATGGTTATTTCACAATGCCTCGTGCTGAAGAGATGCTTGCGAGCTATCTCTCTCCCGAGTCAGCGTCATCACTGAAAGCCCCGACGTTACCCACCAAGCCTTTAAAAAATACATCTTTACTGGTGGGTAAAGCGTATTCGGCAGCAGGTCAAGCCGCGGCATGCTTACACACCATGTCTATTCTTCAAGCATTACCAGGCTGACCTGCTGAGGGACATTGATGATTGTGAGGAAGTTAGTGCTGATGCAATTCGAGAATTGCGTCGCACAACAGATCTATCTCTCCGGGCCACCAAGGAGACGGCCAAATCTGTAGGCCGTTCTATGGCAGCCCTGGTGGCCACGGAACGTCATCTATGGTTAAATCTGTCTGATATTAAGGATAGAGATAGGTCTGTTCTTCTGGACGCTCCGCTTTCACCTACGAGTCTGTTTGGCGAAGCTATAAATTGTGTCGTCGATAGGTTTCAAGAAACTAAAAAGCAATCTTGGGCGTTCCAGAGGTTTCTTCCTCGCCAATCCAATGTCCCCGAGACTGCTCGTACTATATAGGTTGAGCAGTCTCGATCGTCTACCAGCTCCTCACAGCAGCACAGAGTGCAGCAGAAACAGAGCGTCGCCGCTCGGGCTCCCCCTCAATCTGGAGATCCTGGGTGGCGTCGCAGTCCAAGCCCTCTAGGGGAAGACAAGATCTGAGGACTGTCATCACCAAGAGAGCCTGGACTAAGAAGAAGTCCTGACGCTCAGCCTGTCAGACTTCTCAGGGTGGTCCCCTCCAGGGAGGGACGGTTTCGAGAAATCGTTCTCAACTTCTCCGAGGAGAGTCGCAGCGCTGCCACTTCGGTTATTCCCTGCCGGTTCGCCGCTTCAGGGCACCGAAATGATTGTTCAACCAAATCCAGAGGCCAGTCCCGAGAGACTGGTTCCCGTATCAGAATTTCTGGCAGCGTGGAAACTTTTACCAAATATTTCTCAATGGGTCCTGCATTTAATAGAAAAGGGTTACAGAATTCAGTTCGGTTCTCGTTTGCCCAGATTTCAAGGGGTCCTTCCCACATTGGTGGACTCCCAGCAGGCTCTGGTTATGGAGCACGAAGTACTGACACTTCTGCAAAAAGGGGCTATAGAAAGGGTTTCTCCTCCCAACAGAGAGTCAGGGTTTTACAGCCGTTACTTCATTGTCTCAAAGAAGGATGGAGGGCTGCGTCCTATTCTAGATCTGCGCCATTTAAACAGTAGAGTTCAGAAACTCAAGTTCAAGATGCTTACACTCAAACAGATTGTATCACAGATTCAGTCCTGGTTTGTCACAAATTGAAGGACGTGCACTTCCATGTATCCATCCATCCTCATCACAGGAAGTTCCTGAGGTTCGCTTTCGGGGGCGAAGCATACCAGTATTGGGTTCTTCCCTTCGGCCTAGGTTTATTGCCCCGCACCTTTTCAAAATGCGTGGATGCAACTCTGGCTCCTCTGAGACTCCAGGGCATTGACTTATTAAATTATATCGACGATTGGTTGATTTTAGCTCAGTCCGAGCTTTTGGCAGTTCGACATTGAGATGTCGTTCTGTCCCACATAAAGAGGTTGGGGTTGCGGCTCAACACCAAAAAGAGTGTACTCCTCCCAGCTCAGAGGACCACTTTTATCACTATATCAACCATCGGGGGGTCTGAGGTCACGTCACCTTTGCAAGCAGGCCCATCAGAACCTCCTATGGGCCCAAGGGAAGCTGCTATCACTCAGGGCAGTATATATTCCGGGGCATTTGAATTTGGGAGTGGATATCCTGTCGAGACAGGGGCTGAGGCCCGGGGAGTGGAGACTTCACCCCGAGGTGGTGGAGCTCCTTTGGGAGAAGATTGGTCAAGCTCAAGTCGACCTTTTCGCATCATCAGATGTTCCATTGTCCCATGTGGTTCTCCCTGACGTACCCAGCTCCTCTCGGACTGGATGCAATGGTGCAGGTGTGGTCGAGGCTGCACCTGTACTCATTTCCCCCGATATCCATGCTTCCGGGTGTTCTGGAGAAGGTTTGTGGGGTAGGGGCCCGTCTATTATTAGTAGCCCCTTACTGGCCGGCCCGAGTATGGTTCTCGGACCTAGTGTCCCTTCTAGACGGCTCTCCTCTGGAGATTCCGGTCAGGAGGGACCTGTTGTCCCAAGCAAGGGGCACGATATTTCACGATATTGTGGAAACTGTGGGCCTGGCCTCTGAGGGGGCCCGGCTCTAAGAATACGGTCTCTCGACTGAGGTCGTTGAGACCATTTTCCAATCCAGAGCACCTTCCACGAGAAAACTATATGCACTGAAATGGAAATTATTCTCCACCTGGTGTGGTGGACGTCACCTAGATCCTGTTAACTGCCCTGTTGGTACAGTTCTTGATTTCTTGCAAGACTGTTTCTCTACAGGATTATCTCCTTCTACTTTAAAGGTATATGTGGCGGCTATATCGGCCTACCACACCCCTCTGAGGGGCACTTCTCTTGGGAGAGATCCTCTTATTATTTGTTTTCTTCATGGTACATTGAGGTTGAGACCTGCACTGCACTCTAGAGCACCGGCTTGGGATTTGGCCATTGTACTTGAGGGTCTGGCCTTGGCTCCCTTCGAGCCTATTGAAGAGGTTTCAGAAAAGTTCCTCACTCTAAAAACTTTATTTCTTCTCGCTATTTCTTCGATTAAGAGAATTGGAGATCTGCAAGCCCTGTCGGTTGCTCCTTCATGCTTGGAATTTTCACCTGGTATGGTGAAGGCATTTCTTTAACCTAGGCCGGGTTACATCCCTAAGGTCCCTGCTAATGTTGTGGGCCCAATAGTGTTGCAGGCCTTTTATCCTCCACCTTTTAATACCCCAGATCAGGAAAGTCTTAATCTGTTATGTCCCGTTATGGCATTGGATGCTTACGTTCACAGAGCTGCCCTGTGGCGTAAATCTGAGCAGTTATTTGTCTGCTTCGGGTCACCTAAGAAAGGTTGCCCTGCATCTAAACAGGTAATGAGCAAGTGGGTAGTTGAGGCTATCTCACTTGCTTATGAAGCGGCCGGTCAGCCTTCACCTATGGCTGTTCGGGCCCACTCTACAAGGAGTATGGCTGCCTCTAAGGCTTTAATTTTGGGTGTTTCCCTTCAAGATGTTTGTAATATGGCAGGCTGGTCCTCACCACATACATTTGTCAGATTTTATGACTTAGACCTCTCCACTCCTGGGGCTAGGTTGCTCGCTTCTTAGGGTGCGCAAGGACTTCACTCAGAACGGGCATTTGTCATTATGGTGTAGTGGGTATGGGGTTCCCACCGCGTCTCAATGCAGAGTTCCCTTGAAAGGGAACGTCTCAGGTTACCTATGTAACCCTGGTTTCCCTGAGAGGGAACGAGATGCTGCGTTCTCCTGCCATACTTCCTGCATACCCTGATCGACTTGCTTTAGGCTTTCCAGAAGCTGACGCGGTCTGTTTTCAGGGGTGCATTATAGCTTCCTGGTCTATGACGTCATCTATGACGTCTCATCTTTCCATTGGACTGATTATACACGTGCTTCACAACGCAATCACACAGGGCGTTCCCACCGCGTCTCAACGCAGCATCTCAACGCAGGGAGCGTTGAGGGGAACGCTCTCAGGGAACCAGGGTTACATACGTAACCTGAGATGTTTTGCACAATACAATTTACATTAATACTTGTTCAAAACAACCACTTCAGCCAAATTATAAAAATATATTAGATCAAATTAGTCCAGAATCAACTTTGTGTTGCTACCCATGATCACATCAAGGATCAGCTAAATTTCCACATGCATAGCGAAACGTCTTGGTTACGTATGTATCCCTCGTTCCCTGAGTAGGGAACGGAGACGTTACGTCGGATGACGACGAATGGGGTTTCGCTTAGAAAGCCTATCAACTTCGAGTATTACAAAACGAGCCAATGGCAAAGAAATGCCATGGGTCTGCGGAATTTGCATGACGTAACTCCGCCCCACCTCGTGGGTATAAAAGGAGGAAGTCCGGCAACATGCAGATATGTTTCTTCGCTGAGGAGCCAAGACTGAGCTCAGGCGATCCCCGCGGTACAGCGGAAAGTGACAGGCAGACGTAACGTCTCCGTTCCCTACTCAGGGACCGAGGGTTACATACGTAACCAAGACGTTCCCTTTCGTTGTCACTCCGAGTTACGTCGGATGATGACGAATGGGGTTGTCAGTCTAATCACGCCACCTTCTCAGCTGTCTTCCAGTGCCCTGCGTAAATCGAGATCCCTGACATAGACTGGACAAAGGACTCCATTTATCACAGGAATACCAAGGTACACTGGGAAGCATATCCCAAGCTAGGGGAAGTATGCAATTAATGCCAACCCAGAGTGGGGGGGGAACTTAGAGAATACACATATGACTCGAAGGATGCATATGGAGAACACTGGGGTGTCCAGCCGCAGGTGGAATATTTCAACCCCAGGGGTGGCAAGGTGGCTTGCCAAGGGAAAGACACATGCTCAAAGAGGCTTACAGTGGAAATACACATGTGGGGTTCGCTAAGAGGAGGGACCATGCACACGGAAGGCACCTAGCCGACGCGCAGGCAGTAGATACTGGCGCCGACGTCAGAAGTGCTGGAGGAGCTCAGGGCTTTCGGGGAAGCTCACCTGAGGAGAATATCGCACGTATCCAGTCCGTGGAGTGGAATAGGGAGCAAGCGAAGACACCTGAGCGGGTCCGGTACTAGCTGGTTGAAGCGAGTACATGAGAGGACACTGGCTCCACTCGGAGATTATAGAATCTGGCGAATGTGTTAGGTGTCGCCCAGCCTGCAGCTCTGCAGATGTCTGTTAGCGAGGCGCCATGCGCTAGAGCCCAAGAGGATGCCACACTCCGGGTGGAGTGGGCAGTCACACCAAGGGGGCACGGTCGACCTTGCTGCTGGTAAGCCAAAGCAATGGCGTCCACTATCCAGTGAGACAACCTTTGCTTGGAGAGAGCCTTTCCCTTCAGCTTCCCACCATAACAGACAAAGAGCTGGTCTGAGGTCCTGAAACACTGCGTCCTGTCTAAATAGGCGCGGAGAGCGCGTACTGGACAGAGCAGTGCCAAGGCTGGGTCTGCCTCCTCCGGGGGCAGCGCTTGCAGGTTCACCACCTGGTCCCGAAAGGGAGTGGTAGGAACCTTGGGCACATATCTGGGCCGGGGTCTCAGGATCATGTGAGAGAAAGCCGGCCCGAATTCCAGGCACGCTTCGTCGACGGAAAATGCGTGCAGGTCCCCTACCCTCTTGATGGAGGCCAGTGCAACCAGGAGCGCTGTTTTCATTGACAGGAATTTAAGCTCGACTGATTGCAGGGGCTCAAAGGGAGCACTCTTCAGGGCAGTTAGAACCACTGAGAGGTCCCAAGAGGGAACGAGAGGAGGACGAGGAGGATTCAGTCTCCTCGCTCCTCTCAGGAACCTGATGACCAGGTCGTGCTTCCCCACCGACTTACCTTCGACAAGGTCATGGTGTGCGGCAATAGCAGCAACGTAGACCTTTAGGGTGGAGGGAGACAGCCTTCGCTCCAACCCCTGTTGAAGGAAGGAAAGCACAACGCTGATCGAGCATCTCCGGGGGTCTTCTCGGTGACTTCAATGCATAGGCGTGTCTCGTGGACAACGCTCTAGCGGAAGTGATGGTAGCCACCACCGCTGGTGGTAGGGAACTTAAACCTGCTTTGAGCCGTCCAGGAGCCACACGTGGAGGCTCCAAAGATCGGGGATAGGGTGCCACAGGGTGCCCCGTCCCTGAGAAAAAAGGTCCTTCCTCAGAGGAATGGGCCAGGGAGGTGCTGTCGCGAGGAGTACAAGTTCGGGGAACCAGGTCCGGGTGGGCCAATATGGCGCGACCAGAATGACCTGCTCCTCGTCCTCCCTGACCTTGCGCAAAGTCTGCGCAAGACGGCTCACTGGGGGAAACACATATTTGCGGCCCGGCGGCCAGCTGTGCGCCAGTGCATCCGTGCAACTGAGGTTCGACCACGGGGTGAAGAACTGACGGCAGGTCCGAGTAACTGGTACTCAGAGCGTGCCTTGTTGCCATGCCCACCTCGGGACTTGGTCGCGAAGCCAAAGCTGAAGCGGTCTCAAATGAAGCAAACCGAGCGGCGTGACCGCGGCTGCAGATGCCATATGCCCCAGGAGCCTCTGAAAAAGTTTCAGTGGAACCGCACTCTTGCCCTCGAATTGTCACAGGCAAGTCAGCAGTGACTGCGCGCGCTCGCTCGTAAGCTGCGCGGTCATGGCGACCGATTCAATGTCCATACCGAGAAAAGATATCCTCTGCACGGGCAAAGTGTGGTATGCCTGCCCCTCGAAAGCAAACCGTAGAAACGGTCTGCGTCGAGTAAGAATGGAGACATGAAAGTAGGCGTCCTTCAGGTCGATCGCTGCAAACCAATCCTGGGGCCGAATGCATTCGAAAACGCGTTAGGCGGTGAGCATCTTGAACGGCATCCTGTGAAGGGAGCGGTTCACCACGCGCAAGTCCAGGATTGGCCGTAACCCACCGGTTTTCTTGGGGACAATGAAGTAGGGGCTGTAGAAGCCGGACCTCATCTCGGCTGGAGGGACAGTCTCGATTGCACCCTTCGCCAGCAGGGTGGCAATCTCTGCTCTCATGATGGGGGCATTGCCACCGACCAAAGTGGAGCGGACTCCCCTGAAGCGGGGAGGAGAACGTGCGAACTGAATCGCATAGCCGAGCCTGACGGTCCGCGCGATCCAGCGGGACAGACGGGGAAGCTCTAACCAGGCTCCCAGGAACTGAACCAGCGGGATCATGCGAACCACAGGCATCCCCCCGGAGGGGCAGCGAAGCGGAGTAACTGGCCCAGACGTGGACGGCATAGCGGCCCGGTGTGGGGGCATAGTTAGCAACCGCGCCCTGGTAGAGGGGGCCAGGGGAGGACCAGGCTGGTCGTCCCGCGGGGGCCTGCTCTGCCAGGGGTCTGGCGACAGAGGGGGACAGGGGCGAAGCGGTCCGTGGACGGCACGCCGTGTCAACTGCCTCCGGGACAGAGGGGGGCGAGGAGAGCACGGCTTGTAGGCGGCGCTCTGTGTCGACCGAGAACTCTGTGGGCTCAGGGAAGAGGGGGTCGTTTCTGTCTTTAACCACTTTAGGGTGCTGCCCACCCGTGGGTGAGCAGCGGGGAGCGGAGAACAAAAGATTCTCCCCCGGCCCTCCACCGGGGGAAGGAGTGGTCCTGCTACCATCTCCTGAGAAACGACCATCATCTCTGAGCAGCCCGTCTCAGGAGCGCCGCTTGGCTCGGCGTTTAGCGGGGGGCGGGGCGGGAGAGGGCTGTGGCACCTTCTTGCGGCTTCCTCCGCGACCGGCCCTGGGTGAAGGCTGCTGCGTGGTATGGGCGGGAGGGGCGGGAGCCGCAGGAGGGCGCCCTCGGCGGGAAACAGGACGAGGCATCTGCCCGGCCGGTTGGGTGGAGGCAGCAGCGGGCCGGTGGGGCAGAATGCGTTTGATGGCCTCCGTCTGTTTCTGGGCAGTTGAAAACTGTTGGGCGAAGTCTTCAACCGCACCGCCGAAGAGGCCGGCCTGGGACAAGGGGCGTTAAGCGGACGGGTCCGCTTTGCGTCCCGCATGTCAGCCAGGTTCAGCCACAGGTGTCTCTCCTGGACCACGGCTGTGGACATCACCAGACCCAGGGAGCGCGCGGTCACCTTCGTCGCCCGTAGAGCGAGGTCGGTAGCGGCTCACAGCCCATTGAAGAGCCCTGGGTCTGTCCTACCCTCGTGCATGTCTCTGAGCATCTGGGCCTGGTAGACCTGCAGAGTGGCCATTGCATGCAGTGAAGCAGCCGCCTGTCCCGCCGCTCTGTAAGACTTCGCCACCAGGGTCGACGAAAATCTACAGGCTTTGGATGGGTGCTTAGGCTCGCCCCGAGAAGAAGCACTCTGAGGACATAGTTGCATGGCAACAGAGCGTTCAACCGGGGGAAGCCCATTGTACCCACGGGCAGCTGCCTCATCGAGGGGAGGAAAGGCAGATGAGACAAGCGAGCGGTCCCGAGAAGACAACGGGGTCTTCCAGGACTTCGAGACCTCATCATGCACATCCGGGAAGAAAGGTATTGGGGTTTGCCGAGGACGAGGATCGGCGGCCTTACCCAAAAACCAATCATCCAGCCGCGATCGCTCAGGACAGGGTGGAGGCCTGCCTGGGAAAGCATGGCCGTCATCTCTGGATCAGACTCGAGCACAGCCGTATGCACACCGGAAGGTGGCAGCTGTGACGAGCCCTCACTTCCAGAAGACTCGAACCCACCTAGTGATGCTGCAACAGACATGGCATCATCCTCTGTAGCTTCAACTGAAACACGCGGGCCACCAGAGGGTAGACCCGCGGGAATCAGCTGTTCACTAGCGGGCACCGCCATTGAAGAGGGGGGCTGGGGTCGCGGACACATAGTCGGCGCCTTGTTCCAGACCGTAACCCTCAGGTCACCCTGGCCACCAGCCGCAGGACGGGGGGTGGATGAGGGGACTCTCACTCTTGCGAGTTCACTGAGTCTCTACCGCAATGACGCGATGGTCATGTTCCCACAGAGAGAACATGACTCATCCACGAGCGCTGCTCTAGCATGATCAATGCCCAAACATATTAGACAACGCTCGTGCCCATCAGAGTCCGATACCAATCTGCCACAACCAGAAGTACAACGGGCGAGGCATCTTTAAAAAGACGTGCCGCGTGTAAGCTCTTTTAGTGAGAGAAAACTCAAGTGTTGAAGCACCCGGGGAGAAACGCACTGACTGGCAGACCACTGCAACAGATCAGCAGGAAGCACGCTCTCGCCGTAGATCGCCGTCACACCAACACTCGAGGTACTCGTTTGTGAAGCTGACGATTCAGAGATGGCTTGTGGAGAGAATAATAAACTTGGCTCCGAAGCGAAAACATATCTGCATGTTGCCGGACTTCCTCCTTTTATACCCACGAGGTGGGGCGGAGTTACGTCATGCAAATTCCGCAGACCCATGGCATTTCTTTGCCATTGGCTCGTTTTGTAATACTCGCAGTTGATAGGCTTTCTAAGCGAAACCCCATTCGTCGTCATCCGACGTAACTCGGAGTGACAACGAAAGGGAACACTGTGATTTTTTTCACTCTCAGAAAAAAAAAGTACACAAGTTGTTACTGGGATGGTACCCTTTCAAAAAGTTAGGGGCAAAAAAGTTACAGAGATATACCTTTGAAAGGGTATCGCCGTAGTGACAGCTTTTGAACCTTTTTTTCTGAGACTATCAAAAAAACCACCAACCACCATTAACAATGTCAGCCATGACCAGCCCCATCACCTGACCTTGACACAGACTGCAAATCTCACAATGAGGACTCTGGCTCTTAAAAAGGAGGTTCTGGTGCTTTCTGGGATTCAGGATCTCAATTCTACAGTACAGAGAGCGGACAAGAAGTGAAGTGGGAGAGAAAGGAGGTGATGGCATCGAAAAAGATCTCAAGTTGGGACTCAGTCTTAGATCACCCGAAGCACAACCATGCTGTTTGTTGGAGCACTGCACAAGGCTGCCGCTCCTGACATTTTATGAGAATTTTTTTTCCCTCATAACGGACTTCCGGTTCCTGTCTGCCTCGCTGCGGCGTAGTTTGCTTTTGTAGCTCCGTACAGCTTTGGCTTGAATCTCTATTTACTACCATTCTTTGTTGTTTATATAGCTATATAACTTTCTCATCACCATATATCTGATATATTCCAATATTGCCTATCACATTAATCCAATATCGCTAGCACAATGCGTTAGCATTCCACTTGCCTGTTAACTTGTTATCCGTGCTTACCTTCTTTTTTCTCTCTCGCACGCTCCTTTTTTACGAGTCCATCAAACAACTGAACCACTTTTCTTTGGTAAGTCAAAATCAGTCAGCAAACACGGTGAGGCATCTTCTCCTGTCACTGTCAGTTGCAGTACCTGCCACATAGCCTTCTCTGTCAGCAGTGAGGGTTACTCATGTGATAAATGCAGGGAGATTGCAGAACTAGAGACACAGATCCAAACTTCAATCGAGGATCATAACAATGCAAGGGCTATAGATACTGCTTTGGATGTGACTAGCTTAACGAGCCCCGTACATTGTCCGGTTCCATTTGTAGAGCCCCCGCAGCAGGTCAACTGGGTGACTGTGAGATAGCAGTTGCAGGACTATTATTCCATTCCAATTAGTACATCAAACAGGTTCTCCCCACTCAGTGACCTGTTGAAAACCTGTTGAAAGTGTCCTAGTTATTGACAATTGTATTGTGCGGAATGTGAAAATAGAGACACATGTTTGCTGGGAGCTAGAGCACCTGACATCAAAGCAAATTTAAAAGTACTGGCTAATGCTAATCGTAAATTCTCTATGATTGTTATTCACGTCAGCTCTACATTTGAGATTTGTGAGATTTGATCGCCGGAGAAGACGGATGACTGAAGACGGATGACTGAAAAAAGAATCGCACAGGTAAGTTTGAGAAACTTAGTTTAGGATCGATTGGACATACTGGTGTAGGATCGATTGCTCCTGTCTGATTGCTCAATTGCTCATGTCTCATGTCTTCAAAAGCACTTATCGTTAATGATATGATCACAGACTATAAGATGTGCTGTGTTTGACAGAAACCTGGCTAAAACCAAACAATTACATTACTTTAAATGAGTCCACCCCCCAAGATTACGGTTATAAATATGAATCTTGTGTGAAAGGCAAAGGGGGAGGTGTTGCCATAATATATAGTAATATTTTCAGAATTACTAAGTTGTCTAGTTTCAAATATAATTCGTTTGAAGTGTTGGTGCTAAATTTAACAATATCTAGTGTAAATGATAAATCACATTTGAGATTTGTGGTGGCTACTGTAGACCAGGGCACCATACAGACTTTATCAAAGAATTTGCTGACTTTCTATCAGAGTTAGTACTGGCTGCAGATAAAGCCCTCATTGTTGGTGATTTTAATATACATGTAGATAACGAAAAAGATGCATTGGGATTGGCATTTAAAGACATTCTTAACTCCATTGGAGTTAGACAACACGTGTCAGGACCTACTCATTGTCGTAATCATACTCTATATCTAATACTACATTTTTACGTTTACATTTATTCATTTAGCAGACGCTTTTATCCAAAGCAACTTACAAATGAGAACAATAGAAGCAGTTAAAACTAACAGTAGGACAACAATACGTAAGTGCTATAACCCCTCTCAGTTTAACTTAAGTGCAGTGTTTTTTTTTTTTTTTTTTTTTTTTTTTTAAGAAGAGAAGAGAAAGTGTTAATACTACTGAATCAAGTGCTGCCGAAAAAGATACGTCTTCAGCAGTTTCTTGAAAGTGGCTACTGACTCAGAAGCTCTGGTTGAGATCATTCCACCAACAGGGAACAGTCATGGTAAAGGTCCGAGAAAGAGATTTTGTGCCTCTTTGAGATGGTACCACAAGACGACATTCGCTAGCAGAGCGCAGGTTTCTGGATGGCACATAAGTCTGAAGTAATGAGTTTAGGTAAGAGGGAGCAGTGCCAGTGGTTGTTCTGTAGGCAAACGTCAGTGCCTTGAATTTAATGCGAGCGGCAACTGGCAACCAGTGCAATTTTGTGAGGAGAGGAGTGACGTGTGCTCTCTTTGGCTCAATAAAGACTACTCTGGCTGCAGCATTCTGGATCAATTGTAGAGGTTTGACAGAGCAAGCTGGAAGACCAGCCAGGAGAGCATTACAATAGTCCAGTCTGGATAAAACAAGTGCTTGGACAAGGAGTTGTGTAGCATGCTCTGTGAGGAAGGGCCTGATCCTCCTAATGTTGTGCAAGGCAAATCTGCAGGACCGGGCAGTTCTAGCAATGTGGTCTGTGAATTTCAACTGATCATCAGTTACAACCCCAAGGTTCCTAGCTGACCTTGATGGAGTTATGGATGACGAGCCTAGCTGAATGGAGAAGTTGTGATGAAGTGTTGGGTTGGCCGGGACCACAAGTAGCTCTGTCTTCGCAAGGTTTAGTTGAAGGTGGTGGTCCTTCATCCAGCCAGAAATGTCTGTCAGGCAGGCTGAGATACGAGCAGCTACCGTCGGATCGTCAGGCTGGAATGAGAGGTAGAGTTGCGTGTCATCAGCGTAGCAATGATAGGAAAAGCCATGTTTCTGAATCACAGATCCTAGTGATGTCATGTAGATGGAGAAGAGTAGTGGTCCAAGCACTGAGCCCTGAGGCACCCCAGTAGCTAGATGTTGGGTCTTAGATGCCACACCTCTCCACGACACCCTAAAGGACCTACCTGAGAGGTAAGACTCGAACCATTGGAGTGCAGTTCCCGAGATGCCCTTCATCTTTAGGATTGACAGGAGGATCTGGTGGTTAACTGTGTCAAAAGCAGCAGACAGATCCAGCAGGATGATGACTGAGGATTTGGAAGCTGCTCTTGCCAGTCTCAGAGTTTCAATTACTGAGAGCAGGGCAGTCTCAGTTGAGTGTCCGCTTTTGAAACCAGACTGATTGTCGTCCAAGAGGTTGTTCTGTGTAAGAAAGGAGGAGATCTGGTTGAAAACAACTCGTTCAAGTGTTTTCGCGACAATTGGAAGAAGAGATACTGGTCTGTAACTTGTTAGATGTGCTGGATTTAGATTGGGTTTCTTAAGCAGTGGGGTTACTCGAGCCTGCTTAAAAGCTGTGGGAAAGGTACCAGTGTGAAGAGAGGTGTGTATGATGTGCGTGAGTGTGGGTACAATTGAGGAAGAAATGGCTTGAAGTAGATTAGTGGGGATAGGATCAAGCGGACAGGTAGTAGGGTGATTGGAAAGGAGGAGTTTAGAGACTTCCGCCTCTGAAAGTAGAGAGAAGGAGGGTAGAATGTGTGCGTTTGTTGGTAAAATGTGTGTGTCAGTTTGTGGATTGGTAAATTGGCCGCTGATGGTGGTTGTTTTTTCTATGAAGAATGTGGCAAAATCATCGGCTGTTAGGGTTGATGAAGGAGGAGGAGGAGGAGGGTTAAGAAGAGAGGAGAAGGTTTTGAAAAGCATGCGAGAGTCAGAATAATTGAAAATTTTGTTGTGATAGTAAGCCATTTTAGCAGTAGAGATATTAGCAGAGAAGGAAGAGAGGAGGGATTGATAAAGACCCAGGTCTGTCGGATCTTTCGATTTGCGCCACTTCCTCTCTGCTCCCCTGAGTTTAGTACGATGTTCGCGAAGAATATCAGATAACCAGGGGGCAGAGGGTGTGGCGCGGGCTGGCCTGGAGGAAAGGGGACAGAAGTTGTCCAAGCAGGATGTTAAAGTGGAGAAAAGAGTATCAGTTGCACTGTTAGTATCTAGTGTTGAGAGCTGATCAGGTGGAGGAAGTGTGGATGAGACCAAAGAGGATAGGTGAGAGGGTGAAAGTGAGCGTAGGTTCCGTCGAAAGGTGACCTGTGGAGGAGTGTGTGTTGTGTTCTGAGGCAGGTTGAGGTTGAGAGTGAGGAGGAAGTGATCTGAGGTGTGCAGTGGAGTGACCAGTGTATTGTCCGTAGAGCAGTAGCACGTGTACATAAGGTCCAATTGGTTACCTGATTTGTGAGTAGCCACAGTAGATACTCGTTTGAGGTCGAATGATGCAAGCAGGGTGTGGAAATCGGCAGCCTGAGGTTTTTCTAGGTGGATGTTGAAGTCTCCAAGAATTCTCCTACAAGAGGAGTACCATCTTCAGGGAAGGATGAGAGTAGCACATCAAGCTCCTCCAAGAAACTGCCAAGTTGACCTGGGGGACGATATACAACTACAAAATGGATTTTTATAGGACTACTGATGGTAATTGAATGTGATTCAAATGAGCTGTTGTCAAATAGAGGTGGTAAAGGATCAAATTTCCAGTCATTTGAGATGAGCAGACCAGTACCACCACCCCTTCCGGTCAGACGGGGGGTGTGTGAGAAAGTGAAGTTAGTGGAGAGGGCAGCAGGTGTGAAAGTGTCCTCTGGTCTGATCCAGGTCTCAGTCAGGGCCAATAGACTGAGACCTGAATGACTTGAAAAAGATGTAATGAAATCAGCTTTGTTAACAGCGGACTGGCAGTTCCAGAGACCAATAGGAAAAGAGAATAAAGTATTAGAAGACATCGGAAGGGTACGGAGATTGTTAGGATTGCACCGCCTCTGATGTGTGAAGTTTGATTTACGTATGTTAGTAATAGTAGAGATTTGAAAACACATAGTGAAAAGGAGCTCACAAACAGAAAGATCCAAAGAAAAGTTTGTAGAAGAGAAAGGAAACAACAATAAATAAACAAGAATAATTTAATACTCAAGTGCCTTGTCGGTGTCCTTGCTCGGTGGAGTCGCACAGGTAGAGTCGCTGGTCTTTACACTCCTTGGTCTTAACACGATGAGGGCTTCACACGAGGGCAGCCGCGACCGCTGCCGCGGTGCACTAACCAGTTATATACATGCCTAATACCCCGTTAATGAATACAGCAGGCCACGCCCAACTATTTGGCCAGCGAAACTCAGTCACGACACACAAACAAACACGCGCGCGTTTTTACCAGGGTAAACACAGTAACGAAGAGCCGCGCTAAAATCAAATGAGAAAGTAAACACTCACAGACTGATGTTCTCTCCTGTTGTTCTAATGCTTCTTCTATCAACTGTTAGCAAATGCCTAGAATAAGTACTTTAACTGGCTTTGGCCACGCCCAACTATTTGGCCAGCAAAAAGATGCGAAACGAAACGAAACGAAAAAGATGCATTGGGATTGGCATTTAAAGACATTCTTAACTCCATTGGAGATACAGCACTGGACGAACCACTGGGGTTGCTGAAGATTTTGCGTGCGACCCTGGCTAGTCGAGGGATTGATCCAGCATTGGTTTTCCAAAATCCTAGGACGTCTTCATGTAGACCTTTTCTCATTGAGCCCAGGTACTCCTCCATCTCATCTCTGGCACTGTCAGCTACACTCGAGTTGCTCTCATATGAGCCGAAAATGCGGGCCTTCTTGGGAGCGCTTCTAGCCTCGGTCACTGTGTCCACCGCAGTCTCCACACCACTGCATTCTGCCTCTTTTACCAACATTTCACGAATCTCTACGAGTTGATTGCTCACTGTACCATCTCTAATGATCCATTCAGTTTTAAAACGATACAGCCGCCAACACAAGGTGCTTGTCAGAGTAAAATCTGTTAAAACGAGTAGAGACATTATCTGACAGTGTCTCCACAAATGCACGAATGTTGACGGGGCGGTTGTCAGGGACACTGGACAAAAGCTGTTTGATTTTCATTACAGCTGGAAGAATCATGCCAAGGTTTCCGAGCTCTTTTTGCATAGCTGTTGTAAGCTCTGCCAGAGGCAATAGCACCTCAGTCAGGGCTTGGAGATGAAGTACGTCATTCATGGTAAGCTTACTGTGCTCTGCAATTTTCAGCTTGTTTTGGAATTGCGGGTCTCTTTCAAACATTTTCAGTACTGATTCGATCATGAGCAGCTGACTGCTCCACCTGGTGACACATGCTGGGGTGGGACGCACACCTAGTTTATCAGCCTCCTCAGTGTTTAAGGTGCTTTTTCTAATACTCTTTACAAGTTTTGCCGTTCGTGTGATCATTTTGTCTACATCAGCATGACCGTTTATTGCATCCTTTATGGCGAGTTGCAGTAAATGGATGGGGCATCGCATATGCAGATTAGATTCAGTGATGTATGTGGCGCTCATGTTTTCTATGATCTGCGCAAAATCTGGCTGGAATGGTGAAAGTGGACCTTCCTCTGTGCCACTGCCATCTTCCTCAAGGACCTCTTCCTTGCTCTCCTCTTCAGTTGAACTTTCATCAAACCCTGGGAGGTCGAAAGCCTTTACCATGTTACTTGCACTGTCAGTCACCACCCTGACAACTCACCGTTGTAAATTCCAGTGTTGCAAGATACTTTCATATTTATGAAAAATATTCTCAGCGGTGTGGTGTCCTTTAAGATGTTCACAGGACAGCAGCACAGTGTGACTGTTAAACATTTCATCAATGAAACTTGCCACAACACCCAGAAAGCTGTGTCCTCTTCTGTTTGTCCAAATGTCTAAAGTAAGCGTAAAAATAAGTAAGTAAGTAAAAATTCTTTATCTCCCTTTGATTGGTAGCAGTTTTTTCTGTAAAATCAAATTTGCATACATTATAATAGCGTACAGTAAATTTTCTGTTGCCTACATCTAAATTATAGGCCTACCTAATTATTTGGGTCAGTTTTTTATTTATTTAAATTTAACAAGTGGTTAAATAACTTCTGTCTAATTTCAACTTAAAAATAGGCTACATCAACTACAATTATGTAGGCTAATTCATATTGTGTGTTGGCTACAGGTTATTTTTAGTTGCACTGATATGATGATTGCATAACGAATTAGCAATTCGTTCCAACCTGACGTCAGCATGTTTTAATAATTAATTTCCTCCATTTATTTAAATCGTACAAAATTAACAATATAATATTTCGATCCATGGTTTAGTAAATCGTGACCACGTTATAATAATTTGTTTCCTTGTTTTAATAAAACGAGAGTAGCCTACGAATTAGTTCAACATGGCCACGATTTACTAAACCAGGGAACGATTTAAGAATTTGTGGAAACGAATTTAATTCGTGGCCACCCTAAATGAGAGAACGAATTCTTAATTCATGGGAAGTTGGGAACGAAATGTTAATTTGTATATTACAATATATTTTTGTCTGCATGTCATGAGAGGGGCTCAGTACAACAGCCTACCTTACCCATTTATCTATTAATTTATTTTCGAATGGTATGGGCTATAGCTTACCTTTTGCTGCACTACCATGTTTGCGTAGCACATCCTCGTGCTTTCTGGCAATGTGACGCTTTAGATTCCAATATGAATCTTTGCTAACTTTCACAGTCTCTCCACACTCCCTTTCAATTTCTCCTCCCTGCTCGTTCTTAACTGTGATTTTTACTGTGAATTTATCCATAAGGCTTGCAACTTCCTTAAAACAATATTTGAACTCCATAACCAACCCACTATTGCTTTAGCTAATTCACCGATTCTCGAACTAGCAAATCACAATAGGGCATTCTGGGTAGAGCGAGCGGTGCTGAGCGGACGGAGCGAGCGGAGCGGAATCTTCAGAAAGGCGCTCTCCGCTCAGGAAGAAGTATTACTGCTCCACTCCCCGCTCCGCTCCGCTCACATGCTCTGGACGACACACAGCTCTACTTAGCCCTATCGCCTAACGATTACAGCCCCATTGACTCCCTGTGCCAATGCATTGATGAAGTAAACAATTGGATGTGCCAAAACTTTCTTCAGTTAAACAAAGACAAAACTGAAGTCATTGCTTTTGGAAACAAAGATGAAGTTCTCAAGGTGAACGCATACCTTCAGTCTAGGGGTAAAACAACTAAAAATCAAGTTAGGAATCTTGGTGTGTCTCTGGAGTCAGACCTTAGTTTCAGTAGTCATGTCAAAGCAATAACTAAATCAGCATACTATCACCTGAAAAATATTGCAAGAATTAGATGCTTTGTTTCCAGTCAAGACTTAGAGAAACTTGTGCACGCTTTCATCACCAGCAGGGTGGATTATTGTAATGGACTCCTCACTGGCCTTCCCAACAAGACCATAAGACAGTTGCAGCTCATACAGGACGCTGCTGCTAGGATTCTGAACAGAACCAGAAAATATGAACATATCACACCAGTCCTCCGTTCTTTACACTGGCTGCCAGTTACATTTAGGATTGATTTTAAAGTATTATTACTGGTAAATAAATCACTCAATGGCCTAGGACCTCAATACATTGCAGATATGCTCACTGAATATAAACCCAACAGATCACTCAGATCATTAGGATCACATCAGCTAGAAATACCAAGGGTTCACTCTAAGCATGGCGAGTCTGCTTTTAGCTATTATGCCAGCCGTAGCTGGAACCAGCTTCCAGAATAGATCAGATGTGCTCCTACAGTAGTCACATTCAAATCCAGACTCAAAACACATCTGTTTAGCTGTGCATTTACTGAATGAGCACTGTACCAAAGTTTGTCCGACTGTTTGTACAGTATTTTATTTTATTTTTTATTCTAAACTGTTTTAATTATTCTGATTTCTTTTGATTATTTTAATTTACTCTATGTACAGCACTTTGAATTACCATTGTGACTGTGTGTACTGTATTTTATTTTTTATTCTAAACTGTTTTAATTATTCTGATTTCTTTTGATTATTTTAATTTCTTCTATATAGAGCACTTTGAATTACCATTGTGTATGAAATGTGCTATATAAATAAACTTGCCTTGCCTTGCAGCGGCTCAGTGCTCTCCTTTTCGGTGCTATGTTTGGCTGTTTATGTATATATTGTTACTAGTTCTGACAACATTCTGCTGGGCAAACAACAGCTACAGCCGTCACAATCTCATAAAGATAGGACTACGCAGTGAGTTGGTTTTTCTGCTTCCATGATATCCCGGTGGACATAGCCAGGCGCCCGGGCTCTCCGTGGATTATCATCCCCGCAGGCAGGATACAGAGGCGGTGGAAGTACAGGAAGCAAAAGCAAGGCTGCAGGGCCGGCGTGCTTGCGAGGCTACGGAGGAGGGCACACAAGCCGCCGCTTCCTAATATTTTTCTCACCAATGCGAGGTCCCTCATAAACAAGATGGATGAGTTGAAGCTACAGGTTGAAATGAACAAGGACATTAAAGACTGTTGCATAATGTTAATCACAGAGACGTGGCTTCATTCACTTATCCCGGATTCAGCTATCGCGCTAGCAGGCCACATAGTTCACCGTCATGACAGGACCAGAGACTCCGGTAAGAGCAAAGGAGGGGGTGTCACGGCTCCACCAGATCTGCAGACTCCGCCCACTCGTTCACTCTCCCGTGAGTACTGATTCACCACACCTGCACCTCGTCACCTGTTCTCCTTAAAACACTCACTTGCACCTCACATGCTTGTCTGATCTCGTCTTTCCATGGACACACAGACTCTACCGCAAACCTTACCTGTTCCACTTACCTGCTATCCTCGTCATCCGATCCCGTTCCTCAAACCTTCGATCATCTCCAAAGACCATCATCATTGTCACCATCCTGCTCGTTCTGATCTCCACCTGTGAAGGACATTACTATTATCCATCAGCTAAGTTCCATTCATCTGTTCATCATTGTGTTCTACTCACAATTACATCTGCTGGCTTCCGTGCATCTGTTCAATACACATCTGTTATATTTCACTCACCTGTCTGCTTCATCACTATCCGTGACAGAAGATCAGACCTCATGCAGAATCCCATGGAGCCGGCTACGGATCCACCTCGCGATCCGTTTGCTGTCAGAATATCTCTTCAACCACCTTCTCCGGACAATCCACCTTCCGTATCCACCAATGTTCCCCACATCACTCACTCATCTCACCTTCCGTCATCACCCGTAATATCAACCGCTGCCTCTGCCAGTCCCATGGCCCGACCAGCTTCATTTTCCGGTGAGATGGAGGACTGCAGCGGATTCGTCCTACAATGTTTTTTTATAATTTGAGATGCAAGCTCATCTATTCCCCAGCGATTCCACCCGAGTGGCTTTTGTAATCTCCTTGCTATCTGGCCGTGCACTCCAGCAGGCGCAATCACTATGAAATTCAAACGCCCAAGTAACTAAATCACTCCGAAACTTCATCGGTCACTTCAAAGAGGTATTCGGCCAAACAGCTACAGAACTCTCCATCCACGATCAAATATTCAATGTCCGACAAGGTAAACAATCAGTCTGTTCCTATGCCTTACAGTTATGCACCTTAGTGGCATCTAGTGGATGGAATGAGACCGCTCTACTAACTGCTTTCCGCCATGGCCTTAATGTTGACATACGCCAACTTATGGTGGTGTATGATGACTCAATGGGATTGGAGAGTTTCATACAGAAAACCATCCATGTCTCTCAGCGACTAACCGCCTGCGTCAGTTCCTCAGCCGCTGCATGTCCTCCTTCCACAACACCTCCTGTAGTTCTTCCAGCACCTGAGCCCATGCAAATTGACAGTTACCACCTGACCCATGCGGAGCGTCAACGCAGGATCCAACACCACCTGTGTCTGTACTGTGGTAAGGATGGTCATGTCATCAACTTCTGCCCTGTACGACCCCAAAGCCCGGCGGTGAGTACCATTCAAATTCCTCCACGAATTGAAACCCTGTCTCGCACCACAGTACATATCCTAACTTCTGATAATTGCATCTCAGCGCAAGCCCTCGTCGACTCTGGTTCCGCGGGGAACTTCATCTCCACCCAACTCCTTCAGAAACTGAAAGCACCCAAGAAACGATGTTCTCAGAATCTTCGCATTCACACTATCCAAGGTAGACCGCTGGGTAAGGGCCGTATTTGGCATTTCTCGCCCAGTCTTACACTCTGCGTGGGTTGCTTACACAAGGAAGACATTACCTTCATGGTGCTGGAAGAATCCACGGCAGATCTCATCCTGGGATGCCCGTGGATGATCCAACACCAACCACGTGTCGACTGGAGATCAGGTGAGATACTCGAATGGAGTGAAGAATGTTTCCAATCCTGTTTCTCTTCTGTTCGACGAATCCCTTGAAACGCATCTTCTTCAAACCTGAACCATCTGAACCTCACCGTCAACTCCACCTCTGTTGAAAGTCCTGAAATAACTCACAGGGTAGAAATTCCGTCAGAATATCGGGCGTTCCAGGATGTTTTCAGTAAGAAACTGGCAACTCAATTACCCCCCACCGGCCATGGGACTGTGCTATTGACCTGCTACCTGAGGCCACCTTACCTAAGGGTAGGGTATATCCCTTGTCCATCCCAGAGCAGAAGGCCATGGAGGAGTACATTGAGGAAGCTCTCCAACTACAGTTTATTTGTCCATCCAAGTCCCCTGCCGCTTCCAGCTTCTTCTTTGTAGCCAAGAAGGACGGAGGCTTGAGGCCGTGCATCAACTACCACCTCAACTCACAGACTGTCAAGTTCAGTTATCCCCTTCCTCTGGTTCCTGCTGCCCTGGAACAACTGAAAGGAGCTTGTATCTTCTCGAAGTTGGACCTGCGTAGCACCTATAATCTCATCCGTATTCATCGACGTGACGAGTGGAAGACGGCCTTCATCACACCCACAGGTCACTATAAATACAGGGTTATGCCGTATGGGCTGTCCAACTCTCCAGCAGTGTTCCAGGGATACATGAACGAAGTATTCAGGGATTTCCTCAATCGATTTGTAGTTGTTTACATAGATGACATCCTCATCTATTCCCGGAACCTCTCTGAACATCATCAACACGTTACGCAGATCCTAGAAAAGCTTCGAGACCATCAACTCTATCTCAAACTCGAAAAGTGTGAGTTTCACACCACCTCAGTTCACTTCCTAGGGTACGTCATCGATCAGCACAGCATCCAAATGGACCAGAGGAAGGTGGACACCATCCGGAATTGGCCTCAACCCTCTACTGTTAAGGAGCTTCAACGTTTCCTAGGATTTCTACTTCTAATTTCTACTGAAGGTTCATCAACAACTACAGTCTCATCAGCTCACCCATGACTTCCACCCTCAAAGGCCGGCCCAAGTCTCTGTCCTTTACCATCAGCCTTCGAAGCCGCCGAGGCTAAGCCCTAATTGGCAAGCCTTGGCGAAGTAGTTTAGAAATTTCGGCATTCCCGAGGATAAAGTGTCCGACTGTGGCCCCCAGTTCATCTCCAGAGTATGGCAGGCCTTCTTCAGACTCCTGGGAGTCTCCGTAAGTCTTTCCTCAGGATACCATCCTCAAACCAACGGCCAGACTGAGCGCAAGATCTAAGAGATCGGGAGATACCTGAGGTCCAATTGCCATCAGAACCAGGACAGCTGGAGCCAGTACCTCCCCTGGGCTGAATATGCACAAAATGCTCTTTGTCAATCCACCACGGGGCTCACCCCATTCCAGTGTATGTTGTGATACCAACCACTGCTGCATGATGTGGTGCCAGATTAGAGTACCTAATACACTGGAAGAACTTCGGACCTGAGGAACAGTCATGGGTCCCATGTGACGATATCCTCGACCCAGCACTCCACACCAAATTGCACACCGAACATCCAAATCGTCCAGCTCCCAGGGGTCGTGGTAGACTTCGTCGTCGTCATCACCATCTTTCCACCCAGCCGTCAAGAGCCACCCATGGAGAAGGGAGTACTGTCACGGCTCCACCAGATCTACAGACTCCGCCCACTCATTAACTCTCCCGTGAGTACTGATTCACCATACCTGCACCTCGAAACCTGTTCTCCTTAAAACACTCACTTGCACCTCACATGCTTGTCTGATCTCGTCTTTCCATGGACACACAGACTCTACCGCAAACCTTACCTGTTCCACTTACCTGCTATCCTCGTCATCCGATCCCGTTCCTCAAACCTTCGATCATCTCCAAAGACCATCATCATTGTCACCATCCTGCTCATTCTGATCTCCACCTGTGAAGGACATTACATTTTTGTGCAAACCGTGATTCATTTTTTTCAGGATTCTTTGAAAGTTCAAGAAAAAAGCATTTAATTAAAAAAATAATATTTTGCATTACTATAAATTTCTTTACTGTCACTTTTGATCAATTTAATGTGTCCTTTCTGAAGAAAAGTATTCATTTCTTAAAAAAAAAAAAAAATCGTATTGACCCCAAACTTTTGAACGGTAGTGTAATTATATATTATAATATAATATAATATAATATAATATATTATATATATATATATATATATATATATATATATATATATATATATATATATATATATATGTGTGTGTGTGTGTGTGTGTGTTTGTGTATGTATTTAGTAAATTTCATAATTTTAACCAGAAAAATCTAAAATGTACTCCCAAAATCATGCAGCCCTATAGTTCCCTTTCAAGGGAACTCGCGTTGCGTCGATTGACGCTAAGGGAACGCTTTGCGTGATGATGTATTGAAGCACATGTAAAATCAGTCCAATGGCGTGACGGGACGTCAGAAGAGGGAAGTATAAAGCTGGTTCAAAAACCCAGCCATGACTGCTTTTGTGTCTTCACTCACAAGCGCTATATGTGAAACTGTCCCTGTTATTTGGTGTTGTCTGTTTATATATATATATCTATATCAGTATGGCGAGCAAGCAGCAGTTCAGAATGTGTGCGCACCCCTGCCCGCGTTATTTAACGGGAGGGGACACACACATTGTTTGTGTTGTTTGTTTGGGAGAGGAGCATACATGGTCAGCGCTCAAGGGCGCTGGCTGTGAGCACTGTGATGTGCTTCAATTGCGGACGCTCCGATCCCGCCTGGCGTTCTTTTGCGAGGACGCCCAGGCTCGCGTTCCCCAGGGCTCAGGTCCCGCTGCTGCTGAGGCACAGCGAAGGCTTCAGTCTTGGGGATCGCAAATGGATCTGTCAGCGGGGTTAGAGACGGGCTCTGCCTTATCTCTGCCGTCACCTGACAGATCCAGTGCGCTGTATCAGGGTTCGGAAGCACGCGCTGCGGTTTCTTCCGCCCCGATACACGCACCAACACTTCAACAATCCAGTTCCGAGGAAATGGATGTTGTAAGTGTTGATACACGTGTGTCTGAGGATTCGCCACCTCAGTCTCACGCATATGAGGAGATTGTTGAGGTTGTGACGAGAGCGGTCGAGAGACTAAATATAGATTGGCCGTCAGATAAGCAGGATGTTCGCTTGAAAAGCAAGCTCGACGAACGCTTCCTGCCCTCTCGCACACATCCTCAACACCGGGGTCTTCCATTTTTTTCCCCGATCTTCACACTGAGGTGTCGAGATCGTGGGAGAAACCAGTGTCATATAGACTTTACAGTGCACAAACATAATATTACTCCAGTATTTCACAATATAAAGAGCACGGTTATGGAGAGATGCCAAAGGTGGAAGAGAAACTGGCTAGCTATCTTTCCCCTGAAGCTGCATCTTCCCTTAAGACCCACCAAGTTGCCCACCAAGCCAGTTAGAGTTACATCTGCTTTGGTGGGTAAGGGTTACTCTGCTGCTGGTCAGGCTGCAGCATGTTTACACATGTCACTGCTGCAGGCTTACCAGGCAGAGGTGTTAGGAGATTTAGATGAAGGCGGGGGAATTGGCCCGAACGCAGTTTGCGAACTGCGTCGGGCTACAGATTTGTCTCTCAGGGCCACCAAGGAGACGGCTAAATCTATCGGCCGGTCCATGGCAGCCCTGGTGGCCACTGAGAGACATCTCTGGCTTAATTTAAGCAGTACCTTAATTCCTCATAAAAAACACTGGGGCCTTTATTTACCTGAACTGCAGAAGGTAACCGGCTTTTATTTGAAGCAGGCTTTTATTAGAGCCAGGCCTTTATTTCTAATTCCATCTTTTTCATAAATAATAGGATTGGGCCGATAGACGATGCAATTATCTATCGCGATGGCTGACAGACATCACTATGTTGAGACGGCATCGCGATCCCCCCGCCCGCCCTGTTCCCATGGTGACGCGTCATGCTTGGCACGCACGTGATTCACCACAGCCAAAATAGCGCTGTATGACAGATGTAGCACTTTTTTTCTAAATATTTACAAACTTGCTTAAACTTCCAAACTCCGATTCTCAAATACATTTAAGAGAGTTTGTTGTGTCATTTAAAAACCTTTAACGTTATAAATGATCTTGATCTGTAACGTGAGATGTTTGTTTGGGCCGCAGTTCAGAGATTCCTGTCTGTTGGATTTATTACAGCACGTGAATTCATCAGTTTCTCACGAAATACATTAAAGTAAGTGGCCGGTGAACTGGGAGAAGAACAGAGTAAACTTAATAGTTACTTGCACTGTAATATGAATAAAACACCTCGGCAAATATATTTGAATTGTTATTGCCGCTTCCATAGATACTATTGTGTATTTTACAAACTATATATGTATTGTTCATCTATAAATTATATGTATTTAAATGTCTGAAACCTAAAATAAACATGATGTGGTTAAAAACAGTGAATAGTTGTGATATACGGTATGACAAGCGCTGAAAGTCCATCTTTAGCTCAGCGTGAAAGCACAGTTTGAATCTGACAGTTATGTCGCGTCAGAGCGAGCCGACATCGATGATGAGATGTAGAGGAAAATATCTAGTGGAAAATGAGTATGTTATGTCATTATATGAAAGGCACAGGAGATTACCTATCAACACTAAATTTTCCCCAGCCTTAATTTGAGACCGGCCTTTATTTGTCTGTGTTGACCCCGCCCCCGGCCACTATCAGAGGCCCGGTGTTTAATTGACTACCGGTTTTTATTTGAGGAATTACGGTATTAAAGAAAGAGACAAACACTTTCTTATGGATGCACCGGTCTCGACTACTGGCCTCTTCGGCGACTCAGTGAATTCGGTCGTCGACAGGTTTCAGGAGTCAGCTAAACAGGCGGCTGCATTTCAAAAACTCCTCCCCCGTTGGATTCATGTCTCTGGGGCCGCTGAGCGGGAGCAGCCCCAAACATCAAAAGCCAGCTCCTCACACCGTGCCACTCAAAAACAGAGCGTGGCTTCCCGTGCTACCCACAAAAAAGCTGGGGACAGGGAAAGCCCATTCAATAGCAGCCATCAAGGCAGAAAACAGTTCTGAGGACCGTTATTCTGTCCAAGAAGGCTGCGAAGAAAAGGTCCTGACGTCCGAGGGCGCAGGCCATCGAGGGCAGTTCCCCCCGAAAGGAGAGCGGTTAACACCTCATTATACGGTGCCCGCCTCCCTTCGGTGCCCTCGGGGGACCGTTATGCCAACCCTGCCACCTCGTGTGTTACAGGGCGCAGCGGTCTCCGGCGAGCACATATCTCAGGGTCCACCCGGAAACGTAGTGGTCTTGGGATGCCCGCCCCCTCTGAGGAGGGTTCTAGAGCAGTCAGTTCAGTCGTTCCCTGCCGGTTCGCCGCTACAGGGCGACGAGCTGAGTGCTCAACAACAACTAAATCCAGAAACCTGTCTCGAGAGGCTGGTACCTCTAGTAGAATTTTTGACAGCGTGGAAGCTACTGCCGAATATTTCTCGTTGGGTCCTGCAGACCATAGAAAAGGGTTATCAAATTCAGTTTGGGTCTCGCTTGACCAGGTTTATGGGGGTCCTACCCACCGTGGTGGACCCCGAGCAGGTTCTGGTAATGGAACAAGAAGTGAAAAACCTGTTGGAGAAAGGGGCCATAGAATATGTACCTCCCTCCAGCAGGGACACCGGGTTTTACAGCCGATATTTCATCGTTCCGAAGAAGGATGGGGGGTTGCGTCCCATTTTGGATCTAAGAGTTCTGAACGAGTCAGTCATGCAACTAAAATTCAAAATGTTAACTTTGAGACAGATCGTGCCACAGATCAGATCCGAGGACTGGTTTGTCACAATAGATCTCAAGGACGCATACTTCCATATTTCCATCCTTCCATATCACAGGAAGTTCCTGAGGTTTGCTTTCGGGGGCAAAGCATTCCAATATCGAGTTCTTCCATTCGGTCTAGCATTATCACCCCGCACTTTCACGAAATGCGTAAATGCAGCTCTAGCGCTATTACGCATACAGGGTATTCGCATCATGAACTACATCGACGATTGGTTGATTTTAGCTCATTCGCACCAGTTGGCAGTTCGGAATCGAGATGTCGTCCTCGCCCACATGAAAGAGCTGGGGTTACGGCTCAACGCCAAGAAGAGTGTACTTTCTCCACTACAGAGGACCACTTATCTGGGGGTAGTTTGGGATTCTATGTCAATGCGGGCGCATCTGTCTCCGGCACGCATAGAGACCATTCTGTTCGCCGTAAAAAGGATAAAGCTAGGCCAGTCGCTCACTGTGAAACAGTTTCAGAGACTGTTGGGTCTGATGGCAGCAGCGTCCAACGTGATAACTTTTGGCCTGCTGCACATGAGACCCTTGCAATGGTGTCTCAGGACCAAAGGGTTTTCCCCGAGGGGCAACCCCTTTCGCATAATCAAGGTTACGCGGCGATGCCTACGTGCCCTGGTTATGTGGTATAAACCTTGGTTCCTGTCCCAGGGACCTGTGTTGGGAGCTTCTTGTTGTCGCAGGATGCTAACGACAGATGCCTCCCTCACTGGCTGGGGAGCGATCCTAGAGGGACGCTTGGCTCAGGGTCTGTGGGGGGACCATCACCTCTCCTGGCATATCAATCGCCTGGAGATGATGGCCGTTTTTCTTGCTCTAAAGTATTTCCTCCCAGACCTCAGGGGCCACCATGTGTTGGTCCACACAGACAATACATCGGTGGTCGCCTATATAAATCATCAAGGGGGTTTGCGTTCACGTCCGCTGTGCAAACTGGCACACCAAATCCTCTTGTGGTCCCAGGGCAAACTGCTTTCACTCAGAGCAGCGTATATCCCGGGGGCCCAGAACATAGGAGCAGACATCCTGTCGAGACAGGGGCCAAGGCCCGGCGAATGGAGGCTCCACCCCGAGGTGGTGGAGCTGATATGGAGGGAGTTCGACCAGGCTCAAGTGGATATGTTTGCTTCTCGAGAGACGTCTCACTGTCCACTCTGGTTCTCCCTCACGCATCCAGCTCCTCTCGGACTGGATGCGATGGTACAGACGTGGCCGAGGCTGCGTTTGTATGCTCTGCTCCCGGGAGTTCTGTAGAGAGTTCACAGGGACCATCTGCGCCTGCTTCTTAAACCCCCGCGGTGGCCGGGCAGAGTGTGGTTTGCAGATCTAGTGTCTCTCCTCAACGGGCCTCCTATGGAGCTTCCCATCAGGAGGGATCTACTGTCTCAAGCAGAGGGCTCAATATTTCACCCTCATCCCGAATTGTGGAACCTGTGGGCTTGTTCTCTGAGGGGGCCCAGCTCATAGGGTCAGGTCTCTCAACCGAGGTTGTGGAGACCATTCTACAATCCAGAGCTCCCTCCACAAGGAAACTTTATGCCTTGAAGTGGAAGGTTTTCACTTCATGGTGCAGTGACCGTCAGCTGAACCCAGTTAACTGCCCGGTTGGTACAGTGCTGGAGTTTCTGCAGGATTGGTAAAGACCCTCTGGTATCTCGTTTTCTACGTGGCACGTTGAGGCTGAGGCCTGCTGTACTCACTAGGGTACCGACTTGGGACCTGGCTATTGTCCTCCAAGGCCTTTCCCAGGCCCCCTTTGAGCCCCTGTAGGAGGTTCCAGCTAGTTTTCCTACTTTAAAAACTCTGTTCCTCCTCGCTATTTCTTCCCTTAAAAGAATAGGAGATCTTAAGGCTCTGTCTGTTGCACCCTTGAGCTTGGAATTTGCACCTGGCATGGTTAAAGCGTTCCTTCATCCTAGACCAGGTTATGTTCCTAAGGTCCCTACTAATGTGGCCCGATCTATAGTGCTGCAGGCCTTCTGTCCTCCTCCGTTCCAGGATGCGGACCAGGAAAGGCACAATTTGCTATGCCCAGTGAGGGCGTTGGATGCTTACGTCCACAGAGCTGCCCTGTGGCGTAAAACCGAGCAGTTATTTGTCTGCTTTGGACCCCCTAACAAGGGGTCCCCTGCATCTAAGCAAAGGATGAGCAAGTGGGTGGTCGAGGCCATCTCACTTGCTTATGAGTCGACCGGACATCCTTCACCTATGGCCGTTCGGTCTCACTCAACTAGGAGTATGGCGGCCTCTAAGGCCTTATTGTCAGGAGTTCCTCTTCAGGACGTTTGTGATGCGGCAGGCTGGTCCTCACCTCACACATTCGTTAGATTTTATGCTCTGGACTTGGACTCTACACCAGGGTCCCGAGTGCTCTCGTCCTAGTGCTGCTCGCTCTGATTTCACACTGGACAGGCACTTCTCGCTATGGTGGCATTGGTATAGACGTTCCCTTAGCGTCAATCGACGCAACACGAGTTCTCTTGAAAGGGAACGCCTCGGTTACGACTGTAACCTCGGTTTCCTGAAGAGGTAACGAAACGTTGCGTCACCTGCCATATCTCCTGCGTGCCTGTAAGCGACTTGTTCAGACCCTGCGAAGCTGTCGCCGCTGGGTTTTTGAACCGGCTTTATACTTCCTGGTTCATGACGTCACCCGCTTCTGGCGTCCCGTCACGCCATTGGACTGATTTTACATGTGCTTCAATACATCATCACGCAAAGCGTTCCCTTAGCGTCAATCGACACAACGTCTCGTTCCCTCTTCAGGGAACCGAGGTTACAGTCGTAACTGAGGCGTTTCTCCTGATATCAGCATGTTTACATGTGTTTTTTTCTTTCTAAAATTTTTTTTTACAGGGACCAGATGCCACTGATGAGTCCTGCTGACTTCAACATTCACATGAGGGTCTGTACATGAACATGGTCAAACACCTTGGAGATGACAGGTATGTAGCCTACTATGTTTTAGGAATGGCACAAAGGTGTGTGACTGTCCAGGTCTCTTTAAGTGTTTAGATCTTGTTTCAAGTCTTTAGATCAGTGTGTTTACTAATGTGCTATTTTGTCATTTGTTGTGTATCTTTGGATTATGCTGTGTTGTAAAAAAATCCAAACAATCTAAAAGCCATTCTTTTTTAAAATGTCTCCTCATTCTTTGTGCAAGGCTCCTCATAATGATTGGGCCTAATATCACCTAATAGGGCCATTAGGGGAGGGTCTTTGTCTTTCTCAGGTGTGAAAAACTATATATTAATAGTGGTTTACGCCTCCTCGCATAAAGCTTTCTTACACAAAACATGTCTTACAAATTTTAAATCAATATATTGTCTTATCTGAATGAGTAGTCAGGATGATTTTCACATAGTTTTGAAGCAAATATTCTAGGCCATGTGATAGAATTTTCAAAAGTCTTGAGAAGAAATAATCAGTATGGGTTTTATGACCTTATTTCAGTGACGTTTGTTTTTTGTTTTTTCACAAACCACGCATAAACGTCATTATCTCAAAACTAAAAACTTTTACATACATGCTGCTGACATATTGTTGTAGCAGAGTTTGTGCTGAATACAGTGTAATCAGACTTTAGCCATGAAAATGTCACAAGTAACAGAAATAAGCACAAATGTCAGAGCATGTCAGAACACCTCCAGGACCCAGAAAAGACCTCAGACCCCAGAGGGTTAATACCATACTTCCTCACAGACTATTTACTAAACTGGTAAATCTGGATCTATCTCACTCAGTCTGCCGCTGGATTAAGGACTTCCTGTCAGATCGCTCCCAGAGGGTGAGAGTAGGCATCCACATCTCATCAGCTCTCAGTCTAAGCATTGGCTCCCCACAGGGCTGTGGGCTGAGCCCCCTACTCTACACCCTGTACACCCAAGACCGCACCCCTGCCCACTCCAGCAATAGCATCATTCAATTTGTTGATGACACCACCGTAGTGGGGCTCATCTCTGAGGAGATGAGTCCGCTAATCGGGACGAGGTTGAGCGGCTGTCTGTGTGGTGTATGGAGAACTACCTGGTCCTCAATATCACCAAAACCAAGGAGTTAATAATAGATTACAGGAAGAATAAAACCGATATTACGCCGCTTTTCATCAGGGGGGAATGTGTGGAGGGGGTCCCGGATTTCCGATTCTTGGGCGTGCACATAGAGGAGGACCTAACCTGGAGCACTAACATCGCAGTATTGGTTAAGAAGGCACAGCAGAGACTCTCCTTCCTGAGGATTCTTAGGAAGCACTACCTCACTCAAAAGGTGCTTATGTCCTTCTACCGCTGCTCCATAGAGAGCATACTGACTTATTGTATCTGTGTATGGTTCACGAGCTGCACAGAGACAGAGAGGAAAGCGCTCCAGTGGGTCGTCACCACCGCCCAGAAGATTATTGGCTTCCCTCTCCCCTCCCTGAAGGATCTTTATAGTTCCCGCTGTCTCAAAAAAGCACAGAACATAGTTAAGGATCCATCCCACCCCAGACATTCCCTGTTTGAACTGCTGCCCTCGGGTAGATGTTACAGGACAATGAAGACACGAACAAACAGATTAAAAAATAGCTTTTATCCAAAAGCAATAGCAGCACTAAACACGATTTGAATACAGTATTATGAGATGTATCATGCATTGAACTGTTGTGTATGTGTGATATGATGTGTTTTTATTTTTTTTAGAAATTTTATTTATATTTATATATACTAGTACTTTATTTAATGTTGCACTGATTAGATTGCATCCAATTTTGTTGTACAGTACATGTATAATGACAATAAAGATTTTATTCTATTCTATTCTATTGCTTTATAAATAATCTTCCTGATTTGATCTGCAGTGTTTTCACGTCACATTTTAGTATCGGTACGGTACGCTTGGAACCTCAACAGAGGTGGTACCATTTAAAGCGAGCCGAAGCGAGCCGAGCCGTACTGTACCATACCATGCAGTGGAAAAGCGCCAAAGCGTGCCGTACCGTACCATGCAGTGGAAAAGCGCCATAAGTTCCTTTTTAGAAAGAAATGGTATCTGTGAGTATTTTTAATCAGGATTTAGACCGTATCATAGTACTGAGACAGCTCTCATTAGAGTCACAAATGATTTGCTCTTATCATCCGATCGTGGTTGTATCTCTCTATTAGTGCTGCTCGATCTTAGTCCTGCGTTTGACACTATCGACCACAACATTCTTTTAAATAGACTCGAAAATGATGTTGGCATTAGTGGAATTGCACTAGCATGGTTTAAATCAGGGGTGTCCAAACTCAGTCCTGGAGGGCCACTGTCCTGCAGAGTTTAGCTCTAGCCAGACTCGACACACCTGCCTGGAAGTTTCTAGCCAATAAGACCTTGATTAGCTGGTGGTAAAGGTGTGTTTAATTGGGGCTGGAGCTAAACTCTGCAGGACAGTGGCCCTCCAGGACTGAGTTTGGACATCCCTGGTTTAAATCATACTTATCTGACCGTTATCAGTTTGTAACAGTAAATGAAGAGATGTCTTATCGATCAAAAGTTCAGTATGGTGTACCACAAGGCTCAGTACTAGGACCGTTGCTGTTCACTCTGTACATGCTACCCTTAGGAGATATCATTAGGAAGCATGGCATTAGTTTTCACCGTTATGCTGATGATACTCAGCTCTATATTTCTTCACGTCCTGACGAAACTTACCAATCCACAAAATTAACGGAATGCATAGCTGATATAAAAAACTGGATGACTAGTAATTTCCTACTACTTAATTCTGAAAAAACAGAGATTCTAATTATTGGACAAAAAACTTCCTCACGTAATAACCTAGAATACTGTCTGACACTTGATGGCTGCTCTGTCAAGTCCTCGTCGTCAGTTAGGAATCTGGGTGTGCTCTTTGATACCAATCTATCATTTGAAAGTCACTTGTCTAGTATCTGTAAAACTGCATTTTTTCATCTTAAAAATATATCCAAATTACGTCATATGCTCTCAATGAAAAATGCAGTAAAATTTGTTCATGCGTTCATGACATTCTGGCCAGTTGATAATACCTAGAATATCAAAATCGACTGCTGGCGATATATCCTTTTCCTATTTAGCACCAAAACTTTGGAACAATCTTCCTAACATTGTCCGGGAAGCAGACACAGTCTGTCAGTTCAAATCTAGACTAAAAACACATCTCTTTGGCTTAGCATACACATAACACATTATAGACTTCTATAATGCAATGTTAGGCTGCATAGTTTAGATCAGCTGGAACCGGGAACACTTCCCATAAATCCTGATGTACTTTGTACATCATAAGAAGGATGGCGTCTACGCTAAAATTAGTCTCTCTGTTTATCCCGAGGTTTACCGCAAACCGCCGGATCCAGGCCGTATCCAGATCTGATGAAGGACCATCGCATGAACACGACGACAATGCATCCCTGAAGTGCCAGCCTCATGAACACTGAAGGCCTCAAGGACACCTCAACAAACTCGTCTCCATACCGGCGTGATGACTCCGACCCCAACCAGATTGTCATGGGTAGTGAAGAGTCAGACAGGTGAGAAGAAATGTAACAAGAGTTTATTATGAACAGAAGCACGGAGGCCAGCAGATGTAAGTACTGAGTTAGCAAACTATGATGATATGGCAAATGGAACTTAGCTGATGAGTAATTTAGAATGTCTCTTGCAGATGGTAATCGGAACAGGCTGGATGGAAGGCTCAGGCGAGTGTCTCTGGTGATGGCAGATGAAGTACAGGATCGGGATCGGAGAACGGACATCAAGGGTAAGTTGAGTAGGTAAGTGAAGAGGTGAGTCTGAGTGTCTAGCAATAGACGAGACCAGACGAGGATGTGAAGGGAGGGTGAATGTTTTATAGGAAGTGGGAGATGAGGTGCAGGTGTTGGTGAATCAGTACTCAGGGGAGAGTGAACGAGTGGGCCGAGCGTGCAGGTCTGGTGGAGCCGTGACACAGATGAACTGGATAAATATTTTGAAAGTTCTGATCCCATCTGACTTCTGACCTATAATGCTGCCTAAATCATAATCATACACTGTTCGTTCATTGGCCAAAGAAGGACTGGGTTTTCCCTGGGTTTTCCCAAGGTTTTTTTATCCATTCTGTCTCTGATGGAGTTTTGGTTCCTTGCCACTGTCGCCTTTTTCGCCTTTCTTCGCCTTTGTCACAATTGGCTTTTGGCTTGCTTAGTTGGGGACATTTAATTTTATATTTAACAATACTATTACAGCATTATTTTCCTGTTATCTCTGTAAAGCTGCTTTGAAACATTCTGTATTGTAAAAAGCTCTACATAAATAATGGTGACTTGACTTAACTTGAAATAAACTGTTTATTGCTCTTGCAATTGATTCCTGAGTCATTTACCTGACCCACTGTTTCCAATTGGTCTTATACTGGAATAAATATATATATATTTTAAATCCACTTAACTTCCATCTTTAATTGGTATTATGTATATAAGCATATAAAAGCTTTCAATGACCAGTCTTTCATGAAAGGTTTTTTAGAATATAGATCAGATTTGATCTGATAGGTCTATGAATATTGAAGTAGCGGGTTGGTTGATAGCTGAATATTCAAACATCACAGTAAAATGAGGTGGTCGCTGAGCTTCCGTAAGTATAAAAGTATAAAAGTCATATTAGAGGCAAGCATTTGGAGTCTACTCTCCAAGATAGATCTATCATGGAAATGTCCAACTGGGGAGTGACAAACATCAACTATCAAACAATCCAATACTGCTTTCCAAACAACAATTCGTCTTGTACCAGAAGTATCCGACCTGAAGCAGAGTACATTATTGTGTACATTTTCATCGCTGTAACATCAGTGTTCACCGTGTTTCTGAACCTGTTGGTGATCATCTCCATCTCACACTTCAAGCAGCTCCACACTCCCACCAATGTACTGATCTTCTCTCTGGCAGTGGCTGATCTGATCGCAGGACTGATTCTCTTGCCAGTGCAGGGAATGAAACTGATTGAGCCATGCTGGTACTTTGGAGAAATATTTTGCTCAATATTTCCTCTTATTCTCTATGTGGTTGTCACAGCATCTCTTGGTAATATGATTATTATATCTGTGGATCGATACATTGCTGTGAATGACCCTTTGCAATATCCAATGAAAGTCAATAATAACAGAGCTGTTGTTTCTATTGTTGTAAACTGGTTATTCTCCTTTATATATAATTTTTATCTGTTGTATGAGCTTTTACTGTATCCGGAGAGGAACCACACATGTATTGGAGAATGCATTATTTCTGTTAAGTTGGAAAATATAATACTAGATGTCATTGTTTGTTTAGTGGCACCTTGTTGTATAATTATTCCTTTATATGTGAAAATCTGCCTTGTAGCAAGCTATCAAGCTAAGCATATAAATTCAGTCACAGACAAAAAGGCCAAATCAGAAAAAAAAGCTGCAAGAACCTTAGGGATTGTAGTACTGATTTATCTTCTTTGCTGGATGCCATGCTATTTAACTAGTCTTTCTTTGGGGCACAACGAAAATGACTCTCTTATAATTAATGTAATGGATTGGATTATATGTATGAATTCCGGTATGAATCCAATTATATATGCAATGTTTTATCGATGGTTCAGACTGTCAGCAAAATACATTTTGACACTGAAAATATTTGAACCTTCATCAGAATACTTAAATCTGTTCCCAGAAGAGAAATGATCACACTCTCATGTTTTTGTTTTAAGCACATCCTTATAGAACACTGGATGGCATGTAACAGCTGTTTTTTGAATATGGTGTCTAACATGTATATTATGAGCATATTTCTTAGTGATACTGTCTGCTCCATTTACTACGTCTGAACATGAAAGCACAGCAAAATTGTAGTGGTGCTGCTTGGAAGGTAGATGTTAAAAGTAAATTTAATATTTGTCACACTAAAGTAGTTATTACAAAGATAATCTTTAGTTTAAAGAAATCTACTTTATTAGAAGAAAACAAGGTACAATATATTTTGATGCATGACCATGGTAACTTTGCACTTACAGTAAAACAATTGAGACAAATTTCACAACATGAAGTTAAATGATTGATGATGGGTAAGAGTTATGTTTAATCATTATAATGGTAAGTATTATTAAGCTCTTCATATATCCGGTTTTCTGCCTGTTTTTAGCCTTATAAAAAAGAATGAACCAATTAACCAGTATGACGTCCAATTAGTAATACACTTATTTTGTATTTATACAGTGTTAAGCATGTAATTTAATTCAATTAATTCATTAAAGTTTATAATATGCATGGCATTAACGTGAAGAATGTTTAATTGCGAACTTGCAGAAATTTTCCATAAATTATGTTTCCTTTGAAATCTAGTGCATTCAGTTCCTGAATAATACAAATATATATATTTTGGAACAATATTTTCAGTTTCATTTTATAAAGTTCTGAGGGAGAAAATGTTGTTATGTAATGTAAATCATATGTTATGATTCATTAACATTGTCAAACAATCCCAACTGTGTTCAGGCTCACAGCTCACAGCTCTCAGTGATGTGTCGGGTCCACGCAATAGAAGCAATTTTTGCTGGAATGAGTGGGAACCCAGTGTGCCTGTAGCTTTCTTTATTTCTTTGTTTTGATGAGTGACAGAAAAAGTAAAGCCTATTAAGCATGTATGGCATATCTAATCTGCTTCATACTACACAACAAACCAAGCTGTGATATGAGGTCAAACAAATATATTATAAATACGGAAGGCGCTTTCACAGGACGCAATGGCAAACTTACATAATTCCATATTCCCTTCTGTTTTAGATGCAGTGTGAGTATACAGTACACAGTTTTATTGTCTAGAGCAGTGCTTCTCAAACCTGTCCTGGATACTGTAAAACATTGAAAACCAAAATCAGGACAGTGACAGACTGCCACTGTCCTGCAGAGCGTCAAACACATCTGAACCTGCTCTTCAGGATTACTAGAAACTTCCAGGCAGGTGTGTTGGAGCAGGTGGGAGATAAATGCTGTGGGAGATATAACTGTATCAGGTGGCAAGAGATGCCTTTTACCTCACTCTCAGGGTAAAAGGCACCCTGTATTGAAACAAGTACTTTAGTTCCCTTTCGTTGTCACTCCGAGTTACGTCGGATGACGACGAATGGGGTTTCGCTTAGAAAGCCTATCAACTTCGAGTATTACAAAACGAGCAAATGGCAAAGAAATGCCATGGGTCTGCGGAATTTGCATGACGTAACTCCGCCCCACCTCGTGGGTATAAAAGGAGGAAGTCCGCAACAGCAGTTTATGTTTTCGCTTCGGAGCCAAGTGTATTCTTCTCTCCACAAGCCAACTCTGAATTATCAGCTTCACGAACGAGTGCCTCGAGTGTTGGTGTGACGGCGATCTCCGGCGAGTGCGTGCTTCCTGCTTATCTCTGCAGTGGTTCATCAGAGAGTGCGTGCTTCCCCGGGCGCTTCAACACGTGAGTTCTCTCTCTAAAAGAGCGCACGCGGCACGTCTTTTTAAAGACGGCTCGCCCGTGCATTAAAAAAAAAAAAAAAAAAAACGAATGGTTGCGGCAGCTTGGTATCGGACTCTGATGGGCACGAGCGTTGTCTAGTATGTTTGGGCTTGATCATACTAGAGCAGCGCTCGTGGATGACTCATGTTCTCTCTGTGGGAACATGATCATCGCGTCATATAGGTCGAGACTCGGTGAACTCGCAAGAGTGAGAGTCCCCTCATCCACCCCCCGATCTTCGGCTGGTGGCCAGGGTGACCTGAGGGTGTTGGTCTGGAACAAGGCGCCGACTCCGTGTCCATGACCCCAGCCTCCCCTCAACGGCGGTGCCCGCTAGTGAATAGGTGATTCCCACGAGTCTACCCTCTGGTGGCCCGTGTGTTTCATTTAAAGCTACAGAGGATGATACTATGTTTGTAGCAGCTTCACAAGGTGGGTTTGATTCTCTGCGAAGTGACGACTCGTCACAGCTGCCACCCTCTGGTGTGCATACGGCTGTGCCTGAGCCTGATCCAGAGATGACGGCCATGCTTTCCTGGGACGATTGGTTTTTGGGTAAGGCCGCCGACCCTCGTCCACGGCAAACCCCAATACCTTCCCTCCCGGACGTGCATGATGAGATCTCGAAGTCCCAGAAGACCCCCTGGTTTTCTCGGGACCGCTCGCTGATCTCATCCGCCTTTCCCCCCTCGATGGGGCCGCTGTCACGGGTACACTGGGGTTCCCCCGGCTGAACGCTCTGTTGCGATGCTATGTGTCCTCAGAGTGCTTCTTCTCGGCGCAATCCTAAGCACCCACCCGTGGTCTATAGTTTTCGTCTACATTTGTGGCGAGATCCTATAGCACCACGGGACTGGCAGCCGCCTCTCTGCAGGCCATGGCCATTCTGCTGGTCCTCGACCCAGATGCTCATGGACTTGCACGAGGGCGGGACTGACCCAGGGCTCTTCACTGAGTCGCGCGCCGTCACTGACCTTGCTCTCCGAGCGACGAAAGTGGCCGTACGCTCCCTGGGTCAGGTGATGCCTACCATTCTGTGGCTGAACCTGTCTGATGTGCTGAATGTCGCGCGGCCCCGTCTGTCCGACGTTCCCATATCCCAGGTCGGCCTCTTCGGCGGTGCGGTTGAGAACTTCGCCCAACAGCTCTCAACCGCCCATGTGCAGACTGACGTGATTCTGTCCCGATGGCCCGCCGTCCGCTCAGATCCCTCGGTCTGCCCACTGCCGAAGGCGCCCCCCCCGCGGGCGGACGCCACAGCCCTCTCCAGCCCCGCCCCCCGCTACGTGCCGGGTTAAGCGGCGCTCCTGAGACGGGCTCCACAGAGATGGGACTCAGTTCTTCCAGGAGTTGGTAGCAGGACCACTCCTTTCCCCGGTGGAGGGCCGGGGAAAAATCCTTATTCTCCTAAGAACTGACTCTCCCGTCTCTGGGAAGACAGAGTTCTCGGACGACACAGAGCGCCGCCCACAAGCCGTGCTCTCCTCGTCCCCCTCTGTCCCAGAGGTGCTTGACACGGCGTGCCGTCCACGGGCCGCTTCGCCCCTGTCCCCCTCTGTCGCCAGACCCCTGGCAGAGCAGGCCCCCGCGGGACGACCAGCATGGTCCTCCCCTGGCCCCCTCTGCCAGGGCGCGGGTGCTAACCGTGCCCCCACACCGGGCCGCTATGCCGTCCACGTCTGGGCCAGTTACTCCGCTTCGCTGCCCCCCCGGGGGGACGCCTGTGGCCCGCGTGACCCCGCTGGTTCAGTTCCTGGGAGCCTGGCTAGAGCTCCCCGTCTGTCCCGCTGGGTCATGCGCGCCATCAGGCTCGGCTATGCGATTCAGTTCGCACGGTCTCCTCCCCGCTTCCGGGGAGTCCGCTCCATTGTGGTCGGTGGCAATGCCCCCATCATGAGAGCTGAGATTCTCACCCTGCTGGCGAAGGGTGCGATCGAGACTGTCCCTCCAGCCGAGATGAGGTCCGGCTTCTACAGCCCCTACTTCATTGTCCCCAAGAAAACCGGTGGGTTACGGCCAATCCTGGACTTGCGCGTGCTGAACCGCTCCCTTCACAGGCTGCCGTTCAAGATGCTCTCCGCCAAACGCGTTTTCGAATGCGTGCGGCCCCAGGATTGGTTTGCAGCGATCGACCTGAAGGACGCCTACTTTCATGTCTCCATTCTTCCTCGACACAGACCGTTCCTACGGTTTGCTTTCGAGGGGCAGGCATACCAGTACGCGGTTCTCCCTTTCAGGCTAGCCCAGTCTCCTCGGACCTTCACGAAGGTCGTCGAGGCTGCCCTTGTTCCCCTTCGGGAACACGGGGGTTCGCATCCTGAGTTATATCGACGACTGGCTGATCCTAGCTCACTCTCGAGTTCAGGTTTGCGAACACAGGGACCTAGTGCTCCGGCACCTAGCTCGTCTGGGCCTTCGGGTCAACTGGGGAAGAGCAAACTTTGCCCCGTGCAGAGGATCTCTTTTCTCGGTATGGACATCGACTCGGTCGCCATGTCCGCGCAGCTTACGAGCGAGCGCGCGCGCAGTCACTGCTGACTTGCCTGAGACATCTCAGGAGCAAGAATGCGGTTCCACTGAAACATTTTCAGAGGCTCCTGGGGCATATGGCATCTGCAGCCGCGGTCACGCCGCTCGGGTTGCTTCATATGAGACCGCTTCAGCTTTGGCTTCGCGACCGAGTCCCGAGGTGGGCATGGCATCAAGGCACGCTCCGGGTACCAGTTACTCCGACCTGCCGTCAGTTCCTCACCCCGTGGTCGAACCTCAGTTTCTCAGGGCGGGTGTCCCCCTGGAACGAGCTTCCCGGCACGTTGTGGTCTCCACGGATGCCTCCACCACGGGCTGGGGCGCCATGTGCAATGGACATGCTGCTGCGGGCTCCTGGACAGGACCCCAGCGGCTATGGTATGTCAATTGCCTCGAGTTGTTGGCAGTACGCCTTGCCCTGCACCGCTTCCGGGCGTTGCTCAGGGGTCAACACGTACTAGTCCGCTCAGACAATACCGCTACTGTAGCGTACATCAACCATCAAGGTGCTCTACGCTCCCGCCGTATGTCACAACTCGCCCGCCACCTCCTTCTATGGAGTCAGAAGCATCTGAGGTCGCTTCGAGCCATTTTCATTCCCGGAGCCCTGAACTGTGCAGCCGACGAGCTCACGGCTTCAGCCCCTCCCTGGAGAATGGCGACTCCATCCCCAGTCGGTCAGCTGGTTTGGGACCAGTTCGGGGACGCACAGATAGATCTGTTTGCCTCTCACGACTCGACCCATTGCGCCCTGTATTTTTCCCTGACCGAGGGCACGCTCGGCACGGATGCACTGGCGCACAGCTGGCCGCCGGGCCGCAAATATGCGTTTGCCCCAGTGAGCCTTCTTGCGCAGACCTTGCGCAAGGTCAGGGAGGACGAGGAGCAGGTCATTTTGGTCGCGCCGTATTGGCCCGGCCGGACCTGGTTCCCCGAACTTGCACTCCTCGCGACAGCACCTCCCTGGCCCATTCCTCTGAGGAAGGACCTTCTTTCTCAGGGACGGGGCACCCTGTGGCACCCTCGCCCCGATCTCTGGAGCCTCCACGTGTGGCTCCTGGACGGCTCGAGGTAGGTTTGAGTACCCTTCCACCAGCGGTGGCGGCTACCATCACTTCCGCTGGAGCGTCGTCCACGAGACACGTCTACGCGTTGAAGTGGAACCTCTTCGTCGACTGGTGCTCTTCTCACCGAGAAGACCCCCGGAGATGCTCGATCAGCGTTGTGCTTTCCTCCTTCAGCAAGGGTTGGAGCGAAGGCTGTCTCCCTCCACCCTTAAGGTCTATGTTGCCGCCATTGCCGCACACCATGACCTAGTCGAAGGTAAGTCGGTAGGGAAGCACGACCTGGTCATTAGGTTCCTGAGAGGAGCGAGGAGACTAAATCCTCCTCGTCCTCCTCTCGTTCCCTCTTGGGACCTCTCAGTGGTTCTAACTGCCCTGAAGAGTGCTCCCTTTGAGCCCCTGCAATCAGTTGAGCTTAAGTTCCTGTCAATGAAGACAGCGCTCCTGGTTGCACTGGCCTCCATCAAGAGGGTAGGGGACCTGCACGCATTCTCCGTCGACGAAGCGTGCCTGGAATTCGGACCGGCTTTCTCTCACGTGATCCTGAGACCCCGGCCCGGATATGTGCCCAAGGTTCCTACCACTCCCTTTCGGGACCAGGTGGTGAACCTGCAAGCGCTGCCCCCGGAGGAGGCAGACCCAGCCTTGGCACTGCTCTGTCCAGTACGCGCTCTTCGCGCCTATGTAGACAGGACGCGGTGTTTCAGGACCTCAGACCAGCTCTTTGTCAGAATCAGAATCAGAATCAGAACGCCATTGCCTTGGCTTACCAGCAGCAAGGTCGACCGTGCCCCCTTGGTGTGACGGCCCACTCCACCCGGAGAGTGGCATCCTCTTGGGCTCTAGCGCATGGCGCCTCGCTAACAGACATCTGCAGAGCTGCAGGCTGGGCGACACCTAACACATTCGCCAGATTCTATAATCTCCGAGTGGAGCCAGTGTCCTCTCATGTACTCGCTTCAACTAGCTAGTACCGGACCCGCTCAGGTGTCTTCGCTTGCTCGCCATTCCACTCCACGGACTGGATACGTGCGATATTCTCCTCAGGTGAGCTTCCCCGAAAGCCCTGAGTTCCTCCAGCACTCCTGACGTCGGCGCCAGTGTCTATTGCCTGCGCGTCGGCTAGGTGCCTCCCGTGTGCATGGTCCCTCCCCTGAGCGACCCCCACATGTGTATTTCCACTGTAAGCCTCTCTGAGCATGTGTCTTTCCCTTGGCAAGCCACCTTGCCACCCCTGGGGTTGAAATATTCCACCTGCGGCTGGACACCCCAGTGTTCTCCATATGTTTCCTTCGGGTCATATGTGTATTCTCTAAGTCCCCCCCCTCTGGGTTGGCATTAATTGCATACTTCTCCTAGCTTGGGATATGCTTCCCAGTGTACCTTGGTATTCCTGTGTTAAATGGAGTCCTTCGTCCAGTCTATGACAGGGATCTCGATTTACGCAGGGCACTGGAAGACAGCTGAGAAGGTGGCGTGATTAGACTGGTAACCCCATTCGTCGTCATCCGACGTAACTCGGAGTGACAACGAAAGGGAACGTCTCGGTTACGTATGTAACCCTCGTTCCCTGAGTAGGGAACGGAGACGTTACGTCTGCCTGCCACTTTCCGCTGTACCGCGGGGATCGCCTGAGCTCAGTCTTGGCTCCTCAGTGAAGAAACATAAACTGCTGTTGCGGACTTCCTCCTTTTATACCCACGAGGTGGGGCGGAGTTACGTCATGCAAATTCCGCAGACCCATGGCATTTCTTTGCCATTTGCTCGTTTTGTAATACTCGAAGTTGATAGGCTTTCTAAGCGAAACCCCATTCGTCGTCATCCGACGTAACGTCTCCGTTCCCTACTCAGGGAACGAGGGTTACATACGTAACCGAGACGTTTTGCACAATACAATTTACATAAATACTTGTTCAAAATAACCAATTCAGACAAATTATAAAAATATATTAGATCAAATTAGTCCAGAATCAACTTTGTGTTGCTACCCATGATCACATCAAGGATCAGCTAAATGTCCACATGCATAGCGAAACACTGTGATTTTTTGCACTCTCAGAATCTTTTTAAAAATTTACTAATACCATGTAGGTATTAATATGTACACTTTAGGTACCAATATATACCTTTTGGGGCAAAAAAGGAACAGAGATATACCTTTGAAAGGGTATCGCCCTAGTGACAGCTTTTGAACCTTTTTTCTGAGACTATCAAAAAAAACACCAACCACCATTAACAATGTCAGCCATGACCAGCCCCATCACCTGACCTTGACACAGACTGCAAATCTCACAATGAGGACTCTGGCTCTTAAAAAGGAGGTTCTGGTTGCTTTCTGGGATTCAGGATCTCAATTCTACAGTACAGAGAGCGGACAAGAAGTGAAGTGGGAGAGAGAGGAGGTGATGGCATTGAAAATGATCTCAAGTTGGGACTCTGTCTTAGATTACCCGAAGCACAACCATACTGTTTGTTGGAGCACTGCACAAGGCTGCCGCTCCTGACATTTTATGAGACCTTTTTTTTTTCCTCATAACGGACTTCCGGTTCCTGTCTGCCTCGCTGCGGCGTAGTTTGCTTTCGTAGCTCCGTACAGATTTGGTTTGAATCTCTATTTACTACCATTCTTTGTTGTTTATATAGCTTTATATCTTTCTCATCACCATATATCTGATATATTCTAATATTGCCTATCACATTAATCCGATATCGCTAGCACAACACGTTAGTATTTCACTTGCCTGTTAACTTACTTGCCTGCTTACCGTCTTTTTTCTCTTTTCTCTTTTCTTTTTTCTCTTACGAGTCCATCAGACAACTAAACCACTTTTCTTTGGTAAGTCAAAATCAGTCAACAAACATGGTGAGGCATCTTCTCCTGTTACTGTCAGTTGCACTACCTGCCACATAGCCTTCTCTGTCAGCGGTGAGGGTTACTCATGTGATAAATGCAGGGAGATTGCAGAACTAGAGACACAGATCCAAACTTCAATCGAGGATCATAAGAATGCAAGGGCTATAGATACTGCTTTGGATGTGACTAGCTTAGCGAGCCCCGTACATTGTCCAGTTCCATTTGTAGAGCCCCCGAAGCAGGTCAACTGGGTGACTGTGAGATAGCAGTCGCAGGACTATTATTCCGTTCCAATTAGTACATCAGACAGGTTCGCCCTACGCAGTGGCCTGTTGAAAACCTGTTGAAAGAGTCCTAGTTATTGACAATTGTATTGTGCGGAATGTGAAAATACCAGCCACCATAGTCACATGTTTGCTGGGAGCCAGAGCGCCTGACATCAAAGCAAATTTAATGTGCTGGTTAATGGTAATCGTAAGTTCTACCAGAAAGACTCGGGAGATCAATTGAAAAGCTGTATACATTTATTGACAGCTCAGCAAGCATAAATTTATGAGTTCTTTGGCGTAGGCCCCGTCCTTAGCGAGCAAAGCGAGGTTAGCCGAATCTGCATGTCCCGCCTGAGATGAAGGCGGGGGCGCAGCCGACCCCCTGGAGGTAAGGAAGGGACCATCCTGGTGGTGGTGATGGGGAGGATGGAGGGGAAGGTACCATCTTGGTGGTGGTTGGGGAGGATGGAGGTGAATGGCAGCGTCAGCATCTGCGAACTCAGACAAGTGTAAGTACCAATCTTTTATGCTGTGACTGTTAACACCTGATTGGATAGAGATGAGGTAATACATGACGTGCTGATTGAGTCTTCCTGACAGAACTTAAGCTAAAGCTTCCATTTCTACCAGAAAGACTCGGGAGATCAATTGAAAAGCTGTATACATTTATTGACAGCTCAGCAAGCATAAATTTATTAGTTCTTTGGCGTAGGCCCCGTCCTTAGCGAGCAAAGCGAGGTTAGCCGAATCTGCATGTCCCGCCTGAGATGAAGGCGGGGGCGCAGCCGACCCCCAAAGAGAAGTGGAAGAATAATTCCACAAGGACGGAGCCCACCCCCAAAAGAACTGTAAATAAATATACCCACCAGTCGTGGGTCCTGCGGTTCCTGAAACGAGAAAGAAGAGTACAGATAAGATGATAAATATTTATTTACGAAATTATTTATTTATACATTTATTTATATAGAACCGGGCCCAATGGACCATCATGCTACACCACATAAACACGAGGTCAGCTTGACCACAGGCCATGATAGACCACATAAACACAAGGTCAGCCTGACCACGGGCCATGATAGGCCACATAAACACAAGGTCAGCTTGACCACAGGCCATGATAGACCACATAAACACGAGGTCAGCTTGACCGCAGGCCATGATAGACCACATAAACACAAGGTCAGCTTGACCACAGGCCATGATAGACCACATAAACACAAGGTCAGCTTGACCACAGGCCATGGTAGACCACATAAACACAAGGTCAGCTTGACCACAGGCCGTGATAGACCACATAAACACAAGGTCAGCTTGACCACAGGCCATGATAGACCACATAAACACAAGGTCAGCTTGACCACAGGCCATGGTAGACCACATAAACACAAGGTCAGCTTGACCACAGGCCGTGATAGACCACATAAACGCAGGGTCAGCTTGACCGCAGGCCATGATAGACCACATAAACACAAGGTCAGCTTGACCACAGGCCATGATAGACCACATAAACACAAGGTCAGCTTGACCACAGGCCATGATAGACCACATAAACATGAGGTCAGCTTGACCGCAGGCCCTGATAGCCACATATAGAAAAAGGCCATGGTAGGCCACACGGCCATAAGAGACCACAGAGACGAGACCGCTTAGGAGCCACACCGGCCGTTAATGCCACATGAAGACAAACCTATAAGACAGAGCTGCTAAGCTACACAGAAGGTCGCGATGGACCACGGACCACGGATGGCCACATGTAGGACAGGCTTCAATATGCCACACATAACGAGCTAATCATAGACACGGCCATAGAGCCACATAAAACCAAGACCCCTAGAGGTCACTAGGCCACGATGGACCTTGGAGGACAAGGCCACGGTAGGCCACACGGCCATGGGAGACCACAGAGACGAGACCGCTTAGGAGCCACACCGGCCGCTAATGCCACATGAAGACAAACCTATAAGACAGAGCTGCTAAGCCACACAGAAGGTCGCGATGGACCACAGACCACGGATGGCCACATGTAGGACAGGCTTCAATATGCCACACGTAACAAGCTAGTCATAGACACGGCCATAGAGCCACATAAAACCAAGACCCCTAGAGGTCACTAGGCCACGATGGACCTTAGAGGACAAGGCCACGATAGGCCACACGGCCATGGGAGACCACAGAGACGAGACCGCTTAGGAGCCACACCGACCGCTAATGCCACATGAAAGACAATATTCACGAAACAAGGCCACTAGACCAGACGGACCAGGCCGCGATGGACCGTAAGAACAAAGCTATGATAGCCTGCACAGACCACGGCTAAACTAGTGGCCGAGGAGGATCACATAAAGACAGAAGACGAGCGGAGACACCGCGGGACAAAACACAAACACAGAGACGAGTACAGAGGGGCTTTATCAGATAGTGCAAATTGAACTGCGCTCAAGTGGATAATGTAGTACCACCACCACCAGTAGTTGCGAGAGGATTTACCTGGATTATTAATGGAGAGCTTGCTGGGCTTCAATGATAATTTTTTGAATCAGTTCTTATGTAGGATTCAAAAGCTGAGGAAGACCATCTTCCCATTATTTTGATAGCTGATGTAGACACTCCTCGTTCGGCTGCTGTGGTGGCTGCCCCGATCCGGAACGAATGACCGGTATAAAGGGAGGGGGGTAAACAGCAGCTTTTGAGGGCAGAAACTGATGAGTCCTGAACTAGGCTTAGAGAGAAGTGCTACGTTAGTTAGGATAAATGGAGGGGAATTTAAAGAAATGAATCATAGATGAGAAGGGACAGAATTTATAACTAATTAATAAATTGATAAGTGAAACAGAGCCTTGAGAGTCATTCTTAGAGTTCTTAAGAAAGGGAGTAAAGAAATTAGGTGAGAAACGCAAACAGAAAAGACCATGGGGAAATCGGAGTATTTAGCTCCTGGAGTGAATCCCCTGGATGCATGAGCCATGACGCTGTAACAGACAGCTACAATCTGAATACCAATAGAAAAGAGACCATTGCGGACAGGAAGTAATAAAAAGGAAGTTGGATGGATTTTGCTTTTCTAACTTACTTAGTGTGAAATGTTGCCGTATAAGCATAACCAACATCTTCAAGGTTACGACACTCAAAGTTCAAGCAATGGGAGAAATTCATTTAAGAATTGCTTTTTAAAGACTACAACAGCGCTGAGAGGAGCTAACGAAATTCCTCCTGGGTTAGTGCATCACAACCTAAATTTACATGAATCCTGCCCACGGGACATGATTTAAAGAAAATCGAGACAGAATAAGCTAATTAGTGACTAGAGATAGCTACGATGAGCTACATAATTCATCAATGACCATCCAGAATGTTGTCTATATGTTGACACTTCTTGAGTCTCTCCATCTTGAATGATCCCGGTTGAACGAAGCGAAAAATTTAAAATTGTTGGTGAGAGGTAATCGAAGCTGCAAAACGAGCTGTTGAAACTCCGACCCCTGTGCCGGGAGTAGCAGCCCTGCCACATCCAAAGGGATAGACAAAACGATATGCTTAATCACCTTCGAAATGACCATTCCAACATGCTATTCAAAATTATCTGTGGGCATTCCGAGCCAAACCCCACATACACACCGGAGACCCACCACATATCCTGCGAAAAGGGCACAATTATACACATTTTTATCTTTGTGATACAATGTGATTGGCAGGCGTTTATCGGAGGTTTACTACAGGTCTTGGCTATGCCTTAAGTAGCAAACAAAGAGAAGGTATGGTGAACGGACTTGGATAATTAGTATTAAAATACTTGCGTGAATTTGAATGCCTGCGAGCAAACTATGAATGGAAGAAATATTGAATTACGATTTCGTAATTGTAGACGAGGAAGGAACAATCGGCCGTGATCGGGATGTGAAAACAAAAATCTGAAAAGAAAAGCAAAACATTACTAATTTAACAAACTCTGGTAGAAGAGTTGGCAGGGTGATGGATCCGGGTTGCTGAACGGCAAAAGCCGTCTGAAAGCCTGTAACAAAGAATGAAAGCGCGTAGCTATGGCTTTGCATTGGCAGGAATAAGCACAACCTTAATTATGAAATTGAAGACGACTGATAGCCGAATTAACATCTCAGGAATGGCATGATCGCCTAACAATAAGATCTGCCTTGATGACAACCATGCTTTGTTAACACAACGATATAATATATTTTGCGACCACGTCAAAACCCTAAGGACGCTAACGACCGCTATAGGATGATTTTGTGAAGAGCGGAAGAAACGAACCTTGAGTAAGCTTAAACGATTCATCTAGCCTTTACTGATCTAGATATCCGAATCTGAGATTGGACATGCACCCTTTGTCTAGTGTGTGTTTTTTTTTTTTTTTTTTTTTTTTTAACCCTTAATACGGTACTTACCTGAAGTAAGGTGACGGCGTCCTGTCAAGAAGCTACTATCATTATGACTACTATCAAATGATACTTGATCTGTTGTCTTTTGAGCATAGAATCCTTTTCTCAGATGCGGAGCATATGCCTGACATGGCTCCCAAGTTGCTCTTTGCAGAAATAGCCCCATTCATCGCTGGCCACAACAACAGTTGAGACTCTTGAATAGAAAGATACATGAACATGTAAATCATACAGTTGAGCAAAGACGATGCCACTCGAGTCTCCTTCACTGATTAGTTCTGTTGATTGGTTTGACTTGATAAAACTAAAATGACTGTTAGTTCTATTAACAGGTTTTACTAAGGATGTGTGGCCTTTGACAGGAGCATCCTTAGTCTGCATTTTCTGTACATTGATGTGGAAATACCCATCACATAAAATATTTCTATCACACATATCAGTGGATTAAGTAGTCACCAGGAAAGGTTGAATATTACAGCGATTGTACACATTTCCAATATTGTAGATCTAATTTTCATTAAGGGACTTATAATATGAATTTAAAGTAGGCCTAAATGTTGAAAATAGTTGTTTGTGAAATTACAACACTTATGTAAATACGTAATTAACTTGCCATTGTAGAGATATCCACTACAGTATGCATAACAGCCAAATGAACAACTTGCTCTCCTTAACTCAGGTTTATTTATATATTTGTTTATTTTTAAATCAGTTACTCAGTTGTTAGTGGGTATTTGCAAACTGCCCACGAGAGCGTGGTATCGACAATGCTGATGTTATTAGATTAGTACTGTGGAATATCGGTGACGCGAAACTTGCTTACACTTGCTATGACATTTCCCCTTTAAGGCGAGCTAACCAGCCCCGTTGCTGTCTGCAAAACAGTAGTAATTATGAACACGTACGCCACGTCACCGTGGACTCCAATTTGAACTCTGCCGCTGGTGTAGGAAGCAACGGAGAAATACTTACCTGGATGAAGTTTAATCATGAAAGAGGGGACATATTAACAGTGGCTGATGGAAGCGCCTACCAAAACTTGAAAAACCGACTTGAAAGCCTTGGAAGTGGAGCTTGAACTCGAACCAGCGAGAGAAGATCGCCTCTCGTGACTTGCAGAGTTGTTGATTCATGACGGTGGATCGGTGATCTGCGGGATAATGCACCCGTGCAGACAGCGAGGTTCTTTTCCTGGACAAGTTGTTGAGGATGACAGTTCTCTTCCTGCCGGATTATCCTGTCTGAGCTGACGCTGTTGAGGCTTTTGATGACGTGAAATGGAAACTGATTGGTGACCCGGGGTGTTTTAGGCCTAGAGGAGCAGAACTTCTCATGAGAGGCCTTGGCTGATAAAAAAAACTCTCCGAAGACCACTGTGCCTACGGGGAGATGCGGCACTGAACGCGGGAACCTCGACGTGTAGCAGGAGATACGGCGGGACATATCCATCGTCGGAACTCAATAATAGTAAACAATATGCGTGTCCTGAAACATGTTGGCTGGCGACTGAACAAGAGCATGAATGGCAGCGTCAGCATCTGCGAACTCAGACAAGTGTAAGTACCAATCTTTTATACTTTGACTGTTAACACCTGATTGGATAGAGATGAGGTAATACATGACGCGCTGATTGAGTCTTCCTGACAGAACTTAAGCTAAAGCTTCCATTTCTCTATGATTATTATTCACGTCAGCTCTACTTTTGAGATTTGATCGCCAGAGAAGATGGATGACTGAAAAAAGGATTGCACAGGTAAGTTTCTCAAACTTACCTATGCGAGTAGGATAGATTGGACATACTGGTGTAGGATCGATTGCTCCTGTCTGATTGCTCAATTGCTCATGTCTCATGTCTTCAAAAGCACTTGTCGTTAATAAAGAGTATAGAAGAACAAGAGACGAAACTCTGATGCTTTTTTGGTAACAGCCACTAGGTGGCGCTTCGGTAGCACGGCTGCCATTTTGGGGTGAAAATTCCAACTGGATCACTGGACAACAGCACAGATAACAGTTACTTTATTGAGTATTTACATTTTATGCAACTTTACACATTTACTACTATTATTAGTTACCAACTCCACTAGGCCTGAAATATATTTTGTACGTTTTACCCATACAAAAATGCAATATATGGCCATATTGTCATGAGGTTGGAGGAACGAACCCAAATGCAGACGATATGCAGACAAACAGGGATTTATTGAGGCACAAAACAGAAATCAAAAACCCACGAGGGGGCAAAACAGGACTGGACCAGAGCACAACGAAACTAAGACACGAAGACAAACAAAATACTGACTTGACAAGAAGCAAACTCACAATTAATAGAACAGGTCTTCAGGTGAAAAACTCACAGGGATATACACGCAAAGTTAGACAATGTACCGACACAGGACAGCAAACACAAGGGGATTAAATAGGGAGACACTAATGACAAGGACAGGTGAAGCTGACTAGGCAAGGACAGGTGAAACTGACTAGACAATAATGACGAGACGAGGATAACAAGGGGGCGGGGTAACGTAACGAGACAACACAAGCACATGGCTCAAAACACAAGACCATGTGCTTGCACACAAAACATGATTCTGTCATGATCCTGCCTCAAGACTAGAGAAAATCAAGGACACGAGGGCAGAATCATGACAGAACCCCCACCTTAAGGAGCGGCTACCAGACGCTCAAGGGGACATCAAACACGGGACATGACAGACTGAGACATCGACACAAACCAACAAAACATGACAAATAACAGTAACGGCAAACACGAAAACACAACAACAGGGTTAGGATGAAAAATCAAAAATAATAAACAAGGAAGGGGAGGCGGAGGCACAACAAAGTTCTTGGGGAACTGTCCAGGGTGGGTAGGTGGGACGGTGGTCTTGGGTTTACGGGATGTGGGCTTAGGATGAGGATTCCGGGCGGACTTGGGTGGAGGCACACGAAGAGACGCCTTGGGGGAAGCAGACTGGGACAGGGTGACACGAGGTGAAGCACTGGGGAAACTTGACTGAGACAGGGCAGGAGGCGGCACGGGACAAATGACAGGGAGAGAGGTAGACGACTGAGGAACGGGGAAGGGCAACAACGGAACTGGTTGCGGAGCCACCACAAAGGGATCAGTGATCACTGAAGCTGAACCAGAATCAGCGCTCTTATCCACAGACTCGGAAGATGCGCTCATATCAGACTCGGAAGATGCGCTCATATCAGACTCGGAAGATGCGCTCATATCGGGCTCGGCGACTGTGCTGACTGCAGCGGGCTCAGCGACTGCGCTGACTGCAGCGGGCTCGGCGACTGCGCTGACTGCAGCGGGCTCGGCGACTGCGCTGACTGCCTTCCTCCTCTTTCTCCTTGGCCATGGAGCAGAGGCTATGGCCAACCCGGTGGCCGGTTGGGGAAGCGCAGCAGGGACCGTGACCGGCGAAGGAAGGACAGACTCAGGCAGCGTAGACTCCGGTAAGGACGATTCCGACGGAGACTCCCACGAGGTCCGTCTCCCTCTTTTCCCGCGAAGGTCTACCGGAGGGAATGATGCCTCGGGAGTCGAAGTGGAGTGTTCCTGGTTCCCCTGCGTGACAACGGCTAAAACACGCCCCTCCGGGAGCACTGGCAGACAGGCAGATGGTGGAGACCCCGAAGAAGAAGCCAGCGGATCCTCTCGGGAGAAATGATCCCAGAGTTGGGCGTAGTTCCTCAGGATCCACTCACCCTGGGAAGGGAAAGGAAGCTCGCCCCTCTTACTGTTGGTGGGAGCCGACAACCAGCACTGTTCTCGGATCTCCGACTGTCGCTTGAGCTGTGAGGACATACTGTCTGCTGGGTTCCTTGTTGGTCGGTACATTCTGTCATGAGGTTGGAGGAACGAACCCAAATGCAGACAATATGCAGACAAACAGGGATTTATTGAGGCACAAAACAGAAAACAAAAACCCACGAGGGGGCAAAACAGGACTGGACCAGAGCACAACGAAACTAAGACACGAAGACAAACAAAATACTGACTTGACAAAAAGCAAACTCACAATTAATAGAACAGGTCTTCAGGTGAAAAACTCACAGGGATATACACGCAAAGTTAGACAATGTACCAACACAGGACAGCAAACACAAGGGGATTAAATAGGGAGACACTAATGACAAGGACAGGTGAAGCTGACTAGGCAAGGACAGGTGAAACTGACTAGACAATAATGACGAGACGAGGATAACAAGGGGGCGGGGTAACGTAACGAGACAACACAAGCACATGGCTCAAAACACAAGACCATGTGCTTGCACACAAAACATGATTCTGTCATGATCCTGCCTCAAGACTAGAGAAAATCAAGGACACGAGGGCAGAATCATGACACATATATGTACTTATATTTTAAATAGCTTGACATATATCTATACATATATTTGACTTATCTGAGAACACAATATATGCCTGCAACATATATGAACATTTGTGTCCAAACATGTGAAGAAAATATTTGAGTTCATCCATATGATACCATATATCTGCATATATTACAGTATAGTATTGGTTCCTCGCATATATGGACAACATTAAGTATAAATATGTGACATAGGCAACATATTTGTTTCCCACATATTTAATAAATGTATGTAAACATACATACATGTGATACTGATGCATTGAAATAAGTACATGCATATATACATATATGCGTCTTAGGCTACATATATTTAACATTTATGTGCATATACGGGAAAATATATGGCACTTACATGGAAACGGCCATTTTTGCTATATTGTTTCATATATGTCTATGTGTTTTATATGAATTTTGCATATATTCTCATATAGGCAGCAGACATACATGGGCACAGACATTATATATGTAATTTACTTATATTGACATATATTACATTTCTGTATGGGTAATCCCCTGGATCATGCTACAAACATGATGATCTTATAGAACATGATGGACAGTGGCTGATGTGTTTTTTTGTTTACATAGTCTTGCTTCAACGGTCATTAATATAAGATAGTAGCTACTGCAAAAAAAAGCTGTAAAGCTATTCTATTGCTGTTATATATAAATATTGTCCAACATTCCCAATTATCTGATATAGCATGTCCTTTACTTTTATATGTCGGTATTAATTCAGTGTTTGTAATGCTAATACTAAAGGTTTTGTGGGAAAAAAAGTAGAAAACTTGTCTAAGTCTGTGAAATAAACTGTTAAAAGGGATTTGATGATCACTAGTCTAGTGATTGTACGTTATTCTGTGTTGTTAGTCATCATTCGTTGGATTTGATCTTTAATGTAACGTTACTTAAAAAAATAATACAAAGCAGCTGATATTGCCATAGTGACAGCAAAGAGCTAGTGGATAGTGATGGGAAGTCCGGCTCTTTTCAAAGAATCGGCTTTTAGAGCGGCTCGTTCGCGAAGGTGGTAGGTGTTGCCGTAATATATAGTAATATTTTCAGAATTACTAAGAAGTCTAGTTTCAAATATAATTCGTTTGAAATGTTGGTGCTAAATTTAACAATATCTAGTGTAAATGATAAATCACATTTGAGATTTGTGCTGGCTACTGTAGACCAGGGCACCATACAGACTTTATCAGAGAATTTGCTGACTTTCTATCAGAGTTAGTACTGGCTGCAGATAAAGCCCTCATTGTTGGTGATTTTATATATACATGTAGATAATGAAAAGATGCATTGGGATTGGCATTTAAAGACATTCTTAACTCTATTGGAGTTAGAAAACATGTTTTAGGACCTACTCATTTTTGTAATCATACTCTAGATCTAATATTATCATATGGAATCAATGTTGATGCAGTTGAAATTCTGCAGCAGAGCGATGACATCTCAGATCACTATCTAGTCTTGTGTAAACTACATTTAGCCAAGGCTGCAAAGCTGACTCCGTGTTAAAAATATGTTAGACCTATCACTTCTGCCACTAAAGATTGTCATAAAAGATCGTAAAAGATTCAAGATGGCACCACGCATAGACGCAGCGGCTCAGTGCTATCCTTTTCGGTGCTTTGTTTAGCTGTTTACGTATATATTGTTACTAGTTCTGACAACATTCTGCTGGGCAATCAACACCTATAGCCGGCACGATCTCATAAAGATAGGACTTCGCAGTGACTTGATTTTTCTGCTTCCATGATATCCCGGAGGACATAGCCAGGCACCCAGGCTCTCCGTGGATTATCATCCCCGCAGGCAGGAGACAGAGGCGGTGCAAGTACAGAAAGCAAAAGCGAGGCTGCAGGGCTTGCGTGCTTGCGAGGCTATGGAGGAGGGCACACAAGCCGCCGCTTCCTAGTATTTTTCTCACCAACGCGAGGTCCCTCATAAACAAGATGGACGAATTGAAGCTACAGGTTGAAATGAGCAAGGACATTAAAGACTGTTGCATTATGTTAATCACAGAGACGTGGCTTCATTCACTTATCCCGGATTCAGCTATCGCGCTAGCAGGCCGCATAGTTCACCGACATGACAGGGCCAGAGACTCCGGTAAGAGCAAAGGAGGGGGTGTCACGGCTCCACCAGATCTACAGACTCCGCCCACTCGTTCACTCTCCCGTGAGTACTGATTCACCACACCTGCACCTCGAAACCTGTTCTCCTTAAAACACTCACTTGCACCTCACATGCTTGTCTGATCTCGTCTTTCCATGGACACACAGACTCTACCGCAAACCTTACCTGTTCCACTTACCTGCTATCCTCGTCATCCGATCCTGTTCCTCAAACCTTTGATCATCTCCAAAGACCATCATCATTGTCACCATCCTGCTCGTTCTAATCTCCACCTGTGAAGGACATTACTATTATCCATCAGCTAAGTTCCATTCATCTGTTCATCATTGTGTTCTTCTCACCATAACATCTGCTGGCTTCCGTGCTTCTGTTCAATAAACATCTGTTATATTTCACTCACCTGTCTGCTTCGTCACTATCCGTGACAGGGGGGTTATTCTGTTTGTCAACAGCAGTTGGTGTACTAACACTAAGACTGTAGACAGCCACTGCTCCCTGGATCTGGAGTTTGTGACTGTCAAATGCAGGCCTATAAATCTTCCCCGGGAGTTTAATGTGGTCATGATAACTGCTGTGTATATTCCATCGGATGCCAATGCTAACTCGGCTCTTGGACATTTATATAACATCATTAGCAGACAACAGAGCATGTATCCTGAGGCTGTTCACATCATAGCGGGAGACTTTAATCATGCTGATTTAAAAGTGGTACTCCCTAAATTCCACCAGCACACAAGGTGTGCTACTAGAGGAATAAATACACTGGACAAGCTCTACTCCAACATCAAATAGGGGTTCAGGGCTAAAACACTAGCACAACTGGGCCAGTCTGACCATATATCACTGCTTTTAATTCCGGGATACACCTCACTCAGGAAAAGTGCTCTTACCACATCTAAGACTGTCCAAATATGGCCTGAAGGTGCCTCTCATCAGCTGCAGGACTGTTTTGAAAGAACAAACTGGGACATTTTTGAGCATCAGGACCTGGAGGAATACACAGCAACTGTATTGTGCTATATTAAACACTGCATGGACCACTGTCACTGTGGACAAGTGCATCCGGGTATATCCCAACCAGAAACCCTGGATGACGAAAGAAGTCCGGTGCCTGCTCAGGCACAGAAATACTGCTTTCAAGTCTGGTGATGGGATACAATACAGCGCTGCCAGAGCCAATCTGAAAAAAGGCATCAGGAAGGCCAAGGCTGCTTATAAACGGAGGATTGAGGACTACTTCAACACTAACAACACAAGGCAGGGTTGGCAGGGGGTCCAGCACATCACCTAACCTAACCTGGAGCACTAACATCGCAGTATTGGTTAAGAAGGCACAGCAGAGACTCTACTTCCTGAGGATTCTTAGGAAGCACTACCTCACTCAAAAGGTGCTTACCGTAATTCCTCAAATAAAGACCGGGGCCTTTATTTATCTGAACTGCAGAAGGTAACCGGCTTTTATTTGAAACAGGCTTTTATTAGAGGCAGGCCTTTATTTCTAATTCCATCTTTTTGATAAATAATAGGATTTGGCCGATGCAATCATCTATTGCGATGGCTGACAGACATCACTATGTTGAGACGGCATCGCGATCCCCCCCGCCCGCCATGTTTCCATGGTGACGCGTCATGCTTGGCATGTGATTCACCACAGCCAAAATAGCGCTGTATCATGACAGATGTCGCACTTTTATTTCTAAATATTAACAACCTTGCTTACATGTCATCAACTATCTTCTATTCCGATTCTCAAATACATGCAAGTGAGTTTGTTTTGTCGTTTAAAAAACCTTATCTTGATCTGTAACGTGAGATTAGAGATTCAGTTCAGAGATTCCCGTCTGTTGGATTTATTACAGCACATGAATGAATTCATCAGTTTCTCTCGACATACATGAAAGTAAGTGCCCGGTGAACTGGGAGAAGAATAGAGTAAACTTTATAGTTACTTACACTGTGTAGCTGATATGAATAAAACACCTCAGCAAATATATTTGAATGAATTATTATTGCTGCTTCCATAGACACCATTGTGTATTTTACAAACTATAAATGTATTGTTTTGCTATAAATTATATGTATTTAAATGTCTGAAACCTAAAATAAACATTATGTGGTTAAAAGCACTGAATAAGTGATATACGGTATGACCAGCACTGAAAGTCCGTCTTTAGCTCAGCGCCAGCCATAGCGCGAAAGCACAGTTTGAATCTGGCAGTGATGTCACGTCACTGTATATCCACTCCTTAGTGCTCAGCTGCTGCAGAGAGTGCCAAAATCGAAATTGCTGATGAGATGTAGAGGAAAATATCTAGTGGAAAATGAGTATGTTACGTTATGTCATTATATGAAAGGCACTTAGGAGATTACCTATCAACACTAATTTTTCCCCGGCCTTAATTTAAGACCGGCCTTTATTTGTCTGTGTTGACCCCGCCTCCGGCCACTATCAGAGGCCTGGCGTTTAATTGACTACCGGTTTTTATTTGAGGAATTACGGTATGTCCTTCTACCGCTGCTCCATAGAGAGCATACTGACTTATTGTATCTGTGTGTGGTTCACGAGCTGCACAGAGACAGAGAGGAAAGCACTCTAGAGGGTCGTCACCACCGCCCAGAAGATTATTGGCTTCCCTCTCCCCTCCCTGAAGGATCTTTATAGTTCCCGCTGTCTCAAAAAAGCACAGAACATACTTAAGGATCCATCCCACCCCGGACATTTCCTGCTTGAACTGCTGCCCTCGGGTAGACGTTACAGGACAATGAAGACACGAACAAACAGATTAAAAAATAGCTTTTATCCAAAAGCAGTAGCAGCACTAAACACGATTTGAATACAGTATTATGAGATGTATCATGCATTGAACTGTTGTGTATGTGTGATATGATGTGTTTTTATTTTTTTTAGAAATTGTATTTATTTATATTTATATATACTAGTACTTTTCTTTTAATGTTGCACTGATTAGATTGCATCCAATTTCGTTGTACAGTACATGTATAATGACAATAAAGATTTCTATTCTATTCTATTCTATTCTATTCTATTGCTTTATAAATAATCTTCCTGATCAGTTTCATCATCTCAGTATCCCAGATAGCTTACAAGAACTCGATATTGCGACAGAAACTTTTAACTCTCTCTTTTCCAGCACTTTAGACCACACTCAGGCCCTTAAGAGAGCAGCCTGATAAATGGAGCGAAACTGGAAGAAAACAAAACTAGAGGTATTTCGGATTTCATGGAAAGATAGCACGATTGCGTACAGAGATTGTCACAGTTCTGTCACCCTTGTCTGGGTTTTCTCTTGGTTTAGTGACAGAGCTGTGACACTCCCGGTTTGTCATGTGTTTGTGTTTAGTCTGGTCTGTTGTGAGCACATGGGTGTCATGTTATTTCCTTGTGCCATGTGCTCTCCTGTCAATTGTCAAACCCCGCCCATCTTATCTCGTTATTGTTTAATTTTCCCCACCTGCCTGCCTCGTTACCCTCTTATGTTTGTTCCCCTATTTAATCTCCCTGTGTTTGCAGTCCTGTGCTGGTTCATTGTCCATGTTCCTTGTGTTTCCGATCCTGCCTGTTTATGTTCTCGTTTTTTCGAGTTTTGTTTGTAGTTTGTTGTAACGATGGTTCAGTACGAGGGATGAAAGAAGACAAGGGTCGGCGTAACGGGGACTCGTACACTTTATTAAATAAACACAAAAATAAAGATAAGGTGCGCCACATGCGCGTTCACCGTAGACTCGTCTACAGCACAGTTCATAAATACTCCTTCCTGCTGACACAGCTCTCAATCCACTCTTCCCGATGTGTAACTCAGTCCATTCATAAAACTCTTTCCGATGTGTAACTCAGTCCATTCATAAAACTCTTCCCAATGTGTATCCTCAGTCCGATTGTCAGCCAGCAGGTCGTGAGTGTTTGGTATGACTCCCCAGTCCTTCTCTCTCCCGCTCTCTTGCATCAGCCGGTTTATATGCGGTCTCCCCACGCCAATTACTGCAATCAGACACAGGTGTTCGTCATTTTGCACTCGACCCACTTACTTACCGCTCGGCTACTCCCTCACTCTCCCACTGCAAACTCCGCAAAACCACGCCCCCCTCATCACATTTGTGTTTGTTTGTTTGTTAAAGGGTTAGTTTACCCAAAAATGAAAACACAAAAAGTATTCTCGTCGCTTGATAAACTTAAGGTTGAGCCACTGTAGTCACTTGGACTATTTTAAACATGGTCTTAACTAACTTTCTGGGCTGGCAAGTTTTGATCACCTAGAAGCCTATTGAGGAGTGATCCAGCTCTCAGATTTCATCAAAAATATCTTAATTTCCAATCAAAAGTCTTACGGCGTTGGAACAACATGAGGGTGAGTAATTACTGACAGAATTTTCATTTTTGGGTTAAGACTTTCTAACTGACTGACTGGCTGACAAAAGCCTTGGTAACTTTACACTTGGCCAAGTCTGAGTTTGTAAAAGCTGTGATAACTTTATTGGTCAAGTCAAGTCACCTTTATTTCCATAGCGCTGTAGCAAAGCCTCATAAGGGGTAGATTATTTATATTATACTTTGGCTTAGGCCCCATCCGTAGTTCATAATCCGAGGGTAGTGGATCTGCATTTCCTGCCTGAAGACGAAGGCAGGGGCGCAGCCAACCCCCGGAAGGTGTGGACAGGACCATCCTGGTGGTGGTGGGGAGGGTGGAGGTAATTGTCGCGTCAGCATTTGCGAACTCAAACATGTGTAAGTACCAATCTTTTATACAGCGAGTATAAGGACATGATTGGATAGATGTGAAGGTAATAAGTGAAGTAGTAATTAAGTCTTCCTGGCAGAACTTATGCTAAAGCTTTAATTTTCTGGGACGGAAATTTCGCAGCAGAGCTACGAAAGGCTTTTCGTAGCTCTGCTGCTTTTTATGTGTTTTAGGGGTTGTTTTTGCTGTTTTTACTTTTCTTATTTGTGTGTTCTGTAAAGCACTTTGGTCTGTCTAAGCGGCTGTTTAAATGTGCTATACAAATAAATGAACTTGAACTTGAACTAAATATGTTGGTGGATTTTTTGTATCTGTCTCATAGTGGAGCTTGGCGTTTTTTGGATTGGATGGCTCACCGTTGAGGATTTAAAACAGACACGGTCTTCACGAAGCTGCGCACGGACCTTATCTGCCTTATCGGTGAGACTGATTCAAACTTTGCATTCACATGCTGGACTGATAAACTATTTGCCCTCACATCTGCACTCATGAAAACACACACATGCTGGGTTGATCTTGTCTTTGGAAGCTTTATAAATCTGTTATATACACTTTGGTGCTTGAACAAATTGTGTGTGTGTAACTATTTTGCCTCCTTTATTTACTTCCTTAAAAAGATCTGACAGCTTTAGCGTAAGTTCTGTCAGGAAGACTCAATCAGCGCATCACGCATTATCTCACTTCTAGCCAATCAGGTGCTGATAGTATAAAAAATTGGTACTTACGTTTGTCTGAGTTCGCAGATGCTGACGCTGCCAATTACTTGCTGTGATCAGCTGCTTACCGCTATGTCTCAGGAAACTCGATCCATCCGTGACTATTCCGAATCCGACGATGATTTAGTCCAGCCACCTTCTACTGCTGCACGGATCGCAGTACACATCTTCAGTGCCGCGACTCCCTATCTTCATCAACCCTTCCAGCAAAAAGATCCACGCCGCAAGCTCGGGCCCCATCTCCTATCGATACCTCTGATCGTGCAGATTCAAATTCTCTCCTCATCCAAGCCACTGTGTCTCCAAATATACGAGTTAATATCTTACAAGGTAAGGACATTCATTTGGCTTCTCTACTACTTCCTTCGCCTGCAGCTGACAGGAAAATGGTCGACTGTGGTGACGTGGCAGTCTTTCTCAAAACGTCTGATCCCAGACTCCAACGCAATCTTTCTTTTTCTGAATTTGTTATTGCTTTTAGCATTTTCAGAGGCATTTTGTGCCAAACCTTTCCCGAAAGAAGGGAAGAGCTCCACCTTTATTTAGCTATGATGGCTGATTTTAACCAAAGGTACGGGGGCACCCTTTTCTACGAATACCACAAGTCATTCTCCGCTAAATCAGCCTCCTTTATCACGCTGTACAATTCAAAACTAGACTGGTCTGTCATTGACACTGAACTGCACATTCGTAATTTCGGTGGTCAAAAAACTCTGGCTTGCTCTATCTGTAGCTCACACGGACACTCTGCTCCATTCTGCCCTAAAGCTTTTACCAGCGAAACACCGGGCGCTGTCCGAGGTGCTGAAAAATTTAGGCCCCCTTACGATGGCCGCAATCGCTCCGTTGTAGATTCCAACAGCGTCCCTCTTTGTGCGAACTTTAATGAATCTGTCTGCTCATTTCCTAATTGTCGATTTACTCATATCTGTAGTTTTTGCAAGGATCCGCACCCGAAATCAGTCTGCCCACGCCGATACAGACCAACACCTTGTGGGAAAGCCCCAAATCGAAAAAAATTCTGATTAACACACACCCTTCTACTCCTATTAATGTTGCAGTTCTGTCACGCTACCTTTCTTCCCATCCTGATTCAACTTTTGTCGACTACCTAATCACCGGTCTGTCTCAAGGGTTTCGGGTGGGCATCCTTTCTCAACTCACTACTACTTTCTTAGCAAAAAATTTGCAATCTGCCACAATTGAACCAGACGTGGTGTCCGCTTTGCTAGAGAAAGAAGTTAATAAAGGATATGTCATTGGCATTTTTGCTTCTCCTCCCTTCTCTCCTTTTCGGATTAATTCTATTGGCGTAGCTACACGCAAATACTCCGGCAAAAAACGCCTAATTTTCGACATGTCTTCCCCTCATTCCTCTTACACAGCAAGTGTAAACGAATGTATTCCTCTTCCACCTTTTTCTCTTCACTACGCTTCAGTTGACAATGCCATTCATTTAATCAAGCTAGCCGGCCAGGGTGCATGGTTAGCTAAAGCTGATATTACAGACGCGTTCAAGACTATGCCTATTCATCCTTCAGACTGGCCACTTTTCGGAGTTAAATGGAATTCAAAATTTTATTTTGCAGTAAGACTCACTTTCGGGTGTAGAAGCAGCCCCCACATTTTAAATAACCTCTCAGAAGCTCTGTGTTGGATCCTGCTGAACGTAAGCAAGCTGCCTTTCGTCTTACATCTGCTCTACGATTTTTTGTTAATCGATTTTCCATCTACCCAATCTCCAATTCTAGACATACTTAACAGATTTTCAGCGACGTCGGCGTTCCCCTCTCCGCTGAAAAAACCATGGGCCCTTCCACTTCGCTAGAATTTCTAGGCATCACACTCGACACGATCAGCATGTAAGCTTCTCTCCCGCATAAATCCGCATAAATTAGGTCTTTCTTGGAATCTTTTTCTTCTCTACAAAACGTTGTATCTAAGCGTGACATGCTGCCTCTGTTCGGCCACTTAAATTTCGCCATGAGCATTATCCCCCAAGGCAGGACATTCATTTCTCGGTTGTTAACATTGGCTCATTCCGTTCCAAACTTAAGCAATTCGATTCAGCTAGACGAAGGCTGCTTGTCCGATCTCAGTTTCTGGACTCGCTTGCTGAATGATTGGAACGGGATTCCTTTTTTCTACAATGAGGCTTTCGAATCATCCGTTGAATTACAATTGTTCTCCCACGATGCCCCTTCCATCGGTTTCGGGGTCTTTTTTCAAGGTCAATGGGTTGCCGAAAAATGGCCAAACGATTTTCCTAAATCAGATTCTGGTTCAATCTCATCCGCGCTCTACGAGATTTATTCTCTCGCCGTTGCTAGCGTCATCTGGGGTTCGGCATGGTCCCGTAAATGCATCTTGTTTTTTTGTGATAACGAAGCCACTGTCACTATCATAAACAAAGGCAGATCTTCTTGCCCTAAGTTCATGCTTTTCCTGAGGCGTCTTTTCTGGCAATCTGTCGTCTTCATCTTTATAATCAAAGCTGCTCACATTCCCGGTCACCATAACTCTATCGCTGATGTGCTATCTCGCTTTCGTTTTCAGGCTTTCAGACAGCTTTGCCCTTCAGCCAATCCGGATCCAACACCATGCCCCCCCCCCCCCCCCCCCCTAGCAGCCATAATGCTAAATGAGAAGAGCTGTTTATCTCGGCTAGACACTACATCTCGCTGGGTGTTGCTCCCTCCACACTAAAAGCATACATTTCCGCTTGGTCAGCTTTTTTAATGTTTTGTTTTTCTCTGCACATTCCATTATTTCCCATATTGATTTCGACTGTTTGCTCTTTTCTAGTTTTCAGTTTTGAAAATCGCAATCTCCAAATTTCTTCTTTACGTAAATTGCTCGCCGGTATTCAATTCCACGCCAAATATTTTGATCCTAATTTTCCTAGTCTTTTTTCGGCATATTCCGTCCGCTTATTACTTAAAGGCTTAGCTAAATCCTCTATTAAGACGCCAGACAAACGCCTGCCAATCACATTGCCTATATTGCACAGACTAATTATCTCCCTTCGAAATGGTCTCTTTTCTACCTATTCAAATATTCTGCTCGAAGCTGTTTTTTTATCTGGTTTTTATGGTTTCATGGGAGCAGGGGAATTCACCTCAGAAACCAAGATATTTGATCCCGCTTGTGGTATTTCTTTTTCCGATCTTCGCTTCTCACCTAAATTCTACACTCTTTTTCTCAAACACTCCAAGAACGACTCTCAAGGCTCGGGTGTCACTCTATCATTTTCAAAGATTAATAATAATTTCTGTCCTTTTTTCTCCATGGTTAAATTTCTTAAAACTCATCCCCCCCACTTCCAATCACGCCCCTTTATTCATTCTAGCTAACGGAGCACCCCTTTCCAAAACCTGGTTTAGGTCTCAGTTAGCTTCCGTCCTCAGAAGCTGCTGCCTATCCCCCTCCCTCTATACTTGTCATTCATTCAGCATTGGGGCAGCCACTACAGCAGCTGAACAAAGAGTTTCTACATCAGCCATTAAGATCATGGGAAGATGGTCTTCCTCAGCTTTTGAATCTTATATAAGAACCGATTCAAAAATTATCCTCGAAGGCCAGCAAGCTCTCCAATAACAATCCAGGTAAATCCTCATGCAAATACTGGTGGTGGTACTATGTTTATTTACTACTCATTCACTGAGCAGTAGCTCTAATCCGCATTATCTGATAAGCCATATTTGTGTTTGTCTCAGTGTTACAGTTCTGTCCACGTGGCTTGTCTTCAGTCTGTCTCTCGTCTTTGTGTGATCCTTGTACTCGTGGTCCTTTGTGGCCTGGTTCGTGCTGCCTAGCGGCTTTGTCTCGTGAAATTTGTCTTTTGTGTGGCATTAGCGGCCGTTGTGGCTCCTAAGCGGTCTCGTCTTTGTGGTCTCCCATGGCCGTGTGGCCTAGTGTGGCCTTGTCCTCTAAGGCCCATCGTGGTCTAGTGACCTCTAGAGGTCTTGGTTTCATGTGGCTTTATGGCTGTGTCTATGTTTAGCTCGTCTATGTGTGGCCTTTAGCGGCTCTGTGGCCTATTGCAGCCTTGTCCTATGTGTGGCCATTCGTGGTCTGTGGTCCATCGCTGCCTTCGTTTCGTGTGGTCTATCATGGCCGTGTGGACTATTGTGGCCTTGTCCTATGTGTGGGGCATCGCGGTCTGTGGTCCATTGTGGCCTTGGTTCTGTGTGGCTTAGTAGCCCTGTCTTATAGGTTTCGTCTTTGTGTGGCATTAGCGGCCGTTGTGGCTCCTAAGCGGTCTCGTCTTTGTGGTCTCCCATGGCCGTGTGGCCTACTGTGGCCTTGTCCTCTAAGGCCCATCGCGGTCTAGTGACCTCTAGAGGTCTTGGTTTCATGTGGCTTTATGGCTGTCTATGTTTATCTCATCTATGTGTGGCCTTTAGCGGCTCTGTGGCCTATTGCAGCCTTGTCCTATGTGTGGCCATTCGTGGTCTGTGGTCCATTACGGCCTTCGTTCCGTGTGGTCTATCATGGCCGTGTGGCCTATCGTGGCCTTGTCCTATGTGTGGCCCATCGCGGTCTGTGGTCCATCGTGGCCTTGGTTCTGTGTGGCTTAGTAGCCCTGTCTTATAGGTTTCGTCTCTGTGTGGCATTAGCGGCCGTTGTGGCTCCTTAGCGGTCTCGTCTCTGTGGTCTCCCATGGCCGTGTGGCCTACTGTGGCCTTGTCCTATATGCGGCCATCATGGCCTTGTGGTCCATCGCGGCCTTGGTTTTATGTGGTCCAATGGCCGTGCGGTCTATCGTGGCCTGTCCTGCGTCTGTGGCCCATCGCGGTCTAGTGGCCATCGTGGCCTTGCTTATATGTGGTCTATCATGGCCGTGTGGCCATCGTGGCTCGTCTGTATGTGCCCATTGAGGTATGTTGGTCCATCGCGGCCTCGCTTATGTGTGGTCTATTACGTCCGTGTGGTCAAGCATGACCTTGTGTTTACGTGGTCTATCACGGCCTTGTGGTCAAGCTGACCTTGTGTTTATGTGGCCTATCATGGCCTGTGATCAAGCTGACCTTGTGTTTATGTGGTCTATCATGACCGGCGCCTCAACAGCTTTCATGTGCGGCCCATCGTGGTCAAGTGGTCCATCGTGGCCTTGTCTCTATGTGGTCATCTTGACCTTGCGCTATTATGGCTTCTATGCGTGGTCCATAGGACCTTGTCTCTCTGCCATCTATTACACTATGTCTACGTGCGGCCCATCGCGGTCTAATGGTCCATTGCGGCCGGCCTATAGGCGGTCATCTTAACCATTTACTATTTAAAAAAATAAATAAATAAAAATCCAATGATTTGCTTTTATCTCGTTTATTTTAATTTTCTTTTCCCTGTCGTTTCAGGAACTGCAGGATCCACGACTGGTGGGTATACTTACTTACAGTTCTTTGGGGGCGGGCTCCGTCCTGGAGGAATTATTCCTCCTCCTTTCTTTGGGGGTCGGCTGCGCACCTGCCTTGATCTTCAGGCAGGACATGCAGACTCGGCTACCCTCGCATTGCTCGCTAAGGACGGGGTCTACGCCAAAGAACTTTATAAATTTATGCTTGCTGAGCTGTTAATAAATATACGCTTGTTATTCAATTTATCTCCCGAGTCTTTCTGGTAGAACTATTATTTCTTATGATGTAAAATGCTCAGTATACTACGAGTACTGTTACAGCGCTTTATAGAAATACAAACTTTCAAAGCAGCTTTACAGTGATAACAGAAAAAATTATTAATTTCATCTGAAATCTGTTTAGTGTTGATCCAGTTCCATAGTAAAGATCATCAATTAATAAATCAGTTCATTTAATCTATAAAGTAGTTCTGCCATAAATGATGTCATAGTCCACAACAGTTCAGTTCTCATACAACAGCATCAGTACAGTCCCCGATAGCATGTTGACATTTATACTACGTTTTGGTTGAGATTGAAATTTCAATGCTTAAAGTATGATGGATCAGCATTGAAATTTTGATGAAAGTCAACAGTACACATGGGTGGAGACAGTGACATTGAACTAACAGTGATTTGTAGTTGATGAGCACAAGAGCATTCAGGCATGTATCTCTGCAGAACACTAGTGGGTGTTTCCCAATCAGTGGGGCGTTTCAAGCACGATGGGCATTTTCAACCGCTTTACCCAATTTGCACTAATCCACTGGGGGCTTGGTTTAGGGGTGGGCTTTATGATTTTAGCAAGTCTGTTGAAAAATGGTTGAAAAACATCCATTTTAGCTTGAAATTATCCACTGATTGGTAAACGCTCGTTTTGGTTTTGCATGTGCACTTCTCAGTAGTTTATTTGATGTTTCCAGAGAAAACACAGGTGCATCCTACACCACTTATCCAAAGTGATAAAATAAAATTCTGCATCAAAATTTATAGGCAAGACAAGTAGTTTGTTTAGGGCATGGTTTGTAGGGAATTACAAACCTGCGCACATATATTCAAACGCACATAACTATAGAATCAATTCTTAATGCGCATGTGAACGCCATCAGCGTCTATCACAGGTTCGCGTTTAAAGTCTGTTAAGAGAGAACGGTGTCGTCTTAGCGGCCCCTAATTTAATAACAAATGACCATTTCAACAGAAGTGAATCAATCAAAACTAACTTTAGCTGGAAATAACATTATTCAAGAACCACTATAAAACCAAACCAATCTCTGTTACCTTAAATTATATGTTTATCTCTGTAAAAAGCTGCTTTAAAGCAATCTACATTGTTAAAAGCGCTATATAAATGAGGATGACTTGACTTGACTATACAGAAGTCTTGTATGATGAAGCGCCTGACATACTTACATGACTTCTCTAGCACAGTTTCAAACAATGGTCCATCCACCTTATTTTTTCTCTGTTCCTTTTCTTTTGGGTGCTTGTTATTTGGGTTTGATTTGTATTGTTACTGACTGTAATTAGATACATTCAAATAAAAGTTATTAAAGTGTTTGAATCTTGCTTTAGTAAAGTTTATTGGGAATTTCTTAAATAAAGTTCTAACATAAACAGATTTCTTGCAGTGCAGGAGATATGAACATGAGCAGGAATGTCACACTGCACACATTGTCACGGTTTATGAATTCGCTGTTTCCTTTCTTGTCTCGTGTGTGTAGGTGCGTGTGGGCGGGGGCGCTGATCACTGCCGCTGATCTGTCACCAGCCGCGTCTCTTCAGCACGCCAGCTGCAGCTGATCAGCGCACCCTATTTAGTCAGTGGCGTATCCAGGACATTTTTACTGGGGTGGCCAAGATGGGACACAGAGTTAGTGTGGGGTGGCCATCGCATAGCGAAGTTTAATGCGTATATGTACGCAGCCGACCATGGTTCTTATCCCGGACCCCGATCCTTTGCTGCATGTCACATCCCCTCCCATGATTTCCTGTCTCGTAACTGTCAAATAAAGGTGTATATGCTGTTAAAAATACATATATATCATGATGAAGTCATTTTTTTATTCAATTTCCACCTATCACAGTCCTCAAGTATCTCTGGTTATTTTAACATGTCTATTTTTAATCAGTAATTAAGTTCAGGATAGGGTACATATTTTCTAAGAGCTATTTCCCTGTAGTGGATTAAAGACCTTGGGCCCTATTTTAACGATCTGAAACGCAAGTGTCAAAGCGCAAAGCGCAAGTAACTTTGTGGGCGGATCCCGGCGCTGTTGCTATTTTCCCGGCGGGATAAATTACTCTTGCGCCCGACGCAAGTTTAAAAGGGGTTGGTCTGAAATAGCTTCATTATTCAAAGGTGTGGTTTGGGCGTTACGTGAAATAAACCAATCAGAGCGTCATCCAACATACCCTTTAAGAGCAGGTGCGCATGTTGCATGGCGGATTGTTATTATTATGGCGCATTTACCAGGCGCGCTTCAGAATCGGTTCACAGCCGAGGAGATCGATGTTCTCGTCAGGGCCGTAAAAGAAAGAGAAGTGACATTGGGGATGGGTCAAACCCACCCAAATCAATAGAAAAAAATATGAGAAAGCTCAACTTAACTGGTAAGTTAAAGAGTAAGGTTTTTAATGTACTTACATTATGGTAAAGGTGATTTCGCAGTCTTCAGATTTTTTTTTTCCTGGTTCTTGACGGACAAACTAATTTGTCAGATGTCCTTATATACATATGTGTCTTGCCAGTATTGGGCAAACAGGTCTGATCCATCATTACTACAATTTGCCTGAAAAATTTGGGTAAATGTATAAGCTAGATTTATGCCTATTTTTTCACATCTTCATGGACACCACAATGATTTCCCTCGTGTGGTAATATTTTTCCTTGTTATAATGTATGATTTGCAAAAATAAAAACTGCTGCATCTGTGTTGATGAGAGAATCAAAGTGTATGTGAGGTGTGCACGCTATACATTATGGTCAAGCAAGCGCCCTTAAAATAGCATAACGAACAACTCGCAACGCGCCACTGACTTTAGACTAGGTTTTTTCTGGTCAGTGGCGCAATTGTTTTATAGAACAGCAAAATAGCATGAGGGAAAGTTTGCGCCGGAACACGCCTCCTCTTTGCGCTGAACCGCCCCGGGGAGCGCAAGTGTATTTCTTAGTTAACCGACGTGTGTCTGTAGAGGGAAAAGTCCGCTTTGCGCGGGTGCAAAACAGGAATGATACATGCGTCAGTGTACAAAGTCATTTGCGCCGGGAGCAAGATAGGGCCCCTTGTCTCTTCACAAGTTAGATAGCAACATTCTACTACTCTTAACTCATCCAATAGAATATAGGATGCCTTGTGATTTATGAAAATGTGCAAAATGTGATTTTCAACCCAGACAGTATTCATGTCCAAGGCCCTGATGAAGATATAAATTGAAACGTTGGCTTTGATTCAGCATACATTAAATTTATTTAAATCAAACAGTTAAGACTTATACCAGACCAAATATAACTTATTATAATTGTACATAAACAGTTGTAACAAACCAAACAAGCCCTTTAACTACAAAAAAAAAAAACAAGACCATTAAACAAATTCATCCATCTTACATCAGATGAATTCTCCTGTTTTGGTGATTGGTAGCAAAAAGTTTAATAAATCTGTCCATGTCAAGTGCCTTGGCTCTTCTAGACTCAATGCTGAGAACACCCAGGTTGCTCAGTCTGTCATCTGTCATTGTTGTGAGCAAATGGGTCTTGATGAGTTTAAGAGCTGAGAAGCTGGGCTCACATGCTGCACTGCTCACCGGGAGGGCTATGGCTATCTTGCACAGACGAAAAAGCTCGTGAAAAACATCCTTATGAGGTTCAAGGAACACTGCAAGTTCAACAATACTGGACAAGTTTGGCATTCCACTTTGCTGTTTCCTTTGCAAAAGCCTCTTTGTCTGGTGGAGTTCATGACTGAGATCTTCAGAGTCACTTTCAGAAATTTCTCCCAGTCGAAAGACTACTTCCTCTTGAAGGAAACGTGCTTTTGGGATCCAAAGCTTGTATTCCTCTCATTATTTCACAATTGTCTTTAGAGAAGCGCCTGTCTAACTCTCCAAGTATGGTGTCCACAATGGGGTAGAAGATTGTCTTCCGAAAGGAATCCTTGTCAATCCTTGCCAAAGTAGAGGTTATGACAGACCCACCAAATCTGGAATTAACTTTTTGAGACCTCTTTTTCTCCGCATTTTCAATGGCTATATTGCACTTTGTGGCAGTGTCTACAATACTTTTCCACAGATTGTCAACAAATGTTTCACCTCTGTACTCCTGAAATGAGTCTTTGAGTGCACTTACTAAATCCACTGCCATGACAAGGTCAAGTGAAGGAGATTGGAGGGTGTCAGACAGCACCTTTGCATCCCCAAGGAGCCTTCGAAAGGTTGCAAGAAGACTGACAAAGCTTAGGTCTAGCTGAGTCAGCAAACCTCAAGCATCTACAGATCTTTCCCCACTATTTTCTGTAGCAATGTCATGCAGAACACGAAGTACAGCAGGTAATCAGTCCATTAGATTCCTGTAGGCCAAGTATCTACATGCCCATCTCGTATCACTGAGCTTCTGCAACTCCCTCGGCTGACCTTCATACATTTCCTTTTGCACATCCAGCCACTTCTGGTGGACATAGGACCCAGAGATATACACATAAAGCTTCTGCAGTAGTGCAAAAAAGCAATCAGCCTCTGGGACTGCCTTCACGGTATCAATGAGTACCAAGTTCAGGCAATGTGCGTTACAGTGTACATAAACTGCATGTTTTGCGTCAGACTTTATTCTGGCTGCCACTCCAGAGTGTTTCCCACTCATTTCCGATGCTCCGTCATAACCTTGTCCAACAAGATTGGATCTGTACTCAAGTCCATATCTTTCCAAACAGTGGATGATTTTGTCCTTGAGTCCTTCTGCATCTAATCGTGTGGCTTGTTGAAAGTCAAGAAAACTTTCGTGCACTGCCCCATTGTAGTAGTACCTAAGTACCAGTGAGAGCTGCTCCTTCTTTTTCAGGTCTTTGGTTTCATCAGCAATCACAGAGAACACTTCACTTTCCTTCACTTCCTGAATTATCTCCTCACGGACCATATTTGCCAAGCATTCTAGGATTTCATTTTGTATTACACTGCTTGTGTACTTTGATGTCAGGCGCTCAGGCTCCCAGCAAGCATGTGACTATGGTGGCTGGTGTCTCTATTTTCACATTCCGCACAATACAATTGTCAATAAATAGGACACTTTCAACAGGTCACTGAGTGAGGAGAACCTGTTTGATGTACTAATTGGAACGGAATAATAGTCCTGCGACTGCTATCTCACAGTCACCCAGTTGACCTGCTGCGGGGGCTCTACAAATGGAACTGGACAATGTACGTGGCTCGCTAAGCTAGTCACATCCAAAGCAGTATCTATAGCCCTTGCATTGTTATGATCCTCGATTGAAGTTTGGATCTGTGTCTCTAGTTCTGGAATCTCCCTGCATTTATCACATGATCACCCTCACCGCTGACAGAGAAGGCTATGTGGCAGGTACTGCAACTGACAGTAACAGGAGAAGATGCCTCACCATGTTTGTTGACTGATTTTGACTTACCAAAGAAAAGTGGTTTAGTTGTCTGATGGACTCGTAAAAAAGGAGCATGCGAGAGAGAAAAAAGACGGTAAGCACGGATAACAAGTTAACAGGCTAGTGAAATGCTAACGCATTGTGCTAGCGATATCGGATTAATGTGATAGGCAATATTAGAATATATCAGATATATGGTGATGAGAGAGTTATATAGCTATATAAACAACAAGGAATGATAGTAAATAGAGTTTCAAACCAAAGCTGTACGGAGCTACAAAAGCAAACTACGCTGCAGCGAGGCAGACAGGAACCGGAAGTCCGTTATGAGGAAAGAAAATGTCTTATAAAATGTCAGGAGCGGCAGCCTTGTGCAGTGCTCCAACAAACAGTATGGTTGTGCTTCGGGTAATCTAAGACAGAGTCCCAACTTGAGATCATTTTCGATGCCATCACCTCCTCTCTCTCCCACTTCACTTCTTGTCCGCTCTCTGTACTGTAGAATTGAGATCCTGAATCCCAGAAAGCAACCAGAACCTCCTTTTTAAGAGCCAGAGTCCTCATTGTGAGATTTGCAGTCTGTGTCAAGGTCAGGTGATGGGGCTGGTCATGGCTGACATTGTTAATGGTGGTTGGTGGTTTTTTTGATAGTCTCAGAAAAAAAGGTACAAAAGCTGTCACTAGGGCGATACCCTTTCAAAGGTATATTTCCGTACCTTTTTTGCCCCTAAAGGTACAGTATATATTGGTACCTAAAGTGTACATATGAATACCTACATGGTATTAGTAACTTTTTGAAAGGGTACTGTCCCAGAGCCGGCTTCAGACTGCGCTCAGCAGGGGGGCATTTATTTTCAATGGGTGGGCACTAGGTATGGGGACTTTTTTTCGGATATCAGATATCCTATATTTATTATTGCTACTGCCTTTTCTGTTAGCTATTACCATGAAGTGATGCAACCCATACAATAAACATATAAACCATTACACATTGTTGCAAGACGTGCAACTCTTAAGAAATTTGATTAAATAAGGGTTAAATAGGCCTATACAAAAAAATTGCAAGACCGACTCTGACCACAGCTTTATTATAAACAAAGCTAACGAACATGCACACAGTCTCTCACTGACAGGATAGTAGTTTAACTGCTATCTCACTGGCGGAAAAGAGAAAAAAAGCTACACATCTTTATTCTGCTTTGCTCTAACATAAGCGTTTACAGTAGCCTACTATTAATTTTTTTTGGAGAGTTTTCATCTGTTTGCTTTGTTTTGAATGCAGCCAGGAATCTTGCGCCAACTGAAAGTCATTTCATTCATGTATTAACGTGCAAGTGATTTGGGGGACGGCAGGGGGGTTTCCTCACAGCGCCACACTGTGGTTTTATGTTGGCTTTATTATATTTTCAGTTAATGAGCAGTTTGTAGACATATTTTTTATTATTTCTCACTGAAATGTGAATTAAATTAAACTGATATTATTTTGTAAATTATATCATAATTCAATTTGGGGGGCATAAAAGACATTTTGACATTAGACATACAGCTGACTCCGTACTGTCCCAGTAACAGCTTGTGAACTTTTTTTTTCTGAGAGTGAAAAAAATCACAGTGTTTCGCTATGCATGTGGAAATTTAGCTGATCCTTGATGTGATCATGGGTAGCAACATAAAGTTGATTCTGGACTAATTTGATCTAATATATTTTTATAATTTGGATGAAGTGGTTGTTTTGAAGTATTAATGTAAATTGTATTTGTTTCAGTACTGGGTGTCTTTTACCCTGAGAGTGAGGTAAAAGGCATCTCTTGCCACCTCATATATGTCCCACAGAATTTAGCTCCCAACTGCTTCAACACACCTGCCTGGAAGTTTCTAGTAATCCTGAAGAGCAGGTTCAGATGTGTTTGACGCTCTGCAGGACAGTGGCCCTCCAGGAATAGGATTAGACAGGCCTGTCTTAGTGAACCCAGTTTTTTTAACCATTTTGGTGTGTTCAATGTTTTACAGTATCCAGGACAGGTTTGAGAAGCACTGCTCTAGACAATAAAACTGTGTACTGTATACTCACACTGCATCTAAAACAGAAGGGAATATGGAATTATGTAAGTTTGCCATTGCGTCCTGTGAAAGCGCCTTCCGTATTTATAATATATTTGTTTGACCTCATATCACAGCTTGGTTTGGTGTGTAATATGAAGCAGATTAGATATGCCATACATGCTTAGGCTTTACTTAATAGGCTTTACTTAATAGGCTCTGTCACTCATCAAAACAAAAAAATAAAGAAAGCTACAGGCACACTGGGTTCCCACTCATTCCAGCAAAAATTGCTTTTATTACGAGGACCCGACACATCACTGAGAGCTGTGAGCTGTGAGCCTAAACACAGTTCTGATTGTTTGACAATGTTAATGAATCATAACATTTTCTCCCTCAGAACTTTATAAAATGAAACTGAAAATATTGTTCCAAAATATATATATTTGTATTATTCAGGAACTGAATGCTCTAGATTTCAAAGGAAACATAATTTATGGAAAATTTCTACAGGTTTGCAATTAAAAATTCTTCACGTTAATGCCATGCATATTATAAACTTTGATGAATTAAATGCTTTTTTTTAATTACATGCTTAACACTGTATAAATACAAAATAAGTGTATTACTAATTGGACGTCATACTGGTTAATTGGTTCATTCTTTTTTATAAGGCTAAAAACAGGCAGACAACCGGATATATGAAGAGCTTAATAATACTTACCATTATAATGATTAAACATAACTCTTACCCATCATCAATCATTTAACTTCATGTTGTGAAATTTGTCTCAATTGTTTTACTGTAAGTGCAAAGTTACCATGGTCATGCATCAAACTATATTGTACCTTGTTTTCTTCTAATAAAATAGATTTCTTTAAACTAAAGATTATCTTTGTAATAACTGTAATAAGAGTTATTAAAAGAATAAGAGTGTGACAAATATTAAATGTACTTTTAACATCTACCTTCCAAGCAGCACCACTACAATTTTGCTGTGCTTTCATGTTCAGACGTAGTAAATGGAGCAGACAGTATCACTAAGAAATATGCTCATAATATACATGTTAGACACCATATTCAAAAAACAGCTGTTACATGCCATCCAGTGTTCTATAAGGATGTGCTTAAAACAAAAACTCTATTTCATTTGGAGACACATTATCTCATGTACATTTGCATGAGAGTGTGATCATTTCTCTTCTGGGAACAGATTTAAGTATTCTGATGAAGGTTCAAATATTTTCAGTGTCAAAATGTATTTTGCTGACAGTCTGAACCATCGATAAAACATTGCATATATAAGTGGATTCATACACGAATTCATGCATACAATCCAATCCATTACATTAATTATAAGAGAGTCATTTCCGTTTTGCCCCAAAGAAAGACTAGTTAAATAGCATGGCATCCAGCAAAGAAGATAAACCAGTACTACAATCCCTAAGGTTCTTGCAGCCTTTTTTTCTGATTTGGCCTTTTTGTCTGTGACTGAATTTATATGCTTAGCTTGATAGCTTGCTACAAGGCAGATTTTCACATATAAAGGAATAATTATACAACAAGGTGCCACTAAACAAACAATGACATCTAGTATTATATTTTCCAACTTAACAGAAATAATGCATTCTCCAATACATGTGTGGTTCCTCTCCGGATACAGTAAAAACTCATACAACAGATAAAAAATATATATAAAGGAGAATAACCAGTTTACAACAATAGAAACAACAGCTCTGTTATTATTGACTTTCATTGGATATCGCAAAGGGTCATTCACAGCAATGTATCGATCCACAGATATAATAATCATATTACCAAGAGATGCTGTGAGAACCACATAGAGAATAAGAGGAAATATTGAGCAAAATATTTCTCCAAAGTACCAGCATGGCTCAATCAGTTTCATTCCCTGCACTGGCATGAGAATCAGTCCTGCGATCAGATCAGCCACTGCCAGAGAGAAGATCAGTACATTGGTGGGAGTGTGGAGCTGCTTGAAGTGTGAGATGGAGATGATCACCAGCAGGTTCAGAAACACGGTGAACACTGATGTTACAGCGATGAAAATGTACACAATAATGTACTCTGCTTCAGGTCGGATACTTCTGGTACAAGACAAATTGTTGTTTGGAAAGCAGTATTGGATTGTTTGATAGTTGATGTTTGTCACTCCCCAGTTGGACATTTCCATGATAGATCTATCTTGTAGAGTAGACTCCAAATGCTTGCCTCTAATATGACTTTTATACTTTTATACTTACGGAAGCTCAGCGACCACCTCATTTTACTGTGATGTTTGAATATTCAGCTATCAACCAACCCGCTACTTCAATATTCATAGACCTATCAGATCAAATCTGATCTATATTCTAAAAAACCTTTCATGACAGACTGGTCCTTGAAAGCTTTTATATGCTTATATACATAATACCAATTAAATTTAAATTTAATGGAAGTTAAGAGGATTTAAAATATATATATATATATATATATATTTATCCTAGTATAAGACCAATTGGAAACAGTGGGTCAAGTAAATGACTCAGGATTCAATTGCAAGTGCAATAAACAGTTTATTTCAAGTTAAGTCAAGTCACCTTTATTTATATAGCGCTTTTTACAATACAGATTGTTTCAAAGCAGCTTTACAGAGAAAACAGGAAAATAATGCTGTAATAGTATTGTTAAATATAAAATTAAATGTCCCCAACTAAGCAAGCCAAAAGCCAATGGTGACAAAGGCGAAGAAAGGCGAAAATGGCGACAGTGGCAAGGAACCAAAACTCCATCAGAGACAGAATGGAGAAAAAAACCTTGGGAGAACCAAGGCTCAGTCGGGGGGCCAGTAATCCTTTGGCCAATGAACGAACAGTGTATGATTATGATTGAGGCAGCATTATAGGTCAGAAGTCAGATGGGATCAGAACTTTCACAATATTTATCCAGTTCATCTGGTTGGGGGTCGGAGTCATCACGCTGGTATGGAAACGAGTTTGTTGAGGTGTCCATGAGGCCTTCACAGTGTTGATGAGGCTGGCACTTCAGGACTGCATTGTCGTCGTGTTCATGCGATGGTCCTTCATCAGATCTGGATACGGCCTGGATCCGGTTTGCGGTAAACCTCGGGTTAAACAGAGAGACTAATATTAGCATAGACGCCATCCTTCTTATGATGTACAAAGTACATCAGGATTTATGGGAAGTGTTCCCCGTTCCGGCTGATCTAAACTATGCAGTCTAATATTGAATTATAGAAGTCTATAATGTGTTATGTGTATGCTAAGCCAAAGAGATGTGTTATTAGTCTAGAGTTGAACTGACAGACTGTCTGCTTCCCGGACAATGTTAGGAAGTTTGTTCCAAAGTTTTGGTGCTAAATAGGAAAAGGATCTATCGCCAGCAGTCAATTTAGATATTCTAGGTATTATCAACTGGCCAGAATGTCATGAATGCATGAACAAATTTTTCTGCATTTTTCATTGAGAGCATATGACGTAATTTGGATATATTTTTAAGATGAAAAAATGCAGTTTTACAGATACTAGACACGTGACTTTCAAATGAAAGATTGGTAACAAAGAGCACACCCAGATTCCTAACCGACGACGAAGGACTTGCCATCAAGTGTTAGACAGTATTCTAGGTTATTACGTGAGGAAGTTTTTTGTCCAATAATTAGAATCTCTTTTTTTTTAGAATTAAGTAGTAGGAAATTACTAGTCATCCAGTTTTTTATATCAGCTATGCATTCCGTTAATTTTGTGGATTGGTAAGTTTCGTCAGGACGTGAAGAAATATAGAGCTGAGTATCATCAGCATAACGGTGAAAACTAATGCCATGCTTCCTAATGATATCTCCTGAGGGTAGCATGTACAGAGTGAACAGCAACGGTCCTAGTACTGAGCCTTGTGGTACACCATACTGAACTTTTGATCGATAAGACATCTCTTCATTTACTGCTACAAACTGAAAACGGTCAGATAAGTATGATTTAAACCATGCTAGTGCAATTCCACTAATGCCAACATAATTTTCGAGTCTATTTAAAAGAATGTTGTGGTCGATAGTATCAAATGCAGCATTAAGATCGAGTAGCAATAAAAGAGAGATACAACCACGATCGGATGATAAGAGCAAATCATTTGTGACTCTAATGAGAGCTGTCTCAGTACTATGATACTGTCTAAATCCTGATTAAAAATTCTCACAGATACCATTTCTTTCTAAAAAGGAACATAGTTGTGAAGATACTGCCTTTTCTAGTATCTTTGACAGAAAGGGTAGATTCAACATCGGCCTCTAAGGCTATGTTTACACGGAAACAATCTGAAGAGAAAACGCAAAAGTGGCGTTGCGTCATCACTTTTTACTCTGCGTTTAGACGAGCGTTATGGTTGGGAAATCCGCGTGCATATGGTGACGCAAAAGTGTGTGAAATTCGATGTAGTATGCACTCCAGGCGGCTAGGTGGCAATGTGAAGCACTGCCACACAACAACACCAATATCTGAGAATATTTTGTACAACTGCTGAAAAGACTCTTGTATGTTTTTCAGAGCTGCTAGGGCAACTTGAAGGTCCGACGTATGGAAATAATCTGACATGTTGGTTGTTATTTTCCAGTACTGGCGCATGCATGTGACGTAAACGCGTACGCGACGAGAGCCACCGTGAGCAGATTTGCGTTTTTACCATTTAGACGGGAACGCGACGGTGGAGCGTTTTTAAGATTTCCACTTTGGAGGGTGGTTTCACTTTTTTGCGTTTTTAAGCCCCCAAAACGCCGTTGCCGTGTAAACGAAAGGCACATCCGATAAAATATTTTTACGTTTTCACCCGGAATCGTTCTCGTGTAAACGGGGCCTCATTGACTAATTCTGTAAGATCAAGTTGTGTTTTTTTAATAAGCGGTTTAATCATAGCCAGCTTAAAAGTTTTTGGTACGTATCCCAATGACAAAGATGAATTAATGGTATTAAGAAGAGGATCTATGACCTCTGGAAGCATCTCTTTCAATAGTTTAGTCGCTATAGGGTCTAACATACATATTGTTGATTTAGATGATTTAACGAGTTTATAAAATTCACCCTCTCCTATAGCAATGAATGAATCAAATTTTTCGTTAGTGAGACTACACTGCACTGTCTGATGCGATACTGTAGTAGATGGTTGCATAATTATAATTTTCTCCCTGATATTATCAATCTTGTAAGTAAAAAAGTTCATAAAGTCATTACTGCTGTGCTGCTTGGAAACATCTCGGCTTGAAGCTTTATTTTTCGTTAGTTTAGCCACTGTTTCAAATAAATACCTCGGGTTTTGTTTATTTTCTTCTAATAGGTTTGAAAAATAAGCAGATATAGCAGTTTATAAGGAATCTCTGTCACGGGATGGGTAGGATGAAAAAGGTACGAGGACTCAAGAGCAGGAACAATGGGTAATTTTAATAATTAACCCTCTGAGGTCGGCGCGATAGTCTCGCTTTTTTCTTATCAGTGCAAAAGAAACTCAAAATACTCTGTTGATTTTGATCTTACATATTAAGTGTTGTACATCATTCGATCCTGATAAGTGTCTATTTTTTTTCTGGATACTCACAATAAAAACAAAGTGTTGTGCTTTTCGCCAAATAAAGAAAAACTAACATGATGCGCGTTCTGCCTTCTCTCTGTCAGTTAAGTCCATTCTGAAACGCGTCCGAAAATTAACTGTAATTTCGCGAATACTTGTCATACAGGCACGAGTGTTTTTCCATAATGAAGCTTGAACTCTCTTCTTTTAAATGAATTAATTTATATAAAAAACAAATATTCTCAGTTTATGTAATCTGTATGAAAAGAGAGAGATGTCAGTATTTTTCTTTCCAGCTCGTTATACCTCATTACGCGTTAATGTGCCACGCCCACGGAGAGCGCGCGGTATTCAAACGCAAATGATCTAAGGCAAGCCATTCAAACATGCCAACGCCCACCAGCTGGATTATAAAACACATCGTGTTTAGTAAGTATCTTGTACAGCTGATGTAGTAAGTCATTTATTCTTAAGTGCTTTGTTCTAATCGCGATATTGAATAGTGTCTGACTGTAAACCACAAAAAGACTGTTTAAATATGAATTGCGTGTCTGTGTGTAGGCTAAATGATGAATGAACGGCACAGGCGCGCGCGCTTTGTTTACTACAGTTATACAGCGCGTGTCTGTGCCGTTCATTCACTCTCGCATCTACATTAGTAAACGTTATTTTTACATGAACACATCCAAACTATATTGCTATAGCGTACTAAGATGAGTAAAAATAGACTGAAATATGTTGAAATAAAATGTCTGTATAAGCAACAAGCTGCAAATTCACATGTATATACTAATATATCATAGACAATATGTTACAGACTAAATATGAATGTTTAGACAAGATTTTGTGATTAGTTTTGGATAGATTATAAAGTTTTGACTGTAAAAAAAGACTACTGTCACATTAAATAGTTAAGCTTTTGTTCACCAATTTCTGCTCATAGTTAAATATACTATAGTATGATGTTTTGTCAAAAATAAAGTAGGTATATTGAATTATCAACTAAGATGTTATTATAGTGTTTGTTCCAATATTCAAACTAATGAATCCTTACCTTTTTTAATACGTATGATAAAATGTATACTTTTTACAAAGAAATACACTTGAAATATTGTTAAAATTGTAATTGTTGTTGTAATTGTAACCTATTTGTAATTGGTTACAATTTCTAATTGTAAAATATGTATATATAGATAATTTCTTTTGTCCTTGCATTCTTTGGGATCCTGTGACACACCTGTGTGAGAGGCTAATTAATATGCAGCTCATTATAGGGCTCATTATCCGGCCTTTGTCTTCTCAGGTGTGAACACGCCTCCACGCATATTGCCTTTCCAAACAAAAGGTGTCTTATAAAATTTAAATCAATGTATTGTTTTGTGTAAATGATTAGGCAGGATGATTTTCAGATCATTTTGAAGCAAAAATTCTAGGCAACAACGCCCATTAGTCAAAAGTCTTGTGGACACATATTTAGTATGTGTTTTGTGGCCTTATTTCAGACACTTTAAGTTTTAGTTTTTTCAATAACCATGCATAAGCAATATTCTCTCAAAAATACAAACATGTACATACATGTTGCTCACATATTACGGTGGCCCTGTTTGTGCTATATAGAGTGAATTTACACCTTTGCCATTAACATGTTTATAAATAACTGAAAAAAGCTCAAATGTCAGAGCATGTCAGAACACCTCAAGGACCCCAAAAAACCCTTAGACCTAAGAGGGTTAATGTGGTGGCTATGGACATTTTTATACTCATGATCTTCTGCCTTCATAATTGCATTTTTTTGTAGGGTTTACCCTATATGGATGCTGTTACCAGGAATAATCACCCACATCAAGATCATGGCAGATGATGGTTGTTCTACCTGGAACATCAGAGAACTGAATAAAACTGGTATCCAACAATGCAATAACATCTTCCTGTCTGAGAGAGATAAGAGGGAAAATCAGTTAAAATCTCAGAATCACTTAATATACAATCATGTGACTAAGGACGAGTTTGGAGAGACTAAAACCTAAAGACTCTTAGTCTGAATCTGTTAAAGTGCACAATAGCACGGGAAAAGTCTGAGTGAGAGTCCTTTTGATAAGTGCATTTTCCCAAACACTTTGGATGTAAATTTGGCCGCAAGGTAAATCAAACATAAATAAAAATAAAAGAAAGAAAAAAACTGGTCAGTTCTTATACCACTGCTTTAGCTTTAAAGTATTTCCATGTCTGGTTGTGGTGAATGAACCTAATGCAGATGAAAAGCCTAACCTGTCTACTCAATTTTCTTCTCGATACCCTGCAAGATATTGTTGATCTCTCAAACACTTTTTTGATTTTCCACTCAGATTCTGTGAAGTATGAAATCTCAGTTGACCCTGAACTTCACTCGAACCCCATGGAGTTGTCACATTAATGTTGACATGGATTAAGTGCCATGCTTAAAAAAAATAATGTATTGGTAATTTAATGCATTTATTTAAACAATATATTTACTCTTTTTTGTAATGTTCTCTTAGTACTTAGTGATATTTGGAGTCTCTACTAATGAGCTGATGGCCTGAATCAGGTCCTCTGAATCAGGTTACCTGAAGAAGGTTTGTTTGATTAGGGAGACATACAAAATTTGCACAGTTACGGACAACCTATGGACAGTGAATTACTTTCCTGAGGTAAATGTAACCTGACATATTGTTTTATTGATGTATTTCTATGGCTGAAACACTGAAACACGGCATTTTCCTCAAATCCTCAGTAAAACTTGATCTTAGCAGTTTTGTGAATAGGTTTAAAAATCTTAAAAACTTCCTTGCTAGGAACTATTTAGAGAATTTGAAGTGAATTAGGCCCTTATCGGCAGTGTCCTCTTGGCTTTCTTATGATGTAATGATTCTGTGTTCAATCCTTTTGAGACCAATCAGCACTTTTAACTGAACCAAGCTGTTTACTTGACAAAATCTTTAACTCTCCACAGGGAGTCTATTAGCACGTGAAAACATTCAGTAATGATGTCCCATTAAACATGATGTTGAAGCCTAGCAATTAAAGGTGTTAGATGCATGAACATACAGTATGCTGATGCAACATCCATTCACCTTGGATGAAGGTTACTTATCATTACCCAAAAATACTTTACTGCTTCTGTAGAAAACAGACAAAAACGTAATGCTTTTGTTGTGTGCAGTGAAAAGAGTGGCAGTTTTAACAACTGAAAATAACAATGCAGGTAACACTTTATATTACGACCCGCAAACAACTGCGTATGTAAACCGAAATTACGGTGTACGTTTCTGTAATTATAGTGTACTTCCGTGTAGGTATAAGGGAACAATATGTTAAGTTTTGAGTAATAAAGGGGTAACAAGCAGATATACAACCTGCAAAGAACTTCGTAAGTAAACCGAAATTACGGTGTACGTTTCTGTAATTATAGTGTACCTCCGTGTAGGTATAAGGGAACAATATGTTAAGTTTTGGGTAATAAAGGGGTAACAAGCAGATATACAACCTGCAAAGAACTTCGTAAGTAAACCGAAATTACGGTGTACGTTTCTGTAATTATATTGTACTTCCGTGTAGGTATAAGGGAACAATATGTTAAGTTTTGCGTAATATAAAGTGTTACCACAATGCATGAATGTGAATGCTAAGTGAATGCAAGGTTTTCTGTAGACATGTTGTTTGCATTTATAATGTTTGTTTTAAGTTTCAAGAGCCATTCAGTGGAATGCCTGATTGCTGCAAAACTGGCATGCAATAAAGCACCAGTTTCGTCTGTCTAATTTCGGATTATTTCACAATCCTGTTCCCCTCTGCTCCAATTGCTTCCTGTCTCCTCTATACTATTCTGTCCAAATAAAGGCCAGACATATATCTTAAATATAAAATACACATGAAGGTGGTAGTTAATAAATAATAAAATGTGAACAATTTTAGGTTATACTGTTGTATAAAACAAGAAACTTGTAGTCATTTTTAATGTGTTTGTATTCTTGTAAGTTTTTTCTTCTGAGTGCATTGCAGAGACATATTTCCATTATATCTTTCTGTTTCATGAAACCAGCCAAAGTTTTAGGATGTTTTAACACACCTAAAAGTATAATTGTTTTGGTACCTGGCATACAAAGGGAAATCTTCCTGTAATGTTGTTAAATGATAAAATGCCTTTTATCGCAAATGAACACCAAAATAGTTTATTTGGACAAGTGCTGAGAAAGCTAACAGGTAATATGGGACAGGGTCTGAATTATTGTCACATTCAAAATACACAGCAAAGAGATGAAATACCAGAATCTGTCACTTTTTCACTGGTCAAATAGCACAACGAAGGAGATATATTCAAATAGGCTTTAATTAATAATCCAAAATCACTCATAACACAGGAATACATAGGAGATGTATCCAGACTTAACAATAATGAGATCCGACAACATAGAACTGAAACACAGGGATATAAATACATAGAACGTCTAGGTTACAGCTGTAACCTCTGTTCTCTGAGTACAGGGAAGGAGACAAGGGGAACGCCTCAGCTTGTCTGAAATCACAATCAAATCATGGTAATCCTATGACCAGCGTATATAAGGGCGCCTTGCAAACATGTTAATCACCTTTTCATCTGATGGGAGTGTTTGGGAGGCAGGCCCCGAGGCATGGCGAAAAGACAAAGTGTCTTGTTCCCTGTTCTCAGGGAACAGAGGTTATAGTTGTAACCTAGACGTTCCCTTTCGAATGGGACCTTGCACTGCGTCGATTGACGCTAAGGGGAATGATATACCAGCGCCACCATGCTAAGGGGAGTACATGTCCATTGGCAGTGACAACTGTCAAATTCAGCAAATTTATATGATATACCAGAACCACTCACCCTCAGGTCACACTGGACTGTCAGTGAAAGCATTCCCTACGGTCATAGCCCAAGCTATACGTTTCACAGGAAAACCTCCATAAACCTTGTTTAATGAAAAGCCTACCTGGGCCTGCTCAAGGGCCTAGGACCACAGCTTCAAATTTAGAAGGGGTCCCTTCTAGGGAATGTGGCTAGGGAACCCAAAGGAGCCCCAGCCAATCACTACTCGGGGGAACATACTCACCCGAAATGCCACCAGGAAGGCCTGACCTGGCGTCACTTACATTGGACACTTCAGTCTGGCCAACTTCCTGTCTGTCTGAAGCCAGAGCCTCTGGACACATGCCTTTAGGTAAGGCATCCAACCCGAGGAACTGCGAAGCTGACAGTGAACCACTTGGCCCAGATCTCAGAGACGGGGTATCCCGGAAAACATGACTCAGCATAGTGCTTAAAACCCTTGCTAGCAAGGGGAGTTTCTCTGCTCGATCCACGGATCTACCCACCATTTGTGTTTCAAAACACTGCGGAGGCCTGAAAAGGCATAAGGGCTGATCTAACTGGGAGGACTCACGAGAGGCCTACGACCGTCAGACTAGACTCAGGAGGCCGAGTACTCATAGTGACCCTCAATGAGAGTAGGCAAACCAGGCTGTAGGCTAGATAAAGAAGAGAGGTTCCGGGAGGGAACAAGTAGCAGAAAATGACCATTAGTCATGCTAGGGCGCAAGCTCGCCTTCAGAAGATGCCTGCTAAGGCCAGCTGAAATGATAGCAAGCAGCTACTAGCTGCCAGAACTCAGCGTCGCTGGGAAACCACTTCCAAGGAGGCCTGGGCCTACTACCTGATAATCAGAGGTCTTGACCAAGTGGTCAAAGTGGTCACAAAACAGTCGAGCACCCCATGATGGGGCTCGGGGTCAGGGAGGCCTTGCTAAGGTCAGCGCCTGACCATCAACACCACTGTTTGTATATCCCGTCACTCAAGACTCACTTAGAAGATTTGAGAGGCCTACTAGGTCTGAAGCAAGTCAGTGCTGTCAGCCAAATTCATACTGCCGGGGACTCTCCATCAGGGAGGCCTGGTTGGGCCTACTAGCTGATAGTCAGTCTATTCTGCTACAGACATATACTGTTTGGAACCATACTACACCAAAACAAATATTAAGGCCACCCTCAGGAGGCCCAATAAGGCTAGCTACCTGGTCGCAGCTATAATGTATGTCCCACAACGTTAGGACTCCCTTCCGAGGAGGCCTGTTTAAGGCCTACTACCCATCAGTGAGTATACTACCCGAACTACTAAGGCAACCACCTTAGTAAGCTGGCCTACAGCGCCCTCTTGGGGGCTGCCCAGTCAAGGAGGTCTGCTGAAGCCTACTACCTAACAGCGCAGCCTTCATTGGCAGATAAGCTGTTTACACAGCGCCTACAGCATCCTGGTACCTAATCACATTGCCCATGGCAGTGTACTCAGCAAAAACACAGCACCCTTTAAGCAAGGGGAGTACAACATACCCCACTCAGCCTCAACGGAGGCCCCAGAGTCAGATGAGGGCCATCCTGTAAGCATAGATCTACCTATGGGCTTGGAGGAGCCACAGCCTTATGAGAATTTTTTTTTCATACGAGGGCTGGTAATATACTCCAAAAAATGTCAGACGGTCCTGTGGTCCGGACATAAGATCTATCTGAAGCTCCAGTGTCAATCTATACTCCAAAACAAAAAACTTTTTTTTTCTTTTTTTTGAGACAGACCAACTACTCTACCCTGAGGTGGCTAATAGCCCGAGGGCTAACTGTAAGGTTGGTGTGCAGGTAGCCGAAGACGAGGACACAGGAATAGCAGTATAGTTGATTTATTTAACAAAACTTAACTTTCTGGAACATACAGGAACAAAATAACAAAACTCCAGGACTTCAGAAAACACACAACCATACAAGGACGACGACCAACAAACACTGAGGGAAAACACAAGGCTTAAAAGAACTGGGACTAATTGGAAAATTAACTGAACACAGGTGAACAAACTGAACACAAACGAGGAGCGGGAAAAACTAACAGGACTAAACCAAAGTCACAAAGACAGGGGGGAAACAAGATCACAGAACATAACTAAACACATAGAAAACGTGACACTAACACAGATGTGTGCAGGAAAAACAAGCGGTAGCATAAACATTCCCACTGATAACATATTTCATATGAATGAGCGGCGGCCTCAAATGCTCTCACCATGAAAGGAAGCCTAAGCTATAAACATAGTTTTACAACTAGAATGAGTGGTGGCACACCTCACTTTATCTTACATATGACAACAAGGGAAGCCATCACAAAAGAAGCCCATACAACTGGTGCTTCTCTCTATCGTTCTAGCCACCTAACAGGCGAACTTCAGGGCCCTAATAACCAAAATATTTTACCTTACCTTATGACATTGACATTGACATGACCCCATAATTCTATACAGGGAACAAGGTCTGTAGAGAGATAAATTTTAGTGTTAGTTGCACACAAAAATTACTCTTAAAGAAGTCCAACTCAGCTCACCTGCGGCGTGCGAAGTGAAGACTCACCAGACAGTTCTTTATAAAACGCACAGTTCGTGTGTGTCACCCGGCGTCAAATATCTTGAGCACGGGTCTGCACACTTCTTCACAAATAATCAGTGGTTAAACATAGCAACAGCGTGAATGAGTAACCAAGGGAACTAATAATGAACAGGCAAACGGGAACAGAGCAAAAACAAAACAATATGAAACTAAACCAAAACAGAGCATACACATTACATTACATTACATTACATTACATTACATTACATTACACACCCAGAGCACTGGGCAGCCATTTTTGCTGTGGCTCCTGGGGAGCGATTGGGGGTTTGGTGTCTTGATCAAGAGCACCTCAGTTGTGGGTAATGAGAGTGGAAGCGAGCGGTGTTCATTTACTTACATCACCCCCACCTACATTTCCAGCCGGTACTGAGACTCAAACCCGCAACCTTCGTGTTACAAGTCGGACTCTCTAACCATTAGCTACAACCTGGGGCCCGATGCACAAGCTGTAAGTTACAACTTACCCTAGTTGCAATGTTAAAGAGCACTAAATAACAACTTGGACACTACTAAATGTGTTTGTGTTGCATTATTAAACTTTATTGAAATATAACTCATGACACAAACACTTTGAAAACATAAGCTAATATTTACAATATCCTCTGAAAATTAGGGGTGGGAATCTCTAGGCACCTCACGATTCGATTCGATTACGATTCAGAGGGCTGCGATTCGATGCTAAAGCGATTATCGATTATCTGAATCTTTTTGTGTGTGTGAATATAAATACTTTGGTTTAAAAGTACAAAGTAATGACCCATAAAGAATTAACGTACAATATATTTTAACATTGCAAAGAACCAACAGGAAAATAAATGTGTGCCTGAACTAGCAGCATACTTGTAGTAAATGAATAATATAACAACGACCAGTGTTCTGACGATTCATGCTACCCATCGAGATGTGCTACTTACTGGTTATGCGTATGTGCAGACTCATTTTCCTTCTGCTTACCACGCCCATAAATCTATGCATCCTTGCTGTGGAGACTTGTAGGAAACTTTGACAGGTCAAAGATGAATATTTGATGATAATTTTTACTTTTCACACCGTTTTAAAAATGAAAACAGTACAGTATACTGTACACTTAACTTCGAATTTTATTATAATTGTATTTCATATAATAATGTCATTTTTACTTGTTATATCAAATGTGATAATTGCTAGTTCATTTAAAATATCAAAATATGCTCCTCATACACTTACCCTAATTTAAATGAAATAACGATGTCATAATATTGTGAGATTTACACCATTATGGAAACAATAGAGAATGAATCAACATTCTCTGTGATCGATTCGCGCTTGGGTAAGTTAGCATTTTTCGACGGAAACATGTCATATGGCTTCACATATTTGTCGTGTTTCCGAAATATTTTAGTTTTATTCTACAAAGCTTACAACTAGTGTGGCTCTTGTCCAGCTCCTTTCCCCCTTCAACTTCATAGAAGCCAAAATATTTCCACACGTCAGCTTTTAACGAGGAGGGTGTTTGGATTTCGCGCTCAGCCTTCGTGTCTCTGTTATGTGCACACGCCACAGACGGTCCGGGCACTGCACTTCCGCGCTTCAGAGTTCCGTCTTTTGCGTTCCGTCAATATTACGTTATTATAAATATATATCTAAAAAAAAATTTTTTTTTTGAAAATCGATTTTTGACATTTGTGAATCGATTCAGAATCGTCCACGTCCGCATCGCGATGCATCTAAGAATCGATTTTTCCCCCACCCCTACTGAAAATGAGTAATGGTTAAAATGATACAGCAGATTGATTTAATGGAATTGATAAGCTCATGTTTTACCTGTCAGACTTAAATTCTTAAGACATACACATGCAAGTCATAATGAGGTAAAAAATTATGACCACCTGCCTAAAATGTTGTTGATCCTCCACATAGTGCAGAAACAGCGCTAACTTGCTGAGGTATAAACCCTGATAAGACCCTGAATGTATCATGTGATATCTAGCACCAAGACATTAGTAGCAGATCCTTAAAGTCCTGTAGGTTGCAAGGTTGAGCCACCGTGGATCAAATTTGTTGATCAGCACATCCCACACATGCTCAACTGGATTGAGATCTGGGGATTTTGGAGGCCAGGGCAACACCTTGAACTCATGACAACCTTGTTCTACTACTCCAAGGTCCAGTTCTGATGCTCACTTGCCCATTGTAGACTCTTTCGATGGTGAACAAGGGTCATCATAGGCACTCTGCTGCTACGCAGCTCCGTACGCAGCAAGTGCAATGTGACTTGTGCCACAGTAATCCTTCTGTATACCAGAAAGTATAGCCTCATTGACCTTGTGGACAGGTGAGCCTTGAGCGTCCAATAGCCTGTCACTGGTTGGCGTTTGTCCCTCCTCAGACACTGTAGCTAAATTCTCACCACTGCTGACTGGGAGCTACCCACAATCCTTGCCGTTTCAGAGATACTTTGACCCAGTCACTTTGCCATAACAAATTGGCCCTTTTTGTCCACAAAAAGTCCACAATATGTGTTTGTGGACTCACATGTGGTTACCTTTATTTGTTTCTGTGTTTCCTTCTCATGTTCTGTTCTCTTCCTGTTTCCTGGGTTCTTGCTGCTAGTTTGTTGCCATGGAAACTCATTGGTTAATTATGTTCACCTGCACCTCCTTGTTATCACCTCCAGCATGACACGGCATAATATTAGGGCATTGTACTGTCAGCGAGGTGGAGGACAACGGAGCAACTCCGCTGCAGCCCTTCCAGTCCACTCCCTCCATCATAATGTCCTCGATCATCTGCACCAAGCCTATGCCCACAACAGATCTGGAACCGCAGCCCACCACAGACCCAGACTAGGAGCTGATGCCCGCCACGGACCAAGAGCCTGAGCCGATGCCCACTACAGAGTCAATTCCTGCAGCCATGTCTGTCACCTGAGCCAATTCAGTCTGAGCAGGTTTGTTAGCCGATTCCTGTACCCGTTCCAGTGGGAATATTAATAGAATATGAAGGCATGGAGTGAAGCCCTGTCCATACTCTCGTCACTGCTGTGGATATGATGAACTTGAATCCTTGTGGGATTAAGGAATATGAAGAGATTATTTCCAAACCTGCTCCCAACTAGCCTCCCACTCCCACCTCCTCTACCTATGCCATACAGTTCTTCAGTCTTGTCTTTGCTGGCTTCTTTCAGCCCCTCGGATCCTCCCTCAGTAGCATCACCTAGCAACTCGGATCTGCCTGGGGCTTCCAGTTCGCAAGCTCCGCCAAAAGATGTCGTTCCCCTGGCTTTACCTCAAGCCTCTGAGCCCGTCACTCCATCGACTAGTCGGCTCCACCTTGGCCCCCTCCCCCTCGGCTCCACCTGGGACCGTCATCCTTATGGCTTCACCAGGCCTCCTCACCACTCTGCCTCTGCCTTGGTCAGTCCCTTTTCTCTTAATCCAGGGGTCTCCAGTCATGCAAAGTTTAGCTCCAACCCCATATAAACACACCTGCTAATCAAGGTCTTACTAGGCAAATTAGAAACTTCTAGGCAGGTGGGTTGAGGCAAGATGGAGCTAAACTTTGTAGGACAGTGGCCTTCCAGGAGCAGCATTGGACACCCCTGTCTTAATCTAAGCATAGTTTAACCAAAGCTGTCTAAGGAAAGATCATGGTTTATGAGGACAAATTGTGGTCATATTTCAATTTTGACTAAATGAGTTATTCTATGTTGCCTTTGCATCTAATAATATATAACAGTCTAACAATATTCCAAGGCTCCTTTCCTGAGATTATTTCCAGGGACATACATTGGTGGTAGGCCTATACTGGAAATGTGAAAATATCCAGATTCCATCTTTAATTTTTATTGTATGGATATAATTTTTAGTGGAATTGAAGGCAATGGATTGGACTTATTGCTCTAACGGTAGTGCACTTGTCTGCTGTTTGTTAGATCAGATGCTGTCTTACATGGGCAAAATGTAAGAGTAAACTAGCTTTATTAGATTCGCTAATCCACTATATTGTATAGATCATATTGATCAGGTCTATGAATTTGTAACTAGTGGGTGGATTTGAGAAGTTGTATTGTTGAATGGGATGGTCGCTGTGCTTCCTGTACGTATAAAACTAAGTTGTGTCAGTGACAAGGACCAGGGAGCTAAACTGACAAGCATCCTCACACAGAATCTATCCAACAGGGGACTGACAAACATGAACAATCAAACAGTCCAATACTGCTTTCCAAACAACAATTTGTCTTGTACCAGAAGTATCCGACCTGAAGCAGAGTACATTATTGTGTACATTTTCATCGCTGTAACATCAGTGTTCACCGTGTTTCTGAACCTGTTGGTGATCATCTCCATCTCGTACTTCAAGCAGCTCCACACTCCCACCAATGTGCTGATCTTCTCTCTGGCAGTGGCTGATCTGATCGCAGGACTGATTCTCATGCCAGTGCAGGGAATGAAACTGATTGAGCCATGCTGGTACTTTGGAGAAATATTTTGCTCAATATTTCCTCTTATTCTTTATGTGGTTGTCGTGGCATCTCTTGGTAATATGATTATTATATCTGTGGATCGATACATTGCTGTGAATGACCCTTTGCGATATCCAATAAGACTCAATAATAACAGAGCTGTTGTTTCAATTGTTGTAAACTGGTTATTCTCCTTCTTTTATTCGTTTTATCTGTTGTATGAGTTTTTACTGTATCCAGAGAGGAACCACACATGTATTGGAGAATGCATACTTGTTGTTACATTGGAAAATCTTCTAATAGATGCTTTTGTTTGTTTAGCGGCACCTTGTTTTATAATTATTCCTTTATATGTGAAAATCTGCTTTGTAGCAAAACGGCAAGCTAAGCATTTAAATTCAGTCACAGAAAAAAAGGCAAAATCAGAAAAAAAGGCTGCAAGAACCTTAGGGATTGTAGTACTGGTTTATCTTCTTTTTTGGACACCGTACTACATAGTTACTCTTTCTTTTGGGCATGACGAAAATGACACTCTCATAATTAACGTAATGTATTGGATGTTATGCATGAATTCCTGCATGAATCCACTTATATATGCAATGTTTTATCAATGGTTTAGAGTGTCAGCAAAATACATTTTGACACTGAAAATATGTGAACCTTCATCAGAATACTTAAATCTGTTCCCAGAAGAGAAATAATCACTTACACTCTTGCATGAAGCACAAATGTAATTTCCATCTGTCTGTGAATGGAATAGTTAGGGTTCTTGTGTTAAGCACTTCCTCATCAAACATTAGATGACCCCAGAATCTGTGCAACACCTATGTTTGTGAATAGTTTAAATATTCTGCCTATTATGTATGTATATTGAGAACATGTACACGTGTGAGTAACAGTGAGTAACATTTTTGCTCTCTTGAAGGCCTTAAAATGACTAAATCATCTACAACATTATCTTTAAATACGAAGTAATCTTTTTATAAGAGAACAAGACAATGCTAAATACAATTGTGGGACAAACTATAAAATAGCAGCTATAAATGAATAATAAGTGATATGTAATTTTTCATAATATGTTATTAGACTGTTCATGTCTCCCAATAGTGCCTGTTTATTCACACAAAGTATTTTTATTGAATTTGGAGCTCTCTTCCATTTGACTGTCGGGAACTGATGAGGTCAGATTATCTGTAATCGAACAAATGGCATTTTGCAAACTGTCAGTTGTAAGAGATAGCCTATCTCAGTTTTATTGTGTTTAAAATATGCTGGAATGTGTGATGATCAGCAAACCACACTTAAACATGGGTCAGAAATAAAGGAATCAACTAAACACTTCATATGGCCTCCAATTTCTAACATTCTCATATTGTTAAGCATTTTTGCATTTTTTGAATTGTGGCCGCAATTTTTTCTGTTGTAATGGGCTGAAATAAATATGTTCAGATATGTGTTTTTGTGATGTGTTTGAGTAAAAACATATACAGTGTGAAATTCTTTGCCCCGTGTCTGAATTTCTGGATTTGTCCATGTTGTATGGTCATACTGTATTTCATAATGGTAGGCAAAGCAAGGCAAGTTTATTTATATATATAGTAAATGTCATGCACAATGGTAATACTGCACTGTTTACATTTGAATTATTAAAGATATAGATCCCTAATCATAACACCACCTTTAAAAAATCAGGTAATTTAATAAATGAATGAATAAATTGAATGAAGCATTTCTATATAGCTCTTCTAGATATTACTGTACACTCAAAGCATCAGGGGTCTCTTTTCTCAACCTCCACATAATATTTATCTGTGACTGAAGTGCATATTCAACAGTGACCTGAGAGTCTGGACATAAACATCATCATCATCATCAAATCAATATTTGTCTTTATCCTTTATCCAACACCGACATGAGCTTTTTGTTTCTTTTTCTTCCTCTGGTTTGCTCACTGGAGGAATAAAGGATTAAAGAATTATGGAATAACTTTCTAGTGACTCCCTGATGAACATACTATCTCCAATCTTATCCGACAAAATTAGTGCTTTAATATCGCAATAAAGATTAATCAGTAATGACTGATACTATCTGTTGCATTTACAAAAATATATTTATACAACAATACTATATTAGCAGTACCTTCTCTATACAACTGTCCTTTCTATCACATTCTCTCTTCCTTTTTCTCAAATTTTCTTGCTCTGTTTCTCATCCCGGCCTAAAAAAGCTTTTTTCTGCCATGGAATAAAAAACACAAAAGGCAATTGTGACTTTTTATCTCACAATTCAGACTTTTTTTTTTTCATAAATGCGTGATGTAAACATGCAATTGTGAGAAATAAAGTCAGCATTGTGAGATATAAACAATTCTCAAAACCCAGAACAAAACCTATGGCGTTTCTTTAGTCTCAAATCTTGCCCACATAAAAATCAGGCGTGTGCACATGATACGGGCGCGCAACTTTAATGGCTTTATCAGATTATTCCAGAGATTATGCCCATTTCACTATGTTTGGGATTTTAACAATACTTTGAACATAACAGATGGTTTAATGGGAGCAAAACCACGGGCATGGATGCTGCATATAGACTAACCCTGTCATGTTTCTCAGTTTTCCAATTTTCCACTCAGTTTCTCAGTTTTCCACAGTTTTCCAAACTTGCGACATTTGAAGTATCGACATAAAATGTATCTAAATTTAAATTTAAAAAAGTTCTGTCGACACTTTAGAAATTGTATCGATTAAAGGTATTTCTGCTATTGGTTAAAAATTGTAAGTGCTAAATCATCATTGGATGGAAACCTTGCTAAAAACAGGTAGAGTAGACGGAACGCCCTTTTTTTCTTTTTACATTACCACACAAAAATGTCTCAGGTTCCGTATGTAACCCTGGTTCCCTGAGAGGGAACGAGACGCTGCGACGAGACGCGGTGGGAACGCCCCTGCGTGATTGCGTCGTGAAGCACGTGTATAATCAGTCCAATGGAGAGACGAGACGTCATAGGCGGGTGACATCATCAACCAGGAAACTATAAAGCACACCTGAAAACAGACCGCACTAGCTTCTGATAGGCCGAAGCAAGCCGATCACAGGCATGCAGGGAGTATGGCAGGGCGACGCAGCGTCTCGTTCCCTCTCAGGGAACCAGGGTTACATACGTAACCTGAGACGTTCCCTTTCAAGGGAACTCGAGCTGCGTCGAGACGCGGTGGGAACCCTATACCCACGAAGCCTGTGAATATACCCGTCGTAAATATTCCTATCCTGGTCGGTGGAGCTCTGTGGAGCTGGCCACACACTGTTGAGGCGAACGGCCGCTCGCTCACAAACTTCCAGGAGGATGGACTGAGGCAAAGCCGCGTGAGCGCTAGCCTAGGGAACGCTAAAAGGACCGCGTCATCCCCGTCGCCGGAACCGACCGGTTCGTCAACGTGAGTGGGGTTTTCCCGCGAAGATGTCCTCTACAAGGAATGCGGATTGGGCTGATATCAGCTCAAATATTTTAGAGAGGTGGCGCTCCGGGAGTTCCCCGGTTGCGCGTCATCATCACCGTGTCTCCCCTCCGAGTCAGAAAGGCCGAGCACGGCGCGGTGGGTCGTGCAACTAAAGGCCGGCTAAGTAAAAACTACATGGGCAGCAATTACAATGACCGCAATTCTCCGGGTTCTCCAAAGCTTCTTGAGCGTGTTAAGCCCAAGCAGACCGCGCAGGACGAGAGGGTCCTCAGCGGCGATGAGAGCACCACACGCGGCCGGGCAGGCTCGTCGTGATAGGCTGTTCCCCGGGGGAAGCGGCTGTTTAGGCGGTCACATAGCCATGGGTGGGCCAGCGGTGAAGAGCTCGGAAAAATCTGTGGCGGGCAGCCATGTAAGGAGGAGCAGGTGAAGGACAGCGAGAGCTCGGGCGGCTCCGGATGCAAAAAACACAGCGGATAGGCTGAAGAAACGACTGTCACTCACGTCTGGCGGAGGCTGATCTGGCGATATGTCCTTCTGAAGACTCGAAAGTGAGCAGCGTAACGTTAATCCAACCGAACTGTGTCAATGCAGAGATCGCGAGAAGCGAATGTCAACTGAGGAATAGCAGCGCGCCCAGCTGTTATATGCCCGTAGGTAAGGGGGTGTGGCCTTACCTGGCAGTGGCTGCGCGCTTCTGTCTGTTAGCCAGACTTGGTGCAATTGGATGCTTCTGCAGAGGTCAGGTACGGATGCCCTTCCCATAGGTGGATCTCGAAACGAGATGATGAAAGAGAACGGACTGGATGAAAAAGCTGAATAGTAGGCTATATTAATACAGACATCTAACTCCACGGATAAGATGAGTATTTAATTTTTCTCAAAAATTAAATGCAGCCAAATATCAACCAGACAAGTAGAAACGGTCTGAATGAAAAAGCTGAATAGTAGCCTATAAATACAGACATTTAATTCAAAGATGAATACATATTTAATTTTCTCAAAAATTAAATGCAGCCAAATATCAACCAGACAAGTAGAAACGGTCTAGTTTAAAGGCTGAATATAGTGTATTAATATAGACCTCATATTATAATCTCAAACAATAAAGAATACAAAATTAGTTTTCAAACAATCATAAGAGAACGAGAGAAAGGGAAATTTCCCGTCTACTCAGATATTAGCTACCATTTATCTACACGTTGCCTCGGCAAACGTGAGAAGAGCCACTTTATTATGCAGATATGCAGACCCATAAATTATAATCTACGCGCTGCCTCGGCAAGCGCGCGATCTGAGCCATAGATTCTTATTGCAGAGATGCAGACCCATAATCTACGCGCTGCCTCGGCAAACGCGAGATCTGAGCCAATAGATTCTTATTGCAAACCCGTAATCTACGCGCTGCCTCGGCAAACGCGAGATCCGAGCCACGACTCTTATGCAGCCCGTAATCTACGCGCTGCCTCGGCACACGCGAGATCCGAGATCGAGTCACAGAATCTTTATTGCAGACACGTAATCTACGCACTGCCTCGGCAAACGCGAGATATCCGAGCCAAATCTTTATTGAATTTCTTCCCTCGAGAAGAAAGCCAACAAGAGCAGAGCTAAAACTCTCGATAGTGCATATGTTACACGTCGGGAATTTATGAATGAACACAGTCAGACCCGATTTACTAGAGCTGACCGTGTATGCCCCACTCCCAAACAGACAACACATGAATCGCGTGTGTCCCCACTCCTAATGAAGCGAAGGCAGGGACGAACACACGATCCAAGGCTGTTTGCTCTCTATACTCCTGTCTAATATATATATATATATGCTTGTGGACAAACAACAATAAATAGACAGAGACAAGATCACACAGAGCGCTTGCTGAAGGCACAGAAGCTAGCGCGGTCTGTTTTCAGGTGTGCTTTATAGTTTCCTGGTCGATGACGTCACCCGCCTATGACGTCTCGTCTCTCCATTGGACTGATTATACACGTGCTTCAGGACGCAATCACGCAGGGGCGTTCCCACCACGTCTGGATGCAGCTGGAGTTCCCTTGAAAGGGAACTCTATGTTTCATGTGATATTTCTTTTATTTGTCTACTAAAAGATTATGCTTAATTATACCAATAAATAGTTCATATTTTCTACTGTTAGTTCAAAAATACACGAAATTTGTTCAAATTATACCCGTCAGGTAGAGATGAATGCTCTTGGTTACTAACGTAACCTCGGTTCTCTCTAGATGAGGGAACGAGTGTTGCGTAAGCTAGCTTACGCTACGGGAAAGCCCTCCTTTCTTGAGAATACTGAAGCCCAAAAAATTATCCTTAATTTTGCATTAATTTAAAATGCATTGCTGCACAAAGCAGACCTAGGCGAAGCAGCTCGCGCACCTATTGGTTGCTCTACGGCAACTGCTGCAGCCTATCGATGGACTGTACGTGACGTAAGCACCAATGAGGGCGCGGGCGCCCTCACGCGTCACGTCCCGCCAGAATGGGCGTGGCTTATGTCTATATAAGCCGAGTCCAGATAGGATGTTCTTTGGTTTTTCACATTGAAGCGAAACCACAACGTAGCACAAGCACGGCAGGGTTATGCAACACTCGTTCCCTCATCTAGAGAGAACCGAGGTTACGTCAGTAACCGAGAGCGTTCTCTTACGAGAGTACTCTCGTGTTGCGTGAGCTAGTTTACGCTACGGGAACCCAATGTAAAACGCCATGCGTGCTGAAGTGCCCACACATGGCCCCAAGGGTGTATAACTGGAGAACCATACTAGTGAACCATACTAGCGAGTGATATTCAGACCAACGATTAGTGGGCCCAAAATATATCATAATCCAATAACTATAGGAACCAGTGCTTATCACATAATCACAGACAGGTGGGACTGAAGTCGGCCTGAACTGTATAGCAACTGACTATTTTAGCCAGTCAGACTGAAAACAGCTTAGCCTGCAGCGCAGGAACTTCCAGGTTGTAAAACCTTATAAATGTAGACGGAGAGGCCCAGCCTGCCGCCCTACAAATATCCTGGAGTGAAACCCCACTGGACCAGGCCCATGAAGAGGCCACGCCTCTGGTTGAATGGGCTCTGATGCTTAAGGGGCATTGAAGGCCCTTAGACCTATAAGCCAGCGCGACAGCGTCAACTATCCATCTGGAAAGAGTCTGTTTTGAGGTGGCTAGCCCTTTGCTACGGCCACCAAACGAAACAAAGAGCTGTTCTGACTGCCTGAACGCAGCAGACAGCTCGACGTATATCCTCAGCGCCCTGACCGAGCAGAGGAGATTAACGTCGCTTTCACCGTCAGACCCAGGTAGGGCTAACAGGGAGATTACTTGCGCTCTGAACGGAGTGGAGAGCACTTTGGGGACATAGCCGTGTCTTGGTTTGAGGACGACTTTAGAGTCGTTAGGCCCAAAATCCAAGCACGCCGCGCTCACAGAGAGCGCGTACAGGTCACCTACTCGCTTAACTGAAGTGAGAGCCATGAGGAAAACGGTTTTAAAAGATAGAACCCACAGGTCTACTGACTGCAGGGGTTCGAAGGGACCGCTTTTCATACCGTGGAGAGGTCCCAGACCGGAACCATAGAGGGTCGAGGAGGGTTTAGTCTCCTAGCACCTCTAAGGAAACGGATGATAAGATCATTCCTTCCCAGTGACTGGCCATGCAAGGGTTGCAAAAACGCCGTGATGGCCGCAACATACAGTTTGAGCGTGGAGGGGGACCTGCCCTTGTCCAAAAGCTCTTGTAGGAAGGAGAGGATCTCCGTAACGCTTCAGCGTTGAGGGTCTAGGTTTCGAGCTGAGCACCAGCTAGAAAACACTGACCACTTAGAAGCATAGAGCCGTCTAGTAGAGGGCGCGCTAGCTTGTGTAATAGTATTAAGCACTTTTACTGGGAGATCAGCGGATACCCGTTGATGGCCCATACGTGCAGGGCCCATAAGTTGGGGCGCAGGTGCCAAACCGCGCCCTTGGCCTGAGAGAGGAGATCCCTCCTCACTGGAACAGGCCACGGGGCCATGCTCGCTAACTGCATCAGCACTGAGAACCAGACCTGGTTCCTCAAGAGCGGCGCCACAAGGAGCACAGAGCAATTGCTCTCCCTGATTCGCTTGATTACCTGAGGTAACAGCGCGATCGGGGGAAACGCATAGAGGGGGAGGCTGGGCCAATCGTGGGCCAGCGCATCCCTGTCTTTCGAGAAAAAAATTGGGCAGTGCGCGTTCTCTGATGACGCGAAGAGATCGACTTTCGCTCTGCCGAACAAGTCCCATAGCAACTGAACCACTTGGGGGTCCAGGGACCATTCCCCTGGGGGAACGTTGTCTCTGGACAGCATGTCCGGACCCACGTTTTGACTGTCCGGCACGTGTGCCGCTGTCAGTGAGCGCAGGTTGTGCTGAGGCCACATGTGGAGGCGTTCTGTCAGTGCGTGGAGGCTTCTTGATCGGAGACCGCCCTGGCGGTTTATGTATGACACTACCGCCATGTTGTCTGTGCGGACTAGGACATCCTGGCCCTTTAAGAAGGCGAGAAAGTGCGTTCAGCGCGTTCTCGACCGCTTTCATCTCTAGACAGTTTATGTGTAAGCACCCTTCCTGGGCTGCCCACGGGCCGAAGACCGGCCTGCCCTCGTAGAGGGCGCCCCAACCAGAGTTTGAGGTGTCTGTCGAGATTACTTTTCGTGTCGAAACTGTTCCCAGATCCACGCCTGACTGGCACGCCTGACTGGTGCGCTCTCTACACACTGAACGCAATCTGAGTGGGTGTGTGTCACAGAGCGAGCCGTGCTTATGTGTAGGGGTAAACACTGGGTAGTGGTCACTTTTCCTACACTTATAACATCCACGGCGTGAGCCGGGTGGTGTGTCATATGGCAAACAGTGTTTGTGAGTAGGGGTGAGCACTGTACGGTGGGCACATAACCTACATTTATAACATCCACGGCGTGAGCCGGGTGGTGTTTCACATAGCAGACAGTGATTGTGAGTAGGGGTGAGCACTGTACGGTGGGCACATAACTTACATTTATAACATCCTCGGCATGAGCCGGGTGGTGTGTCACATGGCAGACAGTGTTTGTGAGTAGGGGTGAGCACTGCATAGTGGGCACACTTCCTACATTTAGAACACGTGCGGCGTGAGCCGAATTTATTGGGGTGGGCCGTGACTGAGTGTATGACACTGCACGGGCCGTGCTTATGTGTAGGGGTGAACACTGGGGAGTGGGCACATTTCCTACAATTACAGCATCTTCGGCGTGAGCCGGACAAACAGACAAAAAGCTTTTCTTTTTTTTTGCGATTTATCTGGGTAGCCGTGAAAATGGCCTTTAGGTACAGGCGAGCGGGTCGTGTGACGGGCTCGTTGACTGCAAAATACACTTCTCCAGCCGGCTCTGTTGAGGGGACTGAGAGAGTGAGACATGTCTTCTTTGATGGCGGTCCGGCCGCGGTGGGACTCAGCCATCTTCGTCTTCTCTGAGGGGTCAGGAAGACTTTGAGGCTCGGGTCTTAGCGTTATCTTGGGCTGGGGTCCCCAGGGGGGAGGCGGCCTGTGGAGGCTTGCGGGCATAAGTGAGTGGCTACCGCTTCCTCGACCGGAGGAATGAAGAGGTAGCCTTTGTCTTTCAACCCGTCAACAACAGAGAGCGTCGAAGAGACAGTAGACCGCAGCCTGGCAAAAAATGGCGCCTTCCAGCTCTTAGATAGCTCCTCATGCGGCTCTGGCAGGAAGGGAGCGGGCCTTGCCTGAGGCGTCGAGCGGCGACCGGGCAGGAAACAGCCGTCCAGCCTGCTGGGTGCGGGTTTCTCGGGCAGCGACCAATCGAGGCCGAGGTCTTCCACGGCCTTGGTGACGAGGCGAAGCAGTTTGGCGTCGATGCTGGCCCACACGCCGCTCGACTCTTGCAGGGAAGGGGCGGGGTCCGGATTGGAGCCTGACCATCCTTCGCTTAACGACGCGGCAAGAGAGCAGCTGTCCTCCTCCGCGTTGTCCCCTTCAGACTCGAGATACACGACAGCGGCAGACGGAGGCTGGGCGGCCGTGATCGAGGCAGGGGAACCAGACTGCAATGCACGCGGGGAGATGGCCGGCGTGCATTCGTTCACTGAGGTGGCCTTTCGGAGCTCTCTGCGAACGGCGCTTTTTACAGCGCGGCCCAGACAGAAGAGACGGAGGAGTGGGATCCATGTCAAACGTGGCTAGTCGAGCCCGCAGGCTCAGGCGCAGGCTTCTCCGTAAGTTCAGCGATGTGGTGTCTTCGCTGAAGAGGTGAAAAATCAAAGAACATCCTATCTGGACTCGGCTTATATAGACATAAGCCACACCCATTCTGGCGGGACGTGATGCGTGAGGGTGCCCGCACCCTCATTGTTGCTTACGTCACGTTCAGTCCATCGATAGGCTGCAGCAGTTGCCGCAGAGCAACCAATAGGCGCGCGAGCTGCTTTGCCTAGGTCTGCTCTGTGCAGGAATGCGTTTTAAATTAATGCAAAATTAAGGAAAATTTTTGGCTTCAGTATTCTCGAGAAAAGAGGGCTTTCCCGTTGCGTAAGCTAGTTTACGCAACACGAGAGTACTCTCGTAAGAGAACACTCATCCGTAATGCTGTAAAGTAGCCTCACCCAACTAACTTAAAATGTTAAGAAGTCTTAAAAGATATCATTCTACAAAAGAGTGGAAGATTTGATGCATATGCAATTATTTGAACGTGTTTAATTACATTTAAAACAAAATTCAGTCGGAATCTTAAAGAAAAATGATTGTAACATATCCAAGCATTATTCTAGCAGTGTTTTTCTATAATCTTGTGATTTTTGCTTTGGTCATGTAGTGACGCTCATTGCTGTCTGTGGCGTTCACCGTGTTGGCTGTAAATGTCGGCAAGAAACAGAAGTTTCACAGTCTTTTCTTGTCTATTGTGCCGTATATCCGAGTGAAACGCTTCTGGAACAAGAACAAATGTGGTTACCTTTTTTTGTTACTGTGTTTGCTTCTCATGTTCTGTTCTGTTCCTGTTTCCTTGGTTCTTGTTGCTAGTTTGTTGCCAAGGAAACTCATTGGTTAATTATGTTCACCTGCACCTCCTTGTTATCACCTCCAGCATGGCACGGCATAATATTAGGGCATTGTACTGTCAGCGAGGTGGAGGACGACAGAGCAACTCCGCTGCAGCCCTTCCAGTCCACTCCCTCCATCATAATGTCCTCGATCATCTGCACTAAGCCTATGCCCACAACGGATCTGGAACCGCAGCCCACCACAGACCCAGACTAGGAGCTGATGCACGCCACGGACCAAGAGCCTGAGCCGATGCCCACTACAGAGTCAATTCCTGCAGCCATGTCTGTCACCTGAGCCAATTCAGTCTGAGCAGGTTTGTTAGCTGATTCCTGTACCCGTTCCAGTGGGAATATTAAGAGAATATGAAGGCATGGAGTGAAGCCCTGTCCATACTCTCGTCACTGCTGTGGATATGATGAACTTGAATCCTTGTGGGATTAAGGAATATGAAGAGATTATTATTTGTTCAGTCCATTTTCTCTTAATCCAGGGGTCTCCAGTCATGCAAAGTTTAGCTCCAACCCAATATATAAACACACCAACTAATCAAGGTCTTACTAGGCAAATTAGAAACTTCTAGGCAGGTAGATTGAGGCATGATGGAGCTAAACTTTGTAGGACAGTGGCCTTCCAGGAGCAGCATTGGACACCCCTGTCTTAATCTAAGCATAGTTTAACCAATGCTGTCTAAGGAAAGATCATAGTTTATGAGGACAAATTGTGGTCATAATTCAATTTTTACTAAATTAGTTATTCTATGTTGCCTTTGCATAACAGTTGTTGTGGCAAAAAATTCTGTTAAACATTATCACTGCGTAAGAGACACTCAGAGTCAAATTAATAAAAAGATAAGTATTTATTCTTGCAAGAATAGGTTCAGTAGTACACAGAAGTTACGCTGTGCAAGAGAGTGACACACAACAGGAAGATATGAGACAGCCTTTATACTCTTTTCAAGGTTCATCCTCACCCGCTGTACAGTGGCGGAGCCAGGATTTTTTCATAGGGGTGGCCAGGCAAGGGCCAGCAAACAGTCTGGGGTGGCATATACATCTTAATTATTTTAACATAAAAATTAGTTTAAATAATGTTATTGGACTGTCTTAGTGCCTTCCTACACAAATGAATACAGTTCATTTGTACTTGTAATTGAGATAGTAGTGAATTAGGAATCATGGAATACTGAGTGAATTTGATCTTTTTTATTATTATTAGCTATTTACTACCTCCAGGCATATTAATAAAGAGTACACACACTATAGTTAAAGTTCAACTTGCTCAGTTAGCTTGGTTCTGGTTCTCAAAACCCCCAACATTGTTGCACCTTCATAGATGAGACATGCAGATAACTACTGTAGTTCAAAGATTATTTAACCTTAATTGAATTTTATATAATCAATTAACTCTTCAACTTTCTATATTAGTTGTCAAAATAAAGAATCTAAACCGTTCTATCATACCTAAATTAAAAAAGGGGGAAAACATCTCTTTTGAATCCCTATGTGCAAGAATGTGAACAAGGCGGAAGTCGACAGCACATAAATGCCAGAATGTAAAATTAGTTATTTGATGGATTTAAAAATTATCAATTTTTGTTTTTCCTTTTCAAATTAACGCAAAATTACCGCCTATCTTCTAGTACAAATACACAGTGCTCACATTTATTTGAACATTGAAAAAATCACATAGCTTATCAGTTTGTGCCTTAAATTGTGATTTCACATGGCAGAATATTTTATATATATATGTGACGCATATCTAACAAATAGATGCATGCATGCAGTTTTGACACAGATTTTATCGCCTTTTTGATTATTTCATGAGTTAGCTAATTGACGACAGAACTACGGCTACAGCACGCCACATTGCCCGTGATGTGCAAGTAGCCTACAGTACAACGGCTGTCAGGACAGGAAAGTTAGTTTTACTGACATTTGTTGACCTTACAACATCTCATCTTACCGCAGATAGCTACTGATTCAGGACAACGCGCTTTTCTCCGCATCTGACAGAAGTGTCACAAGCTTTCACACAGATCTTTCAAAATAAAAGTAGAATCAGAAAAAAAAAGAGAATTACATTGTTGTTTCTTTGACTGGACATATGCGACTCACTCAAAACGGTCTTGCAACCCACCAGTTGAGGAACATCGAATCTATATTTACTATGCGCCGATCACTGCTCAAGCTCATTCGGCACCCGTACATTTCCACACTCGTTTGACTTGCGCCTGGCGCTGAGGTGAAGTTGGAGTGCGTCTGAAAAGTGTCACGTTTTTTGTGGTCTTAAAGAGACGGTTCTGTGTTTTAAAAACACAATTCTTGTAAAAATAAGAGTGAGACAGAAACAGCAGTTGTGAGAGGGGTGGCCAAAGGGGTGGCCAAGCTTAAGCCAAGGGTGGCCATGGCCACCCCTGAAAACACCCCCTGGCTCCGCCACTGCCGCTGTACCTTTCACCCACCCAGATAAGGTCCTTACTGCTGTTCAGTTTCTACTTAAAGACACAAACTGGTACTGAAATAAGCTGGCCAAAACTAACCATCCCTAAGGTCAGAGGTCCTGTCCCATATGTTCCTGAAACGTCACACACAAGCACGTACACACATATATTTTACACATTGAATAGGTTCTCTCTCCTATGATACCTGTTAGGGATCAATGACTATTAAAATTTCTACAACACAGTCTAATAATATTCCAAGGCTCCTTTCCTCAGATTATTTTCAGGGACATACATTGGTGGTAGGCCTATACTGGAAATGTGAAAATATCCAGATTCCATCTTTAATTTTTAATGTATGTTAACATGGATATAATTTTTAGTGGAATTGAAGGCAATGGATTGGACTTATTGCTCTAACGGTAGTGCACTTGTCTGCTGTTTGTTAGATCAGATGCTGTCTTACATGGGCAAAATGTAAGAGTAAACTAGCTTTATTAGATTTGCTAATCCACTATATTGTATAGATCATATTGATCAGGTCTATGAATATGCAACTAGTGGGTGGATTTGAGAAGTTGTATTGTTGAACGGGATGGTCGCTCTGCTTTCTGAACGTATAAAACTAAGTCGTGTCAGTGACAAGGACCAGGGAGCTAAACTGACAAGCATCCTCACACAGAATCTATCCAACAGGGGACTGACAAACATGAACAATCAAACAGTCCAATACTGCTTTCCAAACAACAATTTGTCTTGTACCAGAAGTATCCGACCTGAAGCAGAGTACATTATTGTGTATATTTTCATCGCTGTAACATCAGTGTTCACCGTGTTTCTGAACCTGTTGGTGATCATCTCCATCTCACACTTCAAGCAGCTCCACACTCCCACCAATGTACTGATCTTCTCTCTGGCAGTGGCTGATCTGATCGCAGGACTGATTCTCATGCCAGTGCAGGGAATGAAACTGATTGAGCCATGCTGGTACTTTGGAGAAATATTTTGCTCAATATTTACTCTTATTCTCTATGTGGTTGTCGTGGCATCTCTTGGTAATATGATTATTATATCTGTGGATCGATACATTACTGTGAATGACCCTTTGCGATATCCAATAAGAGTCAATAATAACAGAGCTGTTGTTTCTATTGTTGTAAACTGGTTATTCTCCTTCTTTTATTCGTTTTATCTGTTGTATGAGGTTTTACTGTATCCAGAGAGGAACCACACATGTATTGGAGAATGCATACTTGTTGTTACATTGGAAAATCTTGTAATAGATGCTTTTGTTTGTTTTGCGGCACCTTGTTGTATAATTATTCCTTTATATGTGAAAATCTGCTTTGTAGCAAAACGGCAAGCTAAGCATTTAAATTCAGTCACAGAAAAAAAGGCTGCAAGAACCTTAGGGATTGTAGTACTGGTTTATCTTATTTTTTGGACACCGTACTACATAGTTACTCTTTCTTTTGGGCATGACGAAAATAACACTCTTATAATTGATGTAATGAATTGGATTATATGCATGAATTCCTGCATGAATCCACTTATATATGCAATGTTTTATCAATGGTTTAGAGTGTCAGCAAAATACATTTTGACACTGAAAATATGTGAACCTTCATCAGAATACTTAAATCTGTTCCCAGAAGAGAAATAATCACTTACACTCTTGCATGAAGCACAAATGTAATTTCCATCTGTCTTTGAATGGAATAGTTAGGGTTCTTGTGTTAAGCACTTCCTCATCAAACATTAGATGACACCAGAATCATATTCAACAGTGACCTGAGAGTCTGGACATAAACATCATCATCATCAAATCAATATTTGTCTTTATCCTTTATCCAACACCGACATGAGCTTTTTGTTTCTTTTTCTTCCTCTGGTTTGCTCACTGGAGGAATAAAGGATTAAAGAATTATGGAATAACTTTCTAGTGACTCCCTGATGAACATACTATCTCCAATCTTATCCGACAAAATTAGTACTTTAATATCAGAGTAAAGATTAATCAGTAATGACTGATACTATCTGTTGCATTTACAAAAATATATTTATACAACAATACTATATTAGCAGTACCTTCTCTATACAACTGTCCTTTCTATCACATTCTCTCTTCCTTTTTCTCAAATTTTCTTGCTCTGTTTCTCATCCCGGCCTAAAAAAGCTTGTTTCTGCCATGGAATAAAAAACACAAAAGGCAATTGTGACTTTTTATCTCACAATTCAGACTTTTTTTTCATAAATGTGTGATGTAAACATGCAATTGTGAGAAATAAAGTCAGAATTGTGAGATATAAACAATTTTCAAAACCCAGAACAAAACCTATGGCGTTTCTTTAGTCTCAAAACTTGCCCACATAAAATCAGGCGTGTGCACATGATACGGGCGTGCAACTTTAATGGCTTTATCAGATTATTCCAGAGATTATGCCCATTTCACTATGTTTGGGATTTTAACACACCTTTGAACATTACAGAGGCTTTAACAGGAGCAAAACCATGGGCATGGATGCTGCATATAGACGAATCCTGTCATGTTTCTCTATAACAGTGTTCCAAACTAGTTTTTGCGACATTTTGAAGTATCGTCATAAAATGTATCTAAATTTAAATTAAAAAAGGTTGTGTCGACACTTTAGAAATTGTATCGATTAAAGGTATTTCTGCTATTGGTTAAAAATTGTAAGTGCTAAATCATCATTGGATGGAAACCTTGCTAAAAACAGGTAGAGTAGACGGAACGCCCTTTTTTTCTTTTTACATTACCACACAAAAACTCTGTTTCATGTGATATTCCTTTTATTTGTCTACTAAAAAATTATGCTCAATTATACCAATAAATAGTTAATATTTTCCACTGTTATTTCAAAAATACAAGAAATTTGTTCAAATTATACCCGTCAGGTAGAGATGAAACACTCACGGTTACTAACGTAACCTTGGTTCTTTCTAGATGAGGGAACGAGTGTTGCGTAAGCTAGCTTACGCTACGGGAAAGCCCTCCTTTCTCGAGAATACTGAAGCCAAAAATTATCCTTAATTTTGCATTAATTTAAAACGCATTGCTGCACTGAGCAGACCTAGGCGAAGCAGCTCGCTCGCCTATTGGTTGCTCTGCGGCAACTGGTGCAGCCTATCGATGGACTGTACGTGACGTAAACACCAATGAGGGCGCGGGCGCCCTCACACGTCACGTCCCGCCAGAATGGGCGTGGCTTATGTCTATATAAGCCGAGTCCAGATAGAATGTTCTTTGGTTTTTCACACTGAAGCGAAACCAGAACGTAGCACAAGCACGGCAGGGTTATGCAACACTCGTTCCCTCATCTAGAGAGAACCGAGGTTACATTAGTAACCGAGAGCGTTCTCTTACGAGAGTACTCTCGTGTTGCGTAAGCTAGCTTACGCTACGGGAACCCAATGTAAAACGCCATTTGGCTGAAGTGCCCACACATGGCCCCAAGGGTGTGTACCCGGAGAACCATACTAGTGAACCATACTAGCGAGTGATATTCAGACCAACGATTAGTGGGCCCAAAATATATCATAATCCTATAACTATAGGAACCAGTGCTTATCACATAATCCTGAACTGTATAGCAACTGACTGTTATAGCCTGTCGGACTGAAAACAGCTTAGCCTGCAGCGCAGGAACTTCCAGGTTGTAAAACCTTATAAATGTAGACGGAGAGGCCCAGCCTGCCGCCCTACAAATATCCTGGAGTGAAACCCCACTGGACCAGGCCCATGAAGAGGCCACGCCTTGAAAGGGCTCTGATGCTTAAGGGGCATTGAAGGCCCTTAGACCTATAAGCCAGTGCGATAGCGTCAACTATCCATCTGGAAAGAGTCTGTTTCGAGGTGGCTAGCCCTTTGCTACGGCCACCGAACGAAACAAAGAGCTGTTCTGACTGCCTGAACGCAGCAGACCGCTCGACGTATATCCTCAGCGCCCTGACCGAGCAGAGGAGATTTACGTCGCTTTCACCGTCAGACCCAGGTAGGGCTAACAGGGAGATTACTTGCGCTCTGAACGGCGTGGAGAGCACTTTGGGAACATAGCCGTGTCTTGGTTTGAGGACGACTTTAGAGTCGTTAGGCCCAAACTCCAAGCACGCCGCGCTCACAGAGAGCGCGTACAGGTCACCCACTCGCTTAACTGAAGTGAGAGCCATGAGGAAAACGGTTTTAAAAGATAGAAGGGACTGCTTTTCATAGCGTCCAGGACCGTGGAGAGGTCCCAGACCGGAACCATAGAGGGTCGAGGAGGGTTTAGTCTCCTAGCACCTCTAAGGAAACGGATGATAAGATAATTCCTTCCCAGTGACTGGCCATGCAAGGGTTTCAAAAACGCCGCGATGGCCGCAACATTCACTTTGAGCGTGGAGGTGGACCTGCCCTCGTCCAAAAGCTCTTGTAGGAAGGAGAGGATCTCCGTAACGCTTCAGCGTTGTGGGTCTAGGGTTCGAGCTAAGCACCAGCTAGGAAACACTGACCACTTAGAAGCGTAGAGCCGTCTAGTAGAGGGCGCCCTAGCTTGTGTAATAGTACTAAGCACTTTTACTGGGAGATCAGCGGATACCCGTTGATGGCCCATACGTGCAGGGCCCATAAGTTGGGGCGCGGGTGCCAAACCGCGCCCTTGGCCTGAGAGAGGAGATCCCTCCTCACTGGAACAGGCCACGGGGCCATGCTCGCTAACTGTATCAGCACTGAGAACCAAACCTGGTCCCTCCAGAGTGGTGCCACGAGGAGCACAGAGCAATTGCTCTCCCTGATTCGCTTGATTACCTGAGGTAACAGCGCGATCGGGGAAACGCATAGAGGGTAGGCTGGGCCAGTCGTGGGCCAGCACATCCCTGTCTTTCGAGAAAAATATTGGGCAGTGCGCGTTCTCTGACGACGCAAAGAGATCGACTTTCGCTCTGCTGAACAAGTCCCATAGCAACTGAACCACTTGGGGGTGCAGGGACCATTCCCCTGGGGGAACGTTGTCTCTGGACAGCATGTCCGGACCGGCACGTGTGCCGCCGTCAGTGAGCGCAGGTTGTGCTGAGACCACATGTGGAGGCGTTCTGCCAGCACGTGGAGGCTTCTTGATCTGAGACCGCCCTGGCGGTGTATGTATGACACTATTGCCATGTTGTCTGTGCGGACTAGGACATTCTGGCCTTTTCAGAAGGGGAGAAAGTGCGTTCAGCACGTTCTCGACCGCTTTCATCTCTAGACAGTTTATGTGTAAGCGCCCTTTCTGGGCTGCCCACGGGCCGAAGACCGGCCTGCCCTCGTAGAGGGCGCCCCAACCAGAGTTGGAGGCGTCTGTCGAGATTACTTTTCTTGTCAAGACTGTTCCCAGATCCACGCCTGACTGGTACCAGTCTGCCACCTTCCAGGGTTCCAGTGGTGTCACACAGCTCTGGTTCACCTTGAGGCAAAAATGGCCCGAGGTCCACGCTCGACGCGGGACCCGCGCTTTCAGCCAGCGCTGGAGGGGGCGCATATAAAGCAGACCCAGCCGAATCACTGCCGAGGCCGAAGCCATAAGGTCCAGCATCCTCTGAAACCTCTTGATAGGGAGAATACTGCCGACCTTGAAAAGGGCTATTGAGCGTTGTATCTGCAGCTCGCGCTATGACGTCAACCGCGCAGTCATTGATACAGAGTCTAAGTCTGTTCCCAGAAAAGAGATTGTCTGTCTGGGAGACAGCGAACTCTTGGTCCAGTTGACCTGGAGACCCAAGGCTTGTAAATGTGTGAGCAATACAGCCCTATGTGCTATCAGTTCTGCATCTGACTGGGCTAGAATTATCCAATCGTCCAGATAGTTCAATATTGGCATCCCCTTTAGCCTCAGCGGGGCGAGCGCCGCGTCCATGCACTTCGTGAATGTGCGAGGTGCTAGAGACAGGCCGAACGGCAGGACGGTGTACTGATAGCTCTGGCCCTTGAAGGCGAATCGTAAGAAAGGCCTGTGATCGAGCGATATTTGAATCTGAAAATAGGCATCCTTCAGATCCACTGAAATAAACCAGTCCCTCGGGCGAACTTGCGTGAGGATTTGTCTGGTCGTGAGCATTTTGAACGATCTCCGCCAGAGGGCTCTGTTCAGGCGTCTGAGATCTAGAATGGGTCTGAGACCACCATCCTTTTTGGGAACAAGGAAATATCTGCTGTAGAAACCTGAAGCGCTCTGTGTCAGAGGGACGGTTTCTATAGCTCCTTTCCCCAGCAGTTTCGCTATCTCGGCACGAAGTAGATGTGCTACTTGTTTTTCTTTTTTTTTTTTTTTTTACCATAGTTTCGACCCTGGCCCGAAAGCGTGGGGGTCTGCGAGCGAACTGCAGCGAATAGCCTCGCTTTATAGTGTTCAGTACCCACTGTGACACGCCCGGGATCATTCCCCATGCTTTCATACTTAAAGCTAAGGGGAGAATGATATCTGGGCTCTGGCCGCTGCGTGTGTGTGACACATAGCATGCGGTGTTTGCATGTGGGCACGCGTTCTGAGAGGGGCGCGCGCTCTCTACACACTGAACGCAATCTGAGTGCGCGTGTGTCACAGAGCGAGCCATGCTTATGTGTAGGGGTGAACACTGGGTAGTGGTCACTTTTCCTACACTTATAACATCTACAGCGTGAGCCGGGTGGTGTGTCATATGGCAAACAGTGTTTGTGAGTAGGGGTGAGCATTGTACGGTGGGCACATAACCTACATTTATAACATCCTCGGCGTGAGCCAGGTGGTGTGTCACATGGCAGACGGTGTTTGTGAGTAAGGGTGAGCACTGCATTGTGGGCACACTTCCTACATTTAGAACGTGCGGCGTGAGGAGAATGATATCTGGGCTCTGGCCGCTGCATGTGTGTGACACATAGCATGCGGTGTTTTGCATGTGGGCACGCGCACTGAGAGGTGCGCTCTCTACACACTGAACGCAATCTGAGTGCGCGTGTGTCACAGAGCGAGCCATGCTTATGTGTAGGGGTGAACACTGGGTAGTGGTCAATTTTCCTACACTTATAACATCAATGGCGTGAGCCGGGTGGTGTGTCATATGGCAAACAGTGTTTGTGAGTAGGGGTGAGCACTGTACGTTGGGCACATAACTTACATTTATAACAAAATATAACATTTTTTTTGCGATTTGGCTTTTTTGCAGGCTTCTCCGGAGATTCAGCGATGTGGTGTCTTCGCTGAAGAGGTGAAAAATCAAAGAACATCCTATCTGGACTCGGCTTATATAGACATAAACCACGCCCATTCTGGTGGGACGTGACGCGTGAGGGCGCCCGCGCCCTCATTGGTGCTTACGTCACGTACAGTCCATCGATAGGCTGCACCAGTTGCTGCACAGAAACCAACAGGCGAGCGAGCTGCTTTGCCTAGGTCTGCTCTGTGCAGCAATGCGTTTTAAATTAATGCAAAATTAAGGATCATTTTTGGCTTCAGTATTCTCCAGAAAAGAGGGCTTTCCCGTAGCGTAAGCTAGCTTACGCAACACGAGAGTACTCTCGTAAGAGAACACTCATCTGTAATGCTGTAAAGTAGCCTCACCCAACTAACTTAAAATGTTAAGAAGTCTTAAAAGATATCATTCTACAAAAGAGTGGAAGTTCTCTTAATCCAGGGGTCTCCAGTCATGCAAAGTTTAGCTCCAACCCCATATAAACACACCTGCTAATCAAGGTCTTACTAGGCAAATTAGAAACTTCTAGGCAGGTGGGTTGAGGCAAGATGGAGCTAAACTTTGTAGGACAGTGGCCTTCCAGGTGCAGCATTGGACACCCGTCTTAATCTAAGCATAGTTTAACCAAAGCTGTCTAAGGAAAGATCATAGTTTATGAGGACAAATTGTGGTCATAATTCAATTTTTACTAAATTAGTTATTCTATGTTGCCTTTGCATCTAATAATATATAACAGTCTAACAATATTCCAAGGCTCCTTTCCTGAGATTATTTCCAGGGACATACATTGGTGGTAGGCCTATACTGGAAATGTGAAAATATCCAGATTCCATCTTTAATTTTAATTGTATGGATATCATTTTTAGTGGAATTGAAGGCAATGGATTGGACTTATTGCTCTAACGGTAGTGCACTTGTCTGCTGTTTGTTAGATCAGATGCTGTCTTACATGGGCAAAATGTATGAGTAAACTAGCTTTATTGGATTCGCTAATCCACTATATTGTATAGATCATATTGATCAGGTCTATGAATATGCAACTAGTGGGTGGATTTGAGAAGTTGTATTGTTGAATGGGATGGTCGCTGTGCTTCCTGTACGTATAAAACTAAGTCGTGTCAGTGACAAGGACCAGGGAGCTAAACTGACAAGCATCCTCACACAGAATCTATCCAACAGGGGAGTGACAAACATGAACAATCAAACAGTCCAATACTGCTTTCCAAACAACAATTTGTCTTGTACCAGAAGTATCCGACCTGAAGCAGAGTACATTATTGTGTATATTTTCATCGCTGTAACATCAGTGTTCACCGTGTTTCTGAACCTGTTGGTGATCATCTCCATCTCACACTTCAAGCAGCTCCACACTCCCACCAATGTGCTGATCTTCTCTCTGGCAGTGGCTGATCTGATCGCAGGACTGATTCTCATGCCAGTGCAGGGAATGAAACTGATTGAGCCATGCTGGTACTTTGGAGAAATATTTTGCTCAATATTTACTCTTATTCTCTATGTGGTTGTCACAGCATCTCTTGGTAATATGATTATTATATCTGTGGATCGATACATTACTGTGAATGACCCTTTGCGATATCCAATGAAAGTCAATAATAACAGAGCTGTTGTTTCTATTGTTGTAAACTGGTTATTCTCCTTTATATATATTTTTTATCTGTTGTATGAGTTTTTACTGTATCCGGAGAGGAACCACACATGTATTGGAGAATGCATTCTTTCTGTTAAGTTTGAAAATATGATACTAGATTCCATTGTTTGTTTTGCGGCACCTTGTTGTATAATTATTCCTTTATATGTGAAAATCTGCTTTGTAGCAAAACGGCAAGCTAAGCATTTAAATTCAGTCACAGAAAAAAAGGCCAAATCAGAAAAAAAGGCTGCAAGAACCTTAGGGATTGTAGTACTGGTTTATCTTCTTTGCTGGACACCGTACTACATAGTTACTCTTTCTTTTGGGCATGACGAAAATTACTCTCTTATAATTGATGTAATGAATTGGATTATATGCATGAATTCCTGCATGAATCCACTTATATATGCAATGTTTTATCAATGGTTTAGAGTGTCAGCTAAATACATTTTGACACTGAAAATATGTGAACCTTCATCAGAATACTTAAATCTGTTCCCAGAAGAGAAATAATCACTTACACTCTTGCATGAAGCACAAATGTAATTTCCATCTGTCTGTGAATGGAATAGTTAGGGTTCTTGTGTTAAGCACTTCCTCATCAAACATTAGATGACGCCAGAATCTGTGCAACACCTATGTTTGTGAATAGTTTAAATATTCTGCCTATTATGTATGTATATTGAGAACATGTACACGTGTGAGTAACAGTGAGTAACATTTTTGCTCTCTTGAAGGCCTTAAAATGACTAAATCATCTACAACATTATCTTTAAATACAAAGTATTTTTTTTATAAGAGAACAAGACAATGCTAAATACAATTGTGGGACAAACTATAAAACAGCAGCTATAAATGAATAATAAGGCCTGTGATATGTAATTTTTCATAATATGTTATTAGACTGTTCATGTCTCCCCAGTGCCTGTTTATTCACACAAAGTATTTTTATTGAATTTGGAGCTCTCTTCCATTTGACTGTCGGGAACTGATGAGGTCAGATTATCTGTAATCGAACAAATGGCATTTTGCAAACTGTCAGTTGTAAGAGATAGCCTATCTCAGTTTTATTGTGTTTAAAATATGCTGGAATGTGTGATGATCAGCAAACCACACTTAAACATGGGTCAGAAATAAAGGAATCAACTAAACACTTCATATGGCCTCCAATTTCTAACATTCTCATATTGTTCAGCATTTTTACATTTTTTGAATTGTGGCCGCAATTTTTTCTGTTGTAATGGGCTGAAATAAATATGTTCAGATATGTGTTTTTGTGACTTTTACTTTTATTTAAACTACTAATAACGTGTTTAAACAATGACAATTAGCACAAAAAGAAAAACATATAATAATGGTCTTGTCACAAAGTAAGAACCAACCCTTTAAAAAATCAGGTAATTTAATAAATGAATGAATAAATTGAATGAAGCATTTCTATATAGCTCTTCTAGATATTACTGTACACTCAAAGCATCAGGGGTCTCTTTTCTCAACCTCCACATAATATTTATCTGTGACTGAAGTGCATATTCAACAGTGACCTGAGAGTCTGGACATAAACATCATCATCATCATCAAATCAATATTTGTCTTTATCCTTTATCCAACACCGACATGAGCTTTTTGTTTCTTTTTCTTCCTCTGGTTTGCTCACTGGAGGAATAAAGGATTAAAGAATTATGGAATAACTTTCTAGTGACTCCCTGATGAACATACTATCTCCAATCTTATCCGACAAAATTAGTGCTTTAATATCAGAGTAAAGATTAATCAGTAATGACTGATACTATCTGTTGCATTTACAAAAATATATTTATACAACAATACTATATTAGCAGTACCTTCTCTATACAACTGTCCTTTCTATCACATTCTCTCTTCCTTTTTCTCAAATTTTCTTGCTCTGTTTCTCATCCCGGCCTAAAAAAGCTTGTTTCTGCCATGGAATAAAAAACACAAAAGGCAATTGTGACTTTTTATCTCACAATTCAGACTTTTTTTTTTTCATAAATGCGTGATGTAAACATGCAATTGTGAGAAATAAAGTCAGCATTGTGAGATATAAACAATTCTCAAAACCCAGAACAAAACCTATGGCGTTTCTTTAGTCTCAAAACTTGCCCACATAAAAATCAGGCGTGTGCACATGATACGGGCGCGCAACTTTAATGGCTTTATCAGATTATTCCAGAGATTATGCCCATTTCAGTATGTTTGGGATTTTAACACACCTTTGAACATTACAGAGGCTTTAACAGGAGCAAAACCATGGGCATGGATGCTGCATATAGACGAATCCTGTCATGTTTCTCTATAACAGTGTTCCAAACTAGTTTTTGCGACATTTGAAGTATCGACATAAAATGTATCTAAATTTAAATTAAAAAAGGTTGTGTCAACACTTTAGAAATTGTATCGATTAAAGGTATTTCTGCTATTGGTTAAAAATTGTAAGTGCTAAATCATCATTGGATGGAAACCTTGCTAAAAACAGGTAGAGTAGACGGAACGCCCTTTTTTTCTTTTTACATTACCACACAAAAACTTTATGTTTCATGTGATATTTCTTTTATTTGTCTACTAAAAAAATATGCTCAATTATACCAATAAATAGTTAATATTTTCCACTGTTAGTTCAAAAATAGCCTACAAGAAATTTGTTCAAATTATACCCGTCAGGAGATGAAACACTCATCCGTAATGCTGTAAAGTAGCCTCACCCAACTAACTTAAAATGTTAAGAAGTCTTAAAAGATATCATTCTACAAAAGAGTGGTAGTTTTGATGCATATGCAATTATTTGAACGTGTTTAATTACATTTAAAACAAAATTCAGTCGGAATCTTAAAGAAAAATGATTGTAACATATCCAAGCCGTATTCTAGCAGTGTTTTTCTATAATCTTGTGATTTTTGCTTTGGTCATGTAGTGACGCTCATTGCTGTCTGTGGCGTTCACCGTGTTGGCTGTTAATGTTGGCATGAAACAGAAGTTTCACAGTCTTTTCTCGTCTGTGCCATATATCCGAGTGAAACGCTTCTGGAACAAGAACAAATGTGGGCGGGGCTTCATTGTGTCTGTGGGGAATTGATTGGATGGTTGTGGTTTGCTATTGGTGGATCTCATGTGAGTGACAGGTTATAGCCCCGCCCACATCATCAGAGAAGATAAGAGATGCTGCAAGAGGAAGTTATTCTGATTCAAGATTATTAAAACAATAATGATGTGGATGGATCATATAAACACTGCAGTATTCCTTAAAAATAGGATTTTTTACATTTTGATGTCATGGTTACTCGTATGTTCTTCTCCAGAGGGCGCAGTGAAGCGGAATCCTCCATAGCATTCAAATGTCTAATTTCTGCAAGTACAAACATTTGTAGACTAAAACATTAAATAGTACTTTTAAATCTAGCGATTTAAAGGTGTTTCACCTTATATACAAATGGAAATCCGCGTTGCAAAGCTCTAGGACATTATTAAATAAAAATATGAAAGAAAAAAAAAACGCATTAGCCAATAAACAAACTACTGTTACTGGTCCTTTAAGACCAGCGAGGAGAAAAGAAGCAAGAACCACGTGACAACTCAGTAAAGCCTGGATCAATTATTTGAAGTCGCGGACAATTTTTAAAAGACAACAAAATTGAACATACACATCGAAGCACTTACAATTCGAGAATAATGTAGATTCGTAGTATATCTGGCCAATTTTAGACCACCGTGGATCCACTAAGCCCCGCCCATTCTCTGCTACCGTGATTTCTTTGGATTCTATCTGCATGTGCATATAACACTGATCTGGCAAAAAAAAATACTTGAACTAAAAAAAAAAATAATAATATCGTTATCGTTTGTTACTCCTTTCGTCGGTCTCTTTCCGTTATGAGATCGTGTCTCGGCGCAGCGCAATCGTCGGGACTGTTTCGGTGACCATTAAACATTTAGGGCCATATTCGGTTAATGATGTCTTTCAGGCGGACTGTGTTCTTCTGCTTGTTATGTTTGTTGATGCTCGTGCACGGCAGCAGGAGGAGGCACGCGCGCTGTCCCACATCATGTACATGCAGTAAAGACAACGCCTTATGTGCCAATACTGGATCAATACCGAGGAGCTTCCCGCCAGATGTCATCTCACTGTAAGCAATCACCACAGTAATAACAATGCGTCAATATTATTATTATTATTATTATTATTATTATTATTATTATGTCGCTACCTGTGATCAGAAATGTATTTTTTTCCCCCCAGATCGTTCGTCAAGTCCGGCTTTAATGAAATCCCTAAAGAGAGTTTCATTCACACACCAGCCCTCCATCTGCTGTAAGACTTCAACATCACTTCATCACACACACACACACACACACACACACACACACACACACACACACACACACACACACACACACACACACACACAGAGAGAGAGAGAGAGAGAGAGAGAGAGAGAGAGAGAGAGAGAGAATGTTTTTCATGTGTTCTGTCTGATCAGTGCAGTTTGTGTGTATAATGCTAATAGTGTTCATAATACATTATGACAAGGGTTTAAAACTGGGAAAGTGGTGAAGTCTAAAGATAAACTGTGTAAAAAAGTGTAAAAATAAATAAAATAATAGAAATTAGATTAAACTAAATAAATAAATTGAATAAAATAAATAAAACATTGTCTAAAATAAATATGTTGATTTTAAGAAAAAATAAATAAATAAAACATCTACATAAATAATACATCTATTTCTACTTTACGGCACAGTAGAAAAAAACGTAATAGAAAAAAACGTTATATAGCTACACTGTAATATACATTTTCAAAGTATAAATTTGTATAAATATTTTGTAACCTTAAAGGTGAGGTATGTAAGATTTTTAATGTTAAAATCGAGCGGCAACCTTCCAGCCTCTCTCGTGAAGCCAATACGGAAGTGACTTAAACTGCAATTCATCGACTGGCCACTAGAGACAGGCTCCAAAAGGGAGTCAATTCCATATATCCTCCATGTTAAAATGCCCAACTTTACAACAGAAAAAAAAAACATGTTTACAGCCTGGTACAAAAATTGGTTTTGGTCTATATAGTTAATTTTGCCCTTCATGACAACTGTGAGACGGTTCTATTTTTTACTCATTCGTTGAAATTACATTAAGCCTTAAAGTTCTGCATAATTAAGGGCGTGGCCACTTGAGTGACAGGTGGATTGCCACTGCTGTCACTACTAGCCACTTGTCTGCTATTAGCGTCACGTCACCTAAGCTAATTCCAGCCGCTGAACTTGGCATATCTGCCGTGGTTGTGCTTTTTTCGGGATTATTTCATTAATACACGCATTATACTTTTGCCCACGCCTTTGGATTCGTCGTTGTCGAATATCCAGAGAACAACCAGCGCTGTTTTTCAGTGGTTTTCCTTTGTGAACATGCACTCATGGATGTCTGACAATTGCATTGCTTTTTGGAGTTTTCGGATTATTTAAAAACGTCTATAGATATAGAGGCTAAACTCGTTCTGCGGTACCCTTGCTCTCATGGAACAGATTAGAATATGCATATTTAAATTTTCAGTGTTAAATAAAAAAGTACCGTCAGATGAAATCCTGCAGGTGTCAGTGCTTTCTCCGTCCATGCAATAAATGCACATCCTTGAATAAGTCCGGATTTCTAGTGCGTTTACTTGAACTATTACTGAGGTAATATCTATGGTTTGACCCATTTGAGAGGCGGCCAAAATCAGAATTTAAAATGGACTGAATAAAGCTCTCTACGAACTTGAAGTGCGATGCCGCACTGTTTGCTGATGAATCACTGTCATACATGCTCAGAGCAATATAACTGCATAATACATTTTGTATTTCGTGATTGCGTCTGAAGCACTTGTGTCAACTAGTCCAATGGCGAGAGTGAGCGTCACGGGTGGTGACATCACGACCAGGAAAGGATAAAAGCACATCCGGTCTGACCGACTTTAGCTTCAATTTAGAAGCTAAAGCAAGTCAACCACAGGAATGCAGGGAGTATGGCAAAGTGACGCAGCGTCTTGTTCCCTTCTCAGGGAACTAGGATTACAGTCGTAACCTGAGACATTCCCTTTCAAGGGAACTTGCGCTTTGTCGATGATGCTTTGGGAACGAAAGCCCGAACGTACACCTTTCAGCTTGTGACGCATTAGTATTATAAGAATTTTGAAGATTCTTTTCTTAAACACCCAATCAAATTATATATTTAAATGCCCTGCTAGAACACAATGGGTCGTAAAATCTCCCTCCAAAGGGAAAACTTCTTATTGGCTCACACACCTCCAGAGGGTGTGACATCTTCAAGCTTTAAAAATCACTGATCACAAGATCACGCCTCTTAGTCTCTTAGTCCTTCCTGAGAAGTCCTGATGTGAAGACGATCCTGAACTAGAAGTTTTCTTAGGACCCCCAGGCTTGTGCCAGGCTGCGGCCTTGTCTTTCCATTCATCAAAGATCCTCTGACTCCCACTGGTTCTCTCTCATTAAGACAACATCAGCAAAGATCAACTGGAGCCTCAACAAATTGCATCAAGACAGTTTAATTCAAATAGGCGAGACATGCAAGTATCAAACTTAGTCTCATTATTTGATACATTAAGTATCCTTACCCCTTTTTAAGAAGGGTGTGTTAGAACTAAACTGATGGTTTGCTCAAGGCTGTTGATCTGCTGAATTTCAAACAATGCTATAACTTCTAGCTTTCCTGTATTCTGCTTCAGCTTACATTCCCTTGGTAAACTGTATGAATGTATGTATGTGTATGTTAGTAGTGTAAGTGTTTAGTCTAGTAAATAAAGTCTTGTTCATGTCACACTTAAAGTTGTCCTTAAAAGAGCTAATTTGCTACAGTATTCATCATTTAATTCCTCAAAATTAAATGCAGCCCACTTATTTTATTCCTCAAAATTAAACATAGTAAAAGATCAACCAGACAAGTCAACATAGTCTGGATGAAAGGCTGAACTATATAATATATAATAGTTTCAACATATAATAAAAGAATCATAAATTCATAGCTTGCCATACACTATGTATCTCTTTAATCTATGCATTGCCTCAGCCACTCGATTCTTATTGCATAGATTCTTATTTTTTTTTGTTGAAAAAGTAAACAGTAGCGGGGGAAACTCCCGATAGTGCACACATATACACGTCGGGAAATTTTATGAATGAACACAGCACGCCCCCTTATTTTCATTTTTATACAGAGCAACATGACGTTCTTCGAACATGCTCTTCATAGATGAGGGTGGGAGTTTTTATTCCCCTGCATCGATGTTCAGCACCTCTACCTCCTCTGAGATAGACTGCTGAAACACCAGGCTCTCTACCAGGGCGGAAGAAGCCACGGCGCGGGCTTCCGATCCCAGAGAGAGAGCGCTGGATCCTCCGGGTGAAGGCAGAGAAAAGGCGAAGCCCATCTCTAACCCCTCCGCGAGATCCATTTGGAAACTCCACAATACCAGCTTCCGTGCTGCCTTGGCAACAACCGGTACTGCGAGGGACGCAAGCCTGAACACCCTCGAGTGACAGACGGGAACGGAGCAAGTAAAGCGAATGACCACCTCGAGTGCTGACAGATCATGCACCATTCCAAACAAACAACATATAAATCGTGTGTACCCCCACCCGTAATTAAACGAGGGCAGGGAGGAAAACACGATCTAAAGTTTTGTTTGTTCGCCATAATATCTATGCTTGTGACTAGTGACAGACAACAATAAATAGGACAGACAGTATGAACCCAGAGCGCTTGCTGAGGCACAGAAGCTAAAGCCGGTCAGACCGGATGTGCTTTTATCCTCTCCTTGTCGTGACGTCACCGCCTGTGACGCTCACTCTCGCCATTAGACAAGTTGACACAAGTGCTTCAGACGCAATGATGCAGGGGCGTTCCCAAAGCGGCATCGACGCAGCGCAAGTTCCCTCAAAAGGGAACATGAACTTTAACTTTTGGCTTTACATCAAGTCAGCAGTCACTTTAGCGCGAGGCCCTGTGCTGCGACGATACTGATAGTAGCATATAGCATTAACTCCTTAGCCTGAGCTAACTCGATCACATCGAGCTAGGCTGGTGTAGTTTCAGCAACCAGGCACCTCAGCTCCACCCACGTCCCGCCTCTTTGCCCATATTCTGTTATCTGGGAGTGATGCGCTGTGACGAGCTGCCAAGATTGCGACGGCTGGCTCCGCCCATTTTAGGCTTCAAAAATGCTCTTCAGAAACCTACACGTGATGTCACGGATACTACTTCCATATATTTTTACAGTCTATAGTTAAAATACATTCTCTTGAAATATTTTATTGTTCACTGGCTACTATTAGTAAGACTCATGTGTTTATCTGGCCCAAAAGTGTAAATGTTGAGCCTCCCGCATTGAGAGCAGTTCGCTCTGATCTGTCAATCTCTCTGCAGCTCAACCTAAAGTGACAGTTTGGGGAGTGGCGACTGTAGCAGGTGGAGAGTTTGGGAGTGGCTTGTAGCAAAAATAGAGTTTGCGGCGTGGCTAGTGTAGCAGGCAGGGGATTTGACACGTGGCTACTCTATCAGGCAGTGAGTTTGGGGGCGTGGCTACTGTAGCAGCCAGGGGATTTGGGGCGTGGCTATTGTAGCATGCAGTGAGTTTGGGGTGTGGCTACTGTAGCAGGTGGAGAGTTTAGGGTGTGGCTACTCTAGCAGACTGAGAGTTTGGGGAATGGCTACAGTAGCTGGCTGAGAGTTTGGGGTGTGGCTATTGTAGCAGGCTGAGAGTTTGGGGTGTGGCTACTGTAGCAGGTGGAGAGTTTGGGGTGTGGCTACTCTAGCAGACTGAGAGTTTGGGGAATGGCTACAGTAGCTGGCTGAGAGTTTGGGGTGTGGCTATTGTAGCAGGCTGAGAGTTTGGGGTGTGGCTACTGTAGCAGACTGAGAGTTTGGGGAATGGCTACAGTAGCAGGCTGAGAGTTTGGGCCATTGCTACTATAGCAGGTGGAGAGTTTGGGGTGTGGCTATTGTAGCAGGCTGAGAGTTTGGGGAGTGGCTATTTTAGCAGGCTGAGAGTTTGGGGTGTGGCTACTGTAGCAGACTGAGAGTTTGGGGCGTGGCTACTGTAGCAGGAGGATAGTTTGGGGAGTGGCTACTGTAGCAGGCGGAGAGTTTGGGGAGTGGCTACTGTAGCTGGAGGAGAGTTTGGGGCTGTGGCTATTTTAGCAGATGGAGAGTTTGGGGAGTGACTACTTTAGCAGGCTGAGAGTTTGTTGAGTGGCTATTTTAGCAGGCACGGAGTTTGGGGTGTGGCTACTGTAGCAGGCGGGGAGTTTGTAGTGTGGCTACTGTAGCATGTGTAGAGTTTGGGGAATGGCTACTGTAGCAGGCTGAGAGTTTGGGGAGTGGCTACTCTAGCAGGCTGAGAGTTTGGGGTGTGGCTACTGAAGCAGGCTGAGAGTTTGGGGTGTGGCTACTGTAGCAGATGGAGAGTTTGGGGCGTGGCTACTCTAGCAGGCTGAGAGTTTGGGGAATGGCTACTGAAGCAGGCTGAGAGTTTGGGGTGTGGCTACTGTAGCAGATGGAGAGTTTGGGGCGTGGCTACTCTAGCAGGCTGAGAGTTTGGGGTGTGGCTACTGAAGCAGGCTGAGAGTTTGGGGTGTGGCTACTGTAGCAGATGGAGAGTTTGGGGCGTGGCTACTCTAGCAGGCTGAGAGTTTGGGGTGTGGCTACTGTAGCAGATGGAGAGTTTGGGGCGTGGCTACTCTAGCAGGTTGAGAGTTTGGGGCGTGGCTACTGAAGCAGGCTGAGAGTTTGGGGCGTGGCTTCTGTAGCAAGCAGGGAATTTGGGGCGTGATTTTGATATTTTTGGGAAAGAAAATCAGCTTTGTTTACATTACAAAACTTGCATGACAAAATCCGTTGCATTTAGACCGTCAGAGATTTAGCAGGTCATAAACACGTTAAAGTGGGGACATTGTGATGCTACGCGCTACAATGGACGCTTCAATACCACACAGCATCATCATACACCCTTTCAGAAAGACAAATGTTCCATTTTTGGGAAATTACATACTTCACTTTTAATATGATTAACATGGTTAATTAACATAGTACTTTAACATAAGCCTAATCCCATACTTTCAGATGAACCTAATGCAGATTTTATTAATGAAATCACATACACATAAAGACAAATTCCCTTTACTGTCCTGTATTCACCCTATATTATCTCTCCTAGTCTTTTCACAGCCAACGTCTTTGAATCTATAAATGAAGATGCGTTTCTTGGCCTTCCTCATCTGGAGTATCTGTAAGTGTAATCAGCACTGCATGAAGAACTCAATGACAGAAAAACAGCTGATCTGATGATTCATTTGTTTCATTGTGTATAATGACTTGTTTTGAATGCTTAAATCACGTTAATGTTTGTTTTTCTTATAGGTTCATTGAAAATAACCAAATCAAGTCCATATCGCCTTTCGCCTTCAGAGGACTCAAGTCCTTAATACACTTGTGAGCATTTCTGCATATTACGACTGAAATGATGTTGATCATTTCTCTATTCATCCACCTTAAAACATTGCCATCATAATTAGAATGTAAAAAATGAAATTTTAAAATATATATTAAAAAAAATACTTCATACTTTTACAATGTACAAAGTGTCTGCTGTAGAAGCTTGTTTCCTCACTGGAATAAAAAATATCTGAAATGTTTGTCTCACAATTGTGAGTTTATGTCTCACAAGTTTGTATCTCACCATTAATTCTGAGAAAACCAGTCAGAATTGTGAATTACTAAGTCAGAATTGTGAGATAAAAAGTTGCAATAACCTTTTTTATTTTTTAGTCCGTGGCAGAAACCAGCTTCCATAGTCTGCATTTGTAATTGTCTGCATTTTATTAGTTAATTATTCATGTTATTTTTGTGATGTTTGAAACAGTCAGCAAACCAGGTTTTATTCTTTAAAAAACCTTTGCACACAATAAAAATTGGTCCATTTCTCTTTACTAATGTAAACTACCGTTTGGTTTTTGACTAATGTTATTGCAGAAGTCTGGCGTACAATCATTTGGAGACGCTATCGAAAGATCTTTTCAAAGGGATGGAAGCTTTGACTAAAGTGTATGTATGCGAGTGTGCAATGTTTTAGCAATGTGATATCATTTGAATAACTGTCAATGATATACAAACTTCTAGACTGAAACTTTTATTCATTTGTCCAGGGACCTGAGAGGAAATCTTTTCAGCTGCGACTGTAAGTTAAAGTGGTTAGTCGACTGGATGTTTCACACAAATGCAACTGTGGATGAGATCTATTGCAGTGGCCCTGAATCTTACCAGGACAGGAAAATCAATGACCTTGTGGCGCAGTCATTCGATTGCATAACAACAGGTCGGTCGTATTCATTACAGACCACTTTGTGTTACTTGACATCAAAAGAGCTTAACATTTGTCTGTTTGTTCTACAGATTTTCCGCTGTTGAAGTCTCTCGAATTTCAGTCCATTTCAGTCGAAGCTTTTGCATTTGGTGGCGACCAGTTTGTCGTATTCGCCCAGCCGTTCATTGGCAGGTGTAGTTTCATGGAATGGGATCATGTGCAAATGGAGTTCCGAAACTTCGATAACATCACAAGTAGGCAAATAGAGGTGGAAATGTTGCAAGGAGTTAATGTCTAACTCTACACATAATATTAATAATAATAATACACACAATAAAGTGGATATAAAAAGTCTACACACCCTTTTAAAACAGTTGGTTTTTATGATGGAAAAAGTGAAGGAAAAATAGTGAAATGTGTGTGGGAACCTGAAGAGGGTCGTGCACAGGAGATGCCCTCACTATTCACAGATCTGGAACGTTTTTGCAAAGAAGAGTGTGAAACTATTCCCAAGTCAAGATGTAGCAAGCTGATAGACTCCTATCCAAATAGACTGTAATAAAAAAATCAAAAGGTGTCTTAGGGGGGTGAAGTTAGTTATTTTATACAAGTTTTTTATTATTATTTTTTTTCTGTTAAATGTGTAACTTTATAACATTCCATTGGTTGTAATTTTTACATTAAGCAGGCAAAAGTTTTATATTTTTTGGATGAAAAATGATAATTAACTGTTTCTCAAGCGTTTGTTTCGTACAGCTTTAACCCTGTAAAGCCTGACAAATGACACATTTTAACACGTTTTTTTCTAAAATGAAAATTATATATATATATATATATATGTGGATAATCAAGTAGACCGAAGCTGCTTCAGTCCAGTATGTGTTCATCTTGAAATACTGCATGTTAAAAGTTATTCTTGCATTTATTTTATAAAAATCAGTAAAGATTTTACAGCAGAAAGACACGTGAACGTTTGTACAATTATACTAAAAGACCTTTTACTTGATAAAAAAAGTCTAAACTGTCAGTCAGATGACAGAAGGTAGTAGATTGTGTGTGACATGTTTATCAGATCATGTTGAACATTTAGAGGCCTTTAATTATTAAATATGATACAGTAGGGTTAAACGACTCTTCAAATCTGTCCTGCCGTAGGTACTTCATCTGTCATCTGCAAACCTCTAGTCATTGACAGCCAACTCTTCATCATAGTAGCACAACTGTTCGGCGGCTCGCACATCTTCAAGAGAGACGTCTCCGCAAACAAATTCATCAAAATCCAAGACATCGACATTCTGAAAATACGAAAGCCAAATGACGTGGAAATCTTCCACGTCGACGGAGAGTCTTTCTTCATCATTGCCGATAGCTCCAAAGCCGGCTCCACGACTATTTATAAATGGAACGGCAATGGCTTCTACTCCCATCAGTCCCTGCACCCCTGGCACCGCGACACAGACGTGGAGTATCTAGACATTTCGGGGAAACCTCATTTGATCTTGTCCAGCAGTTCTCAACGCCCGGTTATTTACCAATGGAGCAAAAGCAACAAGCAGTTCGAGCGGCGTACCGATATCCCAGAGATGGAGGACGTGTACGCCGTCAAACACTTCGCTGTGAAGAGCGAGCTCTACATATGTCTGACCCGCTTCATCGGCGACTCCAAGGTGATGAAGTGGGATGGCAGCATGTTCAGTGAGATCCAGACCATGGCCTCTCGTGGCTCCATGGTCTTCCAGCCGTTCTCCATAGCCAACTGGCAGTACGCCATCCTGGGCAGCGACTACGCCTTTACTCGCGTCTATCGCTGGGACGCAAAGAAGAGACAGTTTATCCACTTCCAGGAGATGAACATTCAAGCGCCCAGGGCTTTTTCTCTGGTGTTTATTGACAACAGGGAATTCCTTCTTGGCTCTAGTTTTAAGGGGCAAACACGGATTTATGAACATTTGGTCCTTGACTTGAGCAGCTGATTTGCTTGATTGGGACAGTTGAGGATGATAAGTGTCTCAGTGAATCTCACGAACACGTCCAGGTCATATCTAACTCTAAAATCTGAGGAAAGTTGGAAAATTGACCATTCTTGTTTTTATGGAAAATTGCAATGTTTATTATTAAATGATTTAACGGTGCACATCATTATTTTTTTAATAATCTTGAATCAGAATAAGTTCCTCTTGCAGCATCTCTTCTCTGATGATGTGGGCGGGGCTATAACCTGTCACTCACATGAGATCAGCCAATAGCAAACCACAACCATCCAATCAGTTCCCCACAGACACAATCAAGCCCCGCCCACATTTGTTCTTGTTCCAGAAGCGTTTCATTCGAATATTCGTCACAATGGAGAAGAGACTAGCGCAAGTTCAGTTTCATGCTGATTTTTTTGCCTTGTATTCTTATTTTTGTGATTTAACCTATTTAAACCCCTCAATTCTCCATCCCATAATGTAGTCTTTTTACTGTAATAACTTTTAACTGTCATGAAAGTATGTCACCATGCATACAAATCTTAATGGTTCAAAAATAGGCTTCATTTTCTTTATGCAAAACACAATTTCTTATATTTTCTTACTTTTGATTTTGTGGTGAAATATGACCGGGATATTTTCACCAGATTCACAGCATGAAGATTCTTCGCAGATGACTTGCATGATGGTGCCTTAATTAGGGAGCGCCATTGAAATTATTCACGTTGTTTTTTTGTGTGTTTTTTTTTTTTTTATAAATGATCTTCTCAGTGCACTCATTCATTTCTGTTGTATTTTTACATTGTAACTGATGTACTTTCATTGAACTACTTGCTATTCTATTTATTAATGTGTCTATCTCAACTTGTTTACTTCTCTTTTAACTTGTAAACAATGTATTTTATGTGGCAGCTGGGTGAAATATTTAATATGCAGAATGGGAGTTTGAAATATACATCGACAGTTCGACTTTTGGAGTAGTGTGTCATGTGACTATTGTTTTTTAGCATTTGCCTGTTTGTTTGAACTGTATTAACTACTAACAGACGACCAATGTCAGTACTTTTTTTTCAACAAGATACAATTAGTTGAGATGACGAGATTCTATATCACCAAATGATGAAACTGTGATGTTCTACTGGATAAGTTTGTGCACGCAGTTTCATGCCTACATTTTTGGAGACTGATACTAACTTTAAATAAAGACTTTGTGATCTTGAGTACGAGTTTAAAAGAATTTAAACGCATTCAAAAACATCGGGCGATAACAGTACAAGTAAAACTAGATCATGTATATACAGTAGGTAGTTCATAATAAATATATGTCCAAAGTGACTCAAACATTTTTAAATCTTTATATATTGAGTGAGTCCAAATCTTATTGATATGACATATTATCTGTATATGTTTATAGTATACTCATATATCATTTAAACCAAAAGCTTAACATGTAAGAGATAATCCATGGCTAGCTGTGTATTAAACGGTTTTGGAGGCAAAGAACCACCCAACACGCAGCAGAGTGCATTAAACCTTTAATACACAGCTAGCCGTGGATTATTCCACTTATACAGCGCTTATTTTCCCGGATTGACAAGTTATAATAAGTTACTGTAAGTTAGGCCTTTTCTGTTCAGGAGTAAATACACATTTCCTTCAGCCTGAGGCTTATTGATTTCACTTCTGGGGGCTGTTCCATAAATGAAGCTTAGAAAAGCGGGGATTAAACTCCAAAACCGGACTTGAATGAGCCTAACAAATAAGTTTGGGCTAAAGTGGTTCCATAAAAGGTAATTGAAGTTCACGCAATCTCACTAATTTGATCCAGGTTTATCTAGTCTAGATAATTGCGTGTGCACGCGTTTCTGAAGCAGCCCTAGAGGTCGATCGTGGATCAAATCGATCCAACATCAAACAGCGTATATTTTGTGCTGTTTTATGCGTTTGTGACATGTTTTTTTCCCCCTCAGTGCAAAAATTACCTTTTACAGTTATATTCTCCATCTGTAAATGTTAGAAAGTTATCCAAAAGTATCCATTTTGCTGCTAATCTTCATATTGAACGAGCGCTGCTGCGCGCATGCGCGCCAAATAGGAGCGCAATAATTCTGACTAAAATATACATTTTGCTTGGAAAATTAATATGCGATATTTTATAACGCTAGAAATATCTTCTAATTATAATAATTTCTCTTTAGGATGTTGGATAAGTTGCAGTGAACTTCTAGCTCATTACACTCATATATTTTATACTTCTAATACAAAAAAGAAATTGAACAGAAGTAGCCTAATTCAGGGAAGATTTTTTAAAAGAAACTAAATATATAAAGATACAAAATATAGTTTTGGGTATAGGACCTATGCTACTTTATAAAGATGATATATACTTATTTAGAATGCTCAGAATTACAGCTTTTTATGCAATAATTTTTTTGAGAAAGCAAGAATCCCCGGTTTTAAATAAGTGGTTAGATTTAGTTTCTAAAGTACATTATGGAGAAGATAACATTAAATTAAGAACAAATGTATACATTTTGAAAAGATATGTGCAACTCTAAAATCAAAGAATATTCCATAAAATAAAGGAATATATATTGGCCTACATTAACTACATTTTTATGTAACCTTCCCTTTTATTTCTAGTTATTTGTTATTTGTTATTTTATTTATTTACTTATTTAATATTGAATATTTGATATTTAAATAATATTACTTGAATAACTATTAGGAATTATGTGTCATTCATTATAAGAGTTTGATATATGTGAATGTTATATTTTTATTAATATTTATTTATTGTTTTATTTATATGTATGTGTTGGTATTATCACAAAAGAAAAAAAAGTAGAAGGAAAAATAAGGAATATTTATTGGGGGAAAATATGATGTCTTTAAAGGAACTGTCCATTTGTATAATTGTGTTAAATGTGTTTGAATTGAAAGACATAATAAAGTACATAAAATATATATATATATATATATATATTTTTTTTTTTTTTTTTTTTTTTTTATGTATAAGAGACCGTGTAGAGAAAGAATTCTCTGATAACCGAGGCACTCCTTAATTAAAATGTCTTTATTACAAAAATGACATGTCCTAAACGGACAACTTTAAAACGCCTTATATATGTGTCTATATTGTCTATATTGTAGCCTTATTTAAGTTGAATTTCTGTATACTGTGTATTTATAAAGTCCAATAATGGTATTAGAGACTGTCAGTGGTAATATCATTGTGTTCTTGTCGGTCAGTGTTGAGGATCTGTGTAACAACTGAGGCTTAGCCTGACAGTTAGCCTGCCCTGGACCAGGCTAGTTTCCCAGCATAAGTTGCCAGGGTAACTGAGTTTGAACTTTTTTAAGTTTGATTTATGCAACCGAATCTACCAAAAATAAGCCTGACTAACCGAAATAAGCCTGGCTTATACTCTAATCTTGGTTTATGGAACAGCCCCCTGGTGTGAAAGGGTCTTAACATTTACCAAAAATAGTGATTATTAAAAACAAGCAAGCAAGCCAGCTCAGGTAAGAAAAAGTAACATAAAGGTAGCATAACATTACTTTCCATAAAAAGTAATTAAGTAACATAATTAGTTACTTTTTTATGGAGTAACACAATATTTTAACATTACTTTTAAAAGTAACTTGGTTACCCCCTGGTTACTGAGAATGTATAACATAATTCTAAATAAAGCTCTTAATGATCTTCCACCTCAATATCTAACCAAACTTCTCTCTTCATATTGCCCATCATGATCATTAAGGTCATAAAAACTCTCATCTTCTGATAGTGCCAAGAATAGCTGAAACCACTAGAGGAGGAAGAGCATTTCCAGTGTTCAGGACACAGACACGCTCTCTCTGTTTAAGTCGAGACTAAAAACACATCTGTTTAGCCTGGCATTTATCATTAACATGAAGCACACGCACACACACACACACACACACACACACCAATAAATTAAGATAATTCTTACTATTAAATAAATTTTAGGTGAACTACTGTACCATTATCACATTGTGTTTTCCCTGTTCTCATTTGAGGATGGAATCTCAGACCATAAATTTATATTTTTTCTTATAATTTTATCATTACAGGTTTTTTTTTTTACAAACTCTAGGACCAATTTCTCAAAACTTAGGAATATTTCTGTACTGTAATGTAAACATGGATCATGTAACATAAACTGCAGTGAATTATAAACAGCAGAGAGTGTTATTCTTGATTTGTAAAGAAGCTTTAAAAAAAGACACTGTATAATAGGGGAGCGCGGCACATACTAACGCGGGGTTAAATGAAACACGGCCCTTTTACATAGTTAGTCAGGGTTAGTCCGCTTATTGTCTCTCGCTGCCAGAGGACGGTCTCCCGCGGATTTGTGGAAAGTTTTGATAAGATTTCGTGAAGATTCTGAACAAATAGTGTTTTGACACCATGCAAGTACATTTTTTATTCATACGTTTTTTTTTTTTTTTACGGTTTCTGGGTTGGGTGAGTACGTCACCAAATCTATATTTATATGACCTTAATCACTGTCTTGTTGGCTAAAACATAGCACCATTTTAAAACATATCAGCAACTTCTAGCAACTGTTATCTTGTCACGTTTTGGGTGTTTGTTTCTTGTTCCTGTCTTTTGTCTGTCATGTGATCCCCTGGTTTTAGTTTTGTGATCCTGCCATGTGTTCCCTTGTCTGTTGTGTCCTGTGGTAATTGGTTTATTGTTAATTGTTTACAGGTGTCCCCTGTCTTGTCATTAGTAGTGTGTGTATTATAGCCCTCTTGTTTGCCCTGTGTCTTTGTTGTGTAATGATTGTTCCATGTCTAGGCTCCTGTAGTCTTGTTTTCTAGTCCATGTCCATTAGGGCTGTCAATCTTCCTCTATAATACTATTCGAATTCCACCCCTTATTTTATTTAATATTTGAATAATTTTCAAATATTAAATGCTCAAATTCATCCTATTATTAATATGTACGACATTACACAGGCTTATGGCTCTCCAATGCCACTATAGCATGTGGTTGCTGTTACACGTTCTGTCCACTAGGGATGTGGAAATGAAGCACTGAGGTTTTCCCCTGACTGTCCGGGAAAACATTCAAAGCTTCGAGAGTGTGGAGAACAGCGCCATCTGGTGTTTATTTAAAATAAAGCAGCCAGAAGCCTTTGTAAGAAGCTGTCAGATGAAGCAACCACAACACACTCTATAGTTTCAATGTTATGTGTACAAATGAAAGTCTTACACATTTGTGTTTGATTTGTCCATTAAATAAATTCCTTTACCCATTAAAGTGTGACAATAAAATATAAAATGAGCTTATATGATTCAATAAGATCTAATGTAGGCCTACTATCTCTCTCTCTACACACACACACACACACACACACACACACACACACACACACACACACACACACATAGTGAATAAGGACATTGTGTGATAGGATAATCTGTTATTAAATGTGCTTATGACACTTGGCAGTGATGGTGCTTATGTAGCTGTAGGAATGACAGAAAGGTGATAAAGTTTTTAATTATTTTTATTAAAGGGATAGTTCACCCAAAAATGTAAATTCTGTCAGTAATTACTCTCCCTCATGTTGTTCAACCCCGTAAGACCTTCGTTCATCTTCAGAACACGAATTAAGATATTTTTGATTAAATCTGAGAGCTGGATCACTCCTCCATAGGCTTCTAAGGAATTGAAACTTGTTCCCAGAAAAGTTATTCAAGACATCGTTAAAATAGTCCAAGTGACTACAGTGGCTCAATCTTAAGTTTATCAAGCGACGAGAATACTTTTTGTGCGCAAAAAAAAAAAATAAAATAACGATTTTCTTTATTTCAACTCTTCATTTCCTTCTCTGTGGGCTCGAGTGAGTTCACTAGTGTAACAGCGCAGCGGATCAGTGGATCTTCAGCTCTTTGTATGTTTGTCTCTGTAAGGTATTTATCCACTTCTACGATTGCATCAGAAGTGGCTTTTGAGCTTGTTTGTGCTGGTCTACAGCACTGTCCAACAGAAGACAAAGCTTTCCACCGCAGAAGTGTGAGGAAAAAAACAATTGATTGGGAGTGACTGTACATGTACATTGACTGAATATAAGACACATCAACGGTCAACAATTATAAAATACAACAATAAAATAAGTACAATTTTAAATAATAAATAAATATTTATTTATTTATTTTTTCTTCTTGTTTTTTAGAAATGCATACATACATTGGAAGCTATAAGCTCAAAATATTCCCAGATAGGGGAAGTCTTCCTTTTTTGGCTGTTGCCAAACAAACCCTTCACCAAACAGCAACACCCTATCCCCTATCCCCTAAGCCCAAATAATAATAATAATAATACCTAAAAAACACCAAAAGTGCAAAGATTTTACAAAAACAAAAAGACACAACAACAACAAAAAAGAATAAGTAGTTTTGATTACTTAAATGTAATGTATTGATTAACTTTCAAAGTAGGCCTACAGCACTCTCCTCACAAACCCATCACCCAGACTGAGCCGACAAGGACTCGTTAGTAAGATCTGGGGTTCGAGTCTTCTGACACCCACAGCGAAACACACACGTGATTGGACAGAAAGTGAGGCTTCATTTGTCATCGATCACGTGACTCTAGGAAACCAATACACACCCCGATACGTCAAAGCTTCAGTGTCATACATATCATCACTAGTGTCCACTAGAGGGACATCTAACATTACAATACACATTCAGAAACAGACAATCGCTTTCTTATTAACCATAAAACAGCGGAAGTGTTTGTCTGTTATCAGCTGGTAAGCCCCGTGATGAGGAGAGAGGCAGAAAAGAAGTAATTCTTGCCTGTTGTAGCGAGATGTTTTATGCAAGATTGCATATATATATATATACATAAAAAAGAAATATTTGAATAGTAACTTCAGCATTCTAATAGTATTGAAAAAAGTATTTAAAAAAAAATATATATATATATATTGATTTTTGTAATATTCAAATTATATTTCGGAATTCGTTCCAACAGCCCTAATGTCCATGTTCCTGATTTAGTTTTGAGTTTTCATGCCTTGCCATGTTTTTGTTTTATGTTTGATTGTGTTCTTTTTGTAAATAAATTGCATTTGGGTTCTCAGCTCACTTGCCTGCATTGGACCTTTCGTTACATAGCTAGGCTTAAACTATTTTTTACACAGTGGGGTTTAGTTGTAGCACAGTGTTATAACTAAGCTGCCAAGTGTACAACGATAATGAAATGAAATCAGGGAGCCATACAACTTTTCAGGTGTGAGTATTTATTTATTTATATATTAATTTGCCACATTTAACTTTGTTGGACTTTTACAAACAATGTTGGAATTTAAATATCAAAGTATGACATTTTTCACATTTGTTTACTATGCATTGATCACTTATTTATGTATTAAAAAGCCTGTTTTTCATGCTATAAACCGTTTAAAATGTGATTTTGAGCTCTTTTTTATTATTACTTCTGTTATTAATAAAATATTAATAAGCTGCCACACAAATATAATTCAATAGCAATTACAATATTTGATGATTTTATTTAGGCTATTTATGTATTGAAAATGGAAGGTCCTAGAAAAAAACTTTAAGTGTTAATTTGTAGAAGAGATGTGCATGTTGCCTGTGTAAAAAAATATGAATCTAACTTAATTCTTTTTTTAATAATTGAGCCAAAACCAAAATGTGTTAGGTTGTGCCCTACTCCTGTTGTTCGTGTTTTAGATAATTGTTTTGTGAGTGACAAATTGTGTTTGTTTGGTTAAAAACTTTAATGTTCTAGCCATTGTAAAAAAAAAACTGTAACCATTAAACTCAGAAAACAACAAAAGCGCTCTTCCCAAATTCCACCATGCCCAAAATATAATTACAGTTTTTATAATTGCTTGGACACATTTCTCAATTCTTAGGTCACCTTTTCAAAACTCTTCACTCGGTTCTCCTAACCAACTTTGAACTTGGCACAGCAGTTAATTTCACATTCAAAATGCACTAAAACTACCCAAACACTTAATTTATATCGCAAATCAACTAATTTCTCACAACACTAGCAAAAATATTCACATGACAAACACACTTATCACAGTGTTAAAACACCAATGACAGGTAGCATTATACAATGTTTTCTTTTGTAAAATTTCTTTACATGACACTAGTGATTAGAATTTACTGCAGTTGGCTACATATACCGGTAGTCCAGGTTTACATTACAGTACAAAATCATTCCTAAGTTTCATCTTTTGTGTAGATGATAATGAAACTGAAAGACTAACACTTGTGTAGATGTTCAGATACATCTAATTGTTTTGATAGTATTTCATTTTTTAGATTTGGAAAATATTTTAATGGTACTATGCAGATTTCCTCGGGGCATGATGGTGTTTGCTGGTGCTGATGGCCGAGGCTACGCTCTCAGCAATTGCCTTAAGCACCTGGTCATGGCGCCAACGATAGCGGCCATCAGCCAGCGCCTTTGGGCAGCTACTGAGGAGATGTTCTGAAGAGCCTCTTCCAGAGCAAAGAAGGTCTCGCTCTTCCCCCAGACATGGAGGTTCGCTGGGCTTGGCAGAGCATCGAGACAGCTTGTACCAGGAAACGGACTCGATGGAAATCTGCCTGCAAGACGTTTGCCCAGGTGATCCTGCGCTGCAGTGTACTCTCCCACCTCCCTGCTCACTCGCTCTTCCTCCACGCCTGCTCCGACCTCTTCCTGGAGTAGATGGTGTCTTTCCTTGCCACGGGCCTGGCTGACCAGAGTCTTTGGGAAGTAGCCCAAGCCCCCTCGGCCTGTCGCCACAGTGCCCACCAGTGCCTTTTGTCTCAGGCGTGACTCTGCCTCCTCCTCTGCTTCCCCAGACTTCCATTTCCTTCCTGTCCTCACCTCAATGCAGACTGTATAACTGCAGAAATGTAGAAACTTTCTGTCTAATTCAGTTTGGTATTATGTTAGCTTCAGAACTTAAGTTTAACAGTTTTGAAAAGAGAATGTAAACGTGCAAATTGGCCTGTAGGTTCATATAGTTTTGCTGGTGTCTGTGTCTGAGTGAGAAATGTATTAATGTAATTTGAAATTTGTTGTTATTGAATGCATTTTGTGCCAAAGCAATGATGATAGATCCACAGTTTATCCCATACTGACTGATGTTGATCACTGTGAGAACAGTTTTGAAAAAGTGACCTAAGTATTGAGAAATGTCATAGCAATTGCAAAAATGTGTTTTGTCACATGTTGATGTTCTGTATGAGTCATATTATGTGTTTGTTTCCTCATACCACTAGAAACAAATCGCATCATGATGTCTTAATTTTATTGTTCATTGGAATGCATTATCATGGAAACCGATTGTGAAGTTTTGTTGCCATGGTGAATGAGTAACTAATAACATAACATTATAAGTAAACTGTATTAATATGAGAGGTTCATCAGAGCATGAATGACCAAATATACAGCCTTATATGCAAACACTGGTGGTTTATGTTTGCTTTGCTGGCCCTCAAGAAGTATGCTTCTGTAAGGTGGCTCAGGATGAGGTGAAAAGGGTTGTGAAAATGGCCTACAAGACTAAGGTGCACCATGGGGCTGTGTACACCTGGCCACTTCATGTGTTTTCTCAGATCGGATAGCTATCTGATTTATCAAAACCATTCCATGGGCACTTGGACATAAATGTGTTTCCGCAAAACGGATATAAATCCGGTCTTCAGTTCTGCGGCAACAGCACTAGTGAGATCATTTAGTTTCTTTACTGTTAATGATGATGATTGTGTGTTAAGCGTCTGCGACTTACTTTCACTTTGATTTGCGATAGTTGGCACATCGGTTTAATGAATAGATGCTCAGTAGCGCGTCATATAGCCTAAAACACGCTCTCACACGTTTATTTTTTAGCATTGTTGGGAGGAGTAACATTTACATATGTGGTTTCAACAACCAGATGCATTTACACTTCGTCTGGAGCGTCTCAGACCTCCTCCTGAAGCGGTTTGAGTGTTCGGATTTAAATCCGTCTCGAATGCGTTTCGGAGGGCATTTACACCAGGGGCCTCATGTATCAATCTTGCGTACGCACAAAAACTTTGCGTACGCCAGCTTTCACGCTCACGGTCGGATGTACTGACAGTGAAATTAACGTGAGAATGTGCGTTCCTCCACGCCAATTTCATGTCTGGCGTACGTACATTTCTCATAGTTTTTGTTCGTCTGCGACTCTTACAGGCAATGAAGTTAAGTTGCAAACATTACACAACGAATTGTTCTACAAGTCTATCGCACTACCACCTGTGGGATGCATTGCTATTAATTTGCAATTTATAAATTAATTTACATATATTGTCACACGAGCCTTATGGGAATATTCTATCAATTATGCAATTAAGTAAGAACATATAAAAGCATATGATATTCCCATATGATGCAGTTGACCAGCCAAACATTAAAACGCAATTTGCAGCGATAGCCGGTTTTCCTAATGTAATCGGAGTGATCGACTGCACACGCATTGCTATAAAGGCGCCATCTGAAGAAGAATTTGCATATGTGAATCGGAAACATTTCCATTCAATAAATGTGCAGATAATATTGGTTACCTTCGTGGCAGTCCTGTAGTAAATCCGAGTCTCCCACAGCAGCGGATACTACTCCAGAGAGTAAAGTGTCACCCATAATTGAGGCAATTCTCTGACCCCTTTACCACTGCTTGTTCTGCCCACACTTTGTCGGTGTTCAGCAGTTCTCCATTTAACGTCCACCTTTATATCAGACCATTTTTTTTTAAGGTCATTTACAGTGCGACTTTCAGATCCCACCGCATTGACGGCATCAGCCAAACTCTCCCACTCATATTTTTTCCTTTTGTTATTAATTCCGGAGGGCAAAGTTCCAAATATTTTTTTTCTCGTTTCTACCTCCGATAGTAGCACCTCCGATTCACTTTCTGTAAAGTTTCGCTTCTTGCCGCTTGCTTTAGCCATTTTCTTACTCCTTTATTTTGCCAAAGTGGACTCATTACCATATTTAAATGTATTTAATTAAGGGAGGAGACTGGGTGGGGCGTTGTGCTCGTGCATGTGCGCTCATTTTTACGTTAATTGGGATGTACAAAGAGAATATGCGTGGGATCCTTCGTACGCAGAGATTCATACATCTGTTTTTTTTTGTGCATACGCACATTTACAGCTTTGTCCGTACGCAATGTTTTAGTATGAATTCAACGCAAGTCTTTGTACATGAGGCCCCTGGTCTTTTCACGATCGGATAGCTATCAGATCACAGAAAACGCATGAAGTGGCCAGGTGTAAACAGCCCCCTTGTCATCATGGATACAGTCACCGAAAGCATCCATTAACGCCTTCTGACACATGGCACATTGTTTGCAGACCTTGCTTATCTGGACCCTAGAAGATTCTCAGAGATCAGAGATAATGGTTGCCCAAGACGTCGCTAACTAAGAAATACAAAGTTCAGGTATGAAACACTAATGAATGCTGATTGGGTTTTTCAATGCCGTGGCACGAGCCAATCAGAAGCACTTCCAAGTCCACATATTATATATATCGTACCCTGGCCCGTATCGGTACTCTGCGCGATATGAAAGCTTCCGTTATCCCTCGTCCTCCCCAGCACCACCTGTAGAGATCTGCTACGGGGGTCTACATTCCTGCAGAAGCCTTTCCTTTGTTTGTTATTTTTGACTAAGCTGAACATGTTAGTGTATTTGCTCAGCAGCAGCAGCGTAGCAGATCTCGTCCGCCAAATCAAGCCTATGTATATTCCATGCTTTATGCCAATAAATGCTGTTGAAAAGTTATCAACTACAGAGAGATGCTCTCAGGTGCACGCCCCCCCCTCCCCCCCTCTGTTGGGCTCCGCTCACTTTTCCAGCATTTTTCAAATATTGCCAGTGGGTGGAGTCAGGCTAAACCAGGGGTTTAGTTACCCTTTAAGCCCCAAAGGTTTCTTTCTTGCACTAATTTCCTTAATTGACTAGTTTTCTTTTTTCTTTCCACCATGTCAAAATACAAGTTAACCAAATACCAGCAAGTAAATTCTCTTGTGATAGTTAAAGTCATTCAACTAGCACTTCTGAAACACATTCAGAAAAATTATCACAGGATGCTTACTGGATGAATTGATCATAGGCCCTGTTTACACCTGATATTAAGATGCGTTTTGGTCGATAGTAGACATAAACGAGGGAGACACATTCCCGTTTACACCTGTGCTGCGTCCCAATTCGCATACTATCCGTCCTAAATAGTATTCGAAAATAGAATTAGTACATCCCAAATCGTAATATGTTGAAATGAGTGTTCCAAAGAGACACGGATGGTCTACTATATCCGGTCAGAATCCGAAGTGCAGATCGATGCGCACTCTAACGGCTAATATTGCCCACAACCCATCGCGCGTCGGACGAGGATTCGGTTAGAACTACAAACACGAGTGAAAAGTGTTAAAAAACTACAGACATGGAGGACGCGCGAGTCCGGCGGTTGTGTAGATAGGTTTAGATAAAGGGGTTTAAGTGATTTATTATCAGTATCTAACCTGACGAAAATTTATTTATTCAATGTTGGCTACGTTATATTGCATCTGCAGCAGCATTGTGAACTTTTGTAAAGATACGTTTAGCCATTAAATGTTAAATGCATCATTACATTCAAATTGCAAACACATGAGGAGATTGAGAGTCTCCGCATAAAAGACCCACGACTGGCAGATGAACGAGCTACAACATTTCTCTCTGTAACGGTAAGAAATTATATTAGATTGAATGGAGGATTTTAAGTGCTGAAAGACTGTCAAGGAATGTAGGTGAGTCGACTGAGTGCCTATATATATATTTATGCTTTCTCTCATGATGATGGGATACTCATGATGATTGCTGATGACAAGTTAATTGGGTTATTTGAACGTGCTACTCCCAAACTTTGTTTAGTGAAACATCATTTGTTTTTTGAACATTGTAAAGTATGTTCATTGCTGAATATTATTTAAATGTAGCATATGTAAATGTTTTTTTCTCATAATGAAATATATGGAGGGCAAGATATATGTTTAAACACTTTTAAAAATATATTTTTTATATATATTTTTGCAAATATACAATAACTGGATAAAAACGTAAATAAACTTTGAAATATATAAAAAAATATATATTTTTTGTGGCCATTTTAGTATATTGTGAAATTTGTATAAAATATATTTGCATTAAAAAAAAAACACTTTGTAATAAATTGTAATGTTACAATTGCTGTATTTCTGTACTGTTTAGATGCTTTTTCCTATTTCTGAACTCTCTCTCTCTCTCTCTCTCACACACACACACACACACACGCTCTCTCTCACACACACTTGTCTTTATGTCAGCAGAGCAAAGTAAAGAGACGCTGACTAAAGTATTTATTACAAAAGCACAAGAGTCAGACTGTGGGATAATGAAGAGTATTTTATTTGTATATTGAACAATGTTTCAGTGCCTCGGCTCAGACGAGGATGGCCAGAACTGCCCCTACACCGGCTCCTGCCGCGCCCACAGCCGCCTGAGCCGCAACCGGGATCCCAGCAGCACCTGCACACACACACAACACGCTTTCAGAAACCAACTCATTAGGAAAGTTAAGTTATCAAATGCATTATTGACTTTACTGTAGGTCATCTTCCAAAACCGTGACGTTTGCATTACCAGCGGCTTGAAGGACTGCAACCAGCGACCCGGCAGCGACTCCTCCGCCGTTCGCCACTGCGGCCGCGCTCATCATCGAGGCGGCGTACGAGCCCACGGCGATCCCGGCACTGGTGAAGCCCACGGCCGCCAGAGCCGCCGGAGCAGCCACCACTGCACCGGCTCCAACGCGCACACACACACACACACACACACACACTTATTACCCCCCTAGCATTGGTAGGTTTAGTATTAGTTGTGGGGGAGGGGTTAGAATTAGGCAATCAGGCACTGACTTCAACGAGGGGGTAATAATTTGGCAGGGAGTCGAAATTCGGCACAACACCGGTGAAGCCCACGGTCGCCAGAAGCACCGGAGCAGCCGCTGCACCCGCTACAACACGATCTCGTGAATTTATTGTATTTACCGTGCAATTTATACGCAAAAAAGGAGTTTTACGTGTATATGATACGCACTGCAACTGTGAGTTCACACCGTCGCCGGCAAGAGCGTCAAAGTGGCCGGAAGTCATTCATTTTCAATGAGAGCTGGCGGCGAGGGTGAGGGCCACATGGCGCGTCTTGGACGATGAGAGCGGCGAGGAGAGATGAAATCAGGTCAACTTTATGGTAATGAACTATGACGCGGTTCGGTGGCAACGAATCGGAATGTAGAAGTGCTCCGTTTGAGATGATTTCAGAGAACGCAGTCCAGTAAACTCAACCACATTAGTTCCCAAACAAAATAGAGGAGAGGTTGATCATTTGAATTTGATAAGAAGGCGCACAACACTATTTATAGGCAAGATTTTCGCGCTAGAACACTTGTTTTTCAGCGGGAATGCAAATTAGAATAGCACTTAACCATGAACACAAAAGCCACACCACACAAATGGCTTTTAATTGGTTTATTTCGTTAGCAAACATGTCACTATAGTTGTTAAGTTCTTTCCATCGATCAATTTTCTGCAAAAATAACAATCGACATGCTTGTTTGCTTTGCGAAACAAGATCGTTAATTTAGTTGTATACATACATGTTCTTATATCCAGATATTTTGCTCTAACGTCACAAGTAATCTCCTCAGGGTTTACTGGGTTGTACACGATTATTTTAGTAGTGTGGTATTGGTGGAAGGTTATACTAAAATAAACATGGTCACGTGTCTACTTTACTTCTTCTCACCGCTGATTTCTGATGGTTTAGGAAAATTACTTGTGTTGCCCTAGTTGTCACACACTTGTTTTAAATACTTCCACACATGTCACCATGATGAAACCTAGTGTATTTAGGCCTACTAGTTGCCAGATCAACACTATATAGAGAAAAAATTGCAACAAAATGCAGAAATCTTTGGAAGATATCACTGAACATTTATTTTAGGCTAACTATAGCAAAAGAAAATTTCTTATGTTCATTTTTTGTCTCTATTTTTTTTTTTTAATGAAACAAATCTGCTATTATTTTAATCTCCAATTTGTTATTTAACAGCTGAGATAGTTGTTTAATGCTGATCTAACAACAGAAGACACTCGCCGGGTTTAAACCCCAGTTGCTCAGGCGGGGCATGTTGTCACTGCGTTACAATGAGCCCCTATTATTCTATTCTATTCTATACTTTAATGAATTCTTTTGAGAAACCTTGAGAAAAACGTGAATAAAGACTGAGAGTCAATGTTCAGAAATTATTAATTATTATTATGTTTTGAACAATGCTGTAGGCCAGTACTTCTCAAAGTCCGGACTCCGGTCCGGATCCGGAGGGAATTCAATCCGGACTCGCCTCCATTTCGTATTTCAAGAGCACTAATTGTGTGTAAAGGATTAAAAGTGTGGATTTCCTACTTTGATAAACGCATGTTAAAATCATTTGTTTATTTTTTGAGATGGTCCGAAATTAAAACGAAGGCGAGATATTTAAAGTTTTCCTCCGTGATTTAGTTGCCATGACATCCAGTGAGCGCATGACTTTTGACGTAATCGGGCGCGACACTTCACCGCAGTAAGCGTTTGAATGGGTGTGGAGGATGTCATTGTCCAGGAAAATAAAAGTTGATGAAGAAAATAGAGTTTTCAAAGATGATTGGACAGAGAGGTATGCGTTCACAGATATCCCAAGTCTCCCGGAAGTTCCAGGAGTCTCCCGCATATTGGTAGCGGCTCCCTGATGCCCGCAAATTAGTTCAAATCTCCCGCAATGTAGAGCTCGCGAGCTCCAAACCGTGTAGCGCGCGCACGACAGAGAGGGAGAGAGCGACCTTACGTGTGTGTGCGCAAATGTGCGTGTGTACGCGCCTCATGAAGCATGTAAGCATTCCCCGCTCTCAAATGATGAACATCGTAAGATTGTTTTAAATTCCTCTAAAAATTTACTTTGACAAGTATGACATTGACTATTTCAATAATTTTTTAATTATAGATGTTGTTTGTTAGATTTTACCTGCTCCACCGCCAATTGCTAGCATCGTTACTAATATAGAAGAGAAAATATGGGTTAGATTCCTGTAATGCTGATAAACAAACATTAATATTCTGCAGTGATATGATAAGGTACTTACAGAGACCCATCTTCTCTCGAAATGAGCTCGTGTGTGTGTGTGAGATTGGGATAAAACTCCTCGGGGCGAGGCTTTTCGAGAAACGAAACTTGTAGTGATGTCCGGTTCGGGAAAGAATCAATCTTTTGAACCGGTTCTTTTAGTGAACTGAACCGTTTAAAACAGTAACAATCTTGATCTTGCAGTCAAGCCAGTTTTACAGTTCAGAAACATCAAATCTTTTAGAGTTCAAAATCATCAAATCGATCAAAAACATCAAATCGCTGCTGATGCTTTTTTCCAGACTCAGATGCAATGACCTAAACATTTTATTTGTGTAGGCCAATATTTAACTTATTCTTTAGTTTAAAGCTGCAGTTTCCATAGCTTTTTGGATTCAACCGCCTTTATGTTCCTAATTTGTTTGAGGTAAAATTATATTACATGTTAATAAATTGTATTTATAAAATTATTTTATTAACAAGTGTCATCTTTGTGATTTTCATTTTTCAAGGAGCCAGCTTCTGACCATGAAATAGTGATTTTATGACTAATTTTATTTATTCAGATAAACAGACGTAACGTTCTTAATTTTTTTGTCAGCATTGGAAACTCCAACAGCCTTCCTTCGTTTAACGTTTTTCCTTTTTTCTTTTTATTTCTTTTTTGACAAGCTGATTTTGAAGGTGTTATATTTTCCTCATCCAGTTTGAAAAAAAAAGGTAAATCACAATAGATCTCCTGTTGAAAAACACAACAACCAATGAAATGCCGTTGAAAACCACAGTAGCCAACAATGTGCTGTAGAGAAGGTCACGAAGATATCTTTCTGTTTAGATTGAATTACACTTTATTTACTTTTTATCACCAGTGATTCACGAGTTCACACTTACGAATGATCAGAGAGTAAATGGTTATGCGTATTGGCGTGCTGTCCGGACTCCGGGGGGATTGAGGGATCCGAGCTCGGAAATTGGGCCCGAACCCAGAGTACTCGCCCCGTATCTCTGTTTAGGAAGATAACCAGGCGAGTGTGAGGAGACGGGGTGGTGGTGGAGGGTAAGGATGGCTGGCGCGAAACAGACGTTCCGAAGCTTTGCGAGATCCCGAAGCAAAGATGATTCGAAACACTGATCCGAAGCGTGATTCAAAACACCCACGTCACGTGACAACGGCTAAATGAAGCGTCTAAGTGTTTCATCAGGTGGAGTGCTCCGCCGAATCAGGGTTTCATTGATTGGTCGGTTCGGGAACAAATCACACAATCACACAGTATAAAAGTTTTGTCAACGCATTTTCATATTGTGGGTTTTTGTGAGAGGAGTTTGGTTTTGAGATAGCGGATTTTTGGTGATATAGTGACATTTATAGTGCGATTTGTTTAGTTATATTTAGGATTTAATTTACATTTACACATTGACTTAGAGACACACAGAGTACATATAGTGACACATTAATAGATCCATTGATAGAAATATATATATATATATATATATATATATATAGATTAATAGATGGATACATATATTACAGATACATATAGATTATTAGATAGATAGATAGATAGATAGATAGATAGATGGATAGATAGATAGATAGATAGAAATGGAGGCTCCACAGAAGAGATGCCGTACATCTGTGGTGTGGGAGCATTTCCATTTGGAAACCCCAAATAAAGTGAGATGTGTGTATTGTGATCGGCAGCTAGCCTACTGCAACAATACATCATCCATGATGGGCCATTTGAGGAGCATTCATCCTGCCATTCTGCAGGGTACAGAGGATGGTAGTGTTCCCCCTGTACCAAGGCCTGCTACTGACACTGCTGTGCCATCTAAGCAAGGTATGCATTGTTTGAAATATAGGCTAATTATAAGTGAAATATAATAACTAAGTGTTGGGCCATTGTTTAGAAAGGCCATGGACTAAGACATGCCTAACATCCCAATCACAACTGCCAATCACTTTAAAAACAAATGTTGTCAATATAATATTATACTTTGTGAATATACATTTTATATGTCTACATATGAGTACCCAATCTACAGCCAAGACATCATTTTGTTTTTTTGTAATTGTTGTATTTCTATAATGCACTTTATCTTTCTCTGCACACTGAGCATAAATATTCATAACATAACTTTGTTTAGGAAGGTTTCCAAATGAACCAGTAGACTACTTTCACGGTAGGCTACTATTTTTCCAATATATTTGTCTGAAAGTATGTTTTATCTTCTCTTTTAAAAGGCAGACAGAGGGAATTGGATGAGGCTCTTCTGAACATGGTGGTGAAGGATCTGCAGCCCTTCACCATCGTGGAGGATGAGGGTTTCAGGGCCTTTGTGAACAAGCTTGATCCAAGCTATGTCCTCCCATCCCGGAAGGTGCTTAAAACAATGGTCAGCGAAAGGTACAACACAACCAAGGAGAAGACAATGGAGGACCTACAAAAGACGGAATTTGTTAGCCTTACGGCTGACGTGGTCTTCCATTAATATGGATGGATATCTTGGTGTAACATGCCATTACATAACACCAGAGGCAACAATGGCAACTGTTTTACTGGGTGTAAGGAGGTTTTACCAAACCCACACAGCCCAGCATCTCATGGAGGCTAAAGCCTTGCTAATGGCTAAGTGGGGAATAACCTCCAAAGTTCACTGCATGGTGACTGACAATGCATCCAACATGATCCTAAGTGCCCAGCTACTCAACCTTCGCCATGTCCCATGTTTTGCTCATAATTTGAATTTGATAGTGAAAAAGGCCCTGGATCAAACCCCAGTCATCAATGAAATTCGCCAGAAAGATAGTGGGGTTGTTCAGATCCAGCTGCAAAGCAAAGGACAAGCTTGTGGAGATGCAGAGCTTGATGGGCAGACCAAGTCTGAAAATGATACAGGAGGTTGAAACGAGATGGAACAGCACATTCGACATGCTACAACGCTTGTATGAGCAACGTGAGCCAGTGGGTGCTGCACTTGCCAATTTAAACAGTGATACTGCTCCCCTGACAAGTCTTGAGTATGACATTATTCAACAGTCATTGACACTTCTTCAACCATTCAAACTAGCAACAACAGAGATGTCAGAGGAACAGAGAGTGTCTGCTTCAAAGCTCATACCATTGTACAGGATGTTGCAGCACAAGCTTGCACAGAAAAAAGGAAATGCAACGCAGGAATCAACTGTACAATTAGGTAGGACACTATGACCATACGTGTAATTGGCCATAACTCTCATATTGTTGTCATTATTTTAATTAATATGGTTTTCTCTTGTGTTGGCTCATAGGCTCATATCTACAAGAAGGTCTGCACTCCAGATGTGGAGGGTACGAGACTTTTAGAGCCTTGGCACTGGCTACACTGCTGGACCCAAGGTTTAAAAATGTGGCTTTTGGAAATCCTGCCAAAGCCCTGGATGCTGAAAAGCACATCACACTGGAGTGTGCTTCACTGATGCGTTCAAACACAACTCCTGGTGAGTTTCAGTCTATGTTATCTTATGTAATGTGATTCATGAAATTTATACTTCATATGTGTTGTCAGTTTATGATTTGTTACTAATTGCCGTTTTCTTTTAATTCAGAACCACAAATGTCAAAATCAGGCCCATCATCATCAACACCAGTTGAAACTCAAGACAGTTTATGGGAACATTTTGACAATCGTATCCGTGAGACCCAGATGATACACAATCCTACAGCTGATGCCACAGTGGAAGTGAAAAAATACCTCAGCGATGCGTTTTTGCCCAGAACTCATGATCCTCTAACTTACTGGAAAGAGAGAGCAGTAATCTTTCCTCATTTGTATGTCCTAGCTAAAAAATATCTTTGTATGCCAGCAACAAGTGTCCCTTGTGAGAGAATTTTTTCAAAGGCTGGAGAAATTATCTGTAAAAAAAGAAGTAGGTTGAGTCCTTCAACAGCAGAGAAATTAATATTTTTGAATAAAAATCTATAAGAAAGGGAGACATTGTGGCTTGATTTATTTTTATTAATATTCATTTTTCATGACCAAAATCACATTATGCAATGTGAAGAGACTACAGGTTACAAGCTTCATATATTACAAAAATACAATAATAAAAAAAAAAAACCAACACATTTTTTTATTAGCTCTTTGTAAAGGTTGTTTCAGATCAACACCTGCAAGTGACCACTAGGTGTCACCGTGGAGACGGGTTTCGGATTGATTCGAAGCCTCGAAACAAAATGGCACATTTGCTTCGACTGTTTCATTGGGGAAGGTTGACGTGTCGTGTAGGTAGGATAGTTGGTTTGAGCATTTTGTTTGGCGGATTTGCATAAACTGTACTGTGACTGTACATCATGTCAACTAGTTCAGATGGGGAAGAAATGGATTGGACGATACCCAAAACAGCGAGATTAAAAAGGGCTTTAAGAGAGAGGAATAGAGCGAAAAGTTGGTCGGAACATAGCGAGACTGGTGAAGGGAATACGAGCAAAAAACTGAGAGCGAACATTAATCAGTATGAGAAACAGAAAATTGATAAGAGGGAGAGTGATCAAGAAAACATATGGAAAGTTATTATTGAGTTTAATCAGGATGGTGGACATTACCACCCGATCAAACTTACCAAGGCGATAGAGAAAGAAATTGGTAAAATTAAATTCGCTAGGTTTATGAGCAATAAAAGAATACTGATACATGCAAGCAGCAAACAACAGCAAGAAAAAATACTCAAAATGTCTTCACTTCAAGGGGAAAGGATGAAAGCACATATACCAGGAACAATGGCAAAAGTGAGAGGAGTCATCTCAGGAGTTCCAATGAGTATGTCAATGGAAGATGTCATAAATGAGATACAGGGAGGTAAAGTGACTGGAGCTACGCGTCTTATAAGTAAACGAGATGGATCACTAAAGGAAACTCTATCCGTGGTAGTACAATTTGAGAAAACTCTCCCTGAATCAGTACAAATGCGGTACATAAAATATAGAGTGAGAGAGTACATTCCCAAACCAATTCGATGTTACAAATGTCAAAGAATGGGACATACAGCACAGCAATGCAAAGGGAAAATAAGGTGCGCTAGATGTAGTGGTCAACATGAATATGGTAAATGTGAAAAGGATGCTAAAATGAAATGCTGTAACTGTGGAGGGGAGCATAGTGCTGCGTTTGGAGGATGTGAAGTTCAAAGAGAAGCCAGAGAAGCCCAGAGGGTTAAGATTCAAAGTAAAGTATCCTATGCAGAAGCATTAAAAACAGTGAGAGAAACAGGATCAAATAAAAGCCCCAGTGGAATTGTTCAAAAAACAATAATATCAGATAATCAAGAACAAAGGCAGACGCCAGTCCAAACTCAGGTTAAATGTGATCACAAGTGTGAAGTTAATGATGATACATTAGTAGTGAAGAAGGTAAACTTTGTAGCCTTCATTTGTCACACTATCAATGTTGCAGTACAGTTAAAAAAGAAAAGTGACAGAATCAAGGCTATTGTGGAGGTAGCAGAAAGATTACTTGATATAAGAGATGTTAAAGCAGATCAGATACATGAAATGCTGACAGTAACTGGAAATGGGGAACATACACAAGCTGAGGGTTAGAACGCTAGTTATGGTAATCCATATACTACAGTGGAATGCCAGAAGCCTCATAGCAAATGGTCAAGAATTGAAAAAATATATTTATGAATTAGATGTAGTTCCAGATGTGGTATGCGTACAAGAAACATGGTTACGACCCCAACTAGATTATGTCATACCAGGGTTCAGTTCTGTAAGGTATGATAGGCCTAACAATCAAACAGGGGGAGGTTGTGCTACCTTTCTGAAGGATGGGTTGGCATATAGAAAACTCCCTTGTCCTGAGGATATGGAGTGTATAATGGTAGAAATCTGTTGTCCAAAAAAAGAGGAACATATTAAACTGATTAATTTTTATAACCCATGCAAAAAATTAAGTATCGACAGAATAAATGAAATGGCAGGGAATGTATACAGGAAAGAAATATGGTGTGGAGATTTTAATGCGCACAACAGCCTATGGGGTAGTAAAATTACAGATAATAATGGGGAAATAGTTGAAGAAATTATGGAAGAAAAATTATTGGTATGCCTTAATAACGGAAAAGGTACAAGAATAGATGTGAATAGGGGCAATACATCGTGCTTGGATATTACACTGGTGTCAGAAAGTTTGGTAAATAAATGTGATTGGCATGTTAAGGGTGAATCGACCATAGGAAGTGATCATTTCCCAGTTCTCACGACAGTTAATACGAACATTTGTATTCAAGAAGGGACTACAATTAACAGATGGTGTTTTGAGAAAGCAGAATGGGGAAAATTTAGGACATGTTGTGAGAAGTCAGTCAATCGGGTTACATTAGATGGAAACATAGAAGAATGCACAAAGCAAATTACAGAACACATTATAAATGCAGCAAAGTCCAGTATTCCACAAAAAACAACAAAGGGAAGGAACAAAGTGGTACCTTGGTGGAACGAGGAATGTAGTAGAGCTGTAAAAGAACGAAACAAGGCATTAAGAATATTAAAGAGGAATCTGGTACATGAGAATGTTATAGATTATCAAAGGAAAAGGGCTGTGGCACGTAGGATAATTAAAAACAGCAAAAAGAGAAATTGGAGAGAATTCTGTTCCAATATAGGTAGAGGAGTAGAGTTAGGGGATATATGGTCTATGTTCAAGAGAATGAATGGAAAAAGGACGTCGGTTAAAATCCCAGCTTTGATAGATAGAGAGAAGATGGTAGTGACAGATAAAGAAAAGCAAGAAGTGTTAGGTAGGGCATTTGTGGCAGTACACAGTTGTAATCACCTGAGTGAAATCCATAAGCAGCAGAAAGAACTTGCACTTAGAGAGAACAAGGAAGTGAAGATGAAAAGGGAGGATGGGGTGTCAACGCTAGATATGGATTTTACAATGTCGGAACTCAACATAGCTTTGATAGGCACTGGATATACAGCTCCTGGGCAAGATCAATTGTGTTATGCCATGTTCCGGCAGATACCAGTTGAATCATCCAAGTTAGTATTAAGACTTTTTAATAAGATATGGAGGGAAGGAATACTGCCGCATAGTTGGAAAAGTGCAGTAATATTACCATTTAATAAGCCTGGTAAGGATCCAGCTAACCCTGATAACTATAGGCCCTATAGCTTTGACATCACATTTATGTAAATGGATGGAGAGGATAATAGTTCGCAGATTATCACATATATTGGAACAGAGAAGATTGCTGGCTAATATACAAAGTGGATTTCGGAAAGGACGATCTACAATAGATGCATTAGTTAGAGTAAGTAATGATGTGGAAAAGGCATTGAAAATGAAAGAACTAATGACAATAGTGTATTTTGACATAGAAAAGGCATATGATACCATGTGGAGGGAAGGACTGCTTATTAAATTAAATAGAATGGGTATTGGAGGAAGGTCATATAATTGGATTATGGACTTTTTAACAGGTATTGGGTTTGGATGGACAAGGGAAGAAAGAGTGAGGGAATATGAAATGGAAGCCTTAGATTTTACCACGGCCAATCCAGTAAGTAATATACCACCATGGCTTTTCCCAGAAGTAAAGATTGATATTAATATCATGGAAAAGAAAAGAGAATGGAGAATGGAGGAAGTGGGAATTAATACAAGCAATTACATGAGAAACAGTTATTTTGATTATTTAAAGATTTATACAGACGGAGCCAAGAATAAACAGGAATGTGTGGGAGTTGGTATTCATATTCCAGATTTTAAAATAAATTTATCCAAAAGACTAACTGACCGGTTATCTGTATATACAGCAGAAATAGTAGCAGTCATTATTGCATTGCAGTGGGTTGAAGAGGTCAGACCAGACAGGGTGGTAATATGCACAGACTCTTTAGCTATCATAAAAAGTATTCAGCCAATGATATCGGTCAGAGAAGATCTACTAATAGAACTCTATCACAGTTTGTTAAGATTGCATTGGGGTGGTATAGATGTTCAGTTTTGTTGGGTACCAGCACATGAGGGGATAAAAGGGAATGAGATTGCAGATAAACTGGCAAAAGAGGCATTACTAAAGGTAATAACAGTTACAATTCCATTAGGAAAAGGTGAAGGAAAAGCGGTGGTTAAGAGGAAAGGACTTGAAATATGGCAGAAATGGTGGGAAGAAGATAGGAATGGAAGGAAATATTATAAATTACAAAAATCTGTCAGTATTAAAAATTACATGGAAAAAACCAGGAGAGAGGAAATTATAATGACAAGGCTAAGGGTGGATCACACAGGGCTAAACGGAACTTTATTTTTAATGGGCAAAAGGCAAAGTGAGAAATGTGAGAACTGTGGTGTTAAAGAAGATGCTGAACACATAATATTGTACTGTACATTGAATGAGGTGGAAAGACTGGTATTTAAAGATAAGGTTCAGCAGACAGGGAGGGAGTGGAATCTGGTAGGGATTCTGGGAACAGAAGGAGAGAGAGAGGATATAAGAATTATCAGGGAGGCACTATTTAAATTTTTAAAAGACACAAGGTTGTGGAATAGAATTTAACTAATTATTAAGTGACATGATGATACACACTCCAGTACAGTAGGTGGCGGTATGCACCTAAAAGTTGTTTGCAATCCGCCAGTAAAGAAGAAGAAGAAGAAGAAGAAGAAGAAGACTGTTTCATTGCTTCACGAAGCCTCGATCTGCCCATCACTAGTGGAGGGATGCTGAAAACTGTCGAGGAATAAGGGTGAGTCCACTGCGTATATTTATAGGCCTTACTCATGCTGATTGAGTGGACCTGTTGATTACTGATTGCTGACAGCCGGTTGGAATGACTTGATTGTTTGATCATTAGAACGTGTTCCTCCCGAACCTTGTTAATAAAACATTATTTAATGCAAGCGTTATATTATGGAGCGAGGAGAAAGGCTTTATGCTGCATTATCAAGACTGGGTACACGATGTCACAGCACGTGGTGTTTGTGTTTTACACCGTTCCCGCCTTAGTGTTTATGGTCATTTTATCTCATCATCATGTCAGGTGTGTGTGTGCAGAGGTGTAAAGTCCAGGTTCAGAAAGTAAAAGTCCTCCTCAGTATTTTGTTCCAATCACCTGGATTTGATCATTAGCACAGTTCTTCAGCCAGGAGACAAATGAAATAAATCAGCTGGATGAGTTCATGTGTGGAATAAACGTGTGTGTGTGAGTGTGTGATTATCTCCACTACTAAAGTTCAGTTCTGTTTGAGTTTCACTGTCGGGTCTCATCAGTGTGTATTGGCTGCTTATTTGAGTTGGTATCGGCCTTGTTAAACCGCTTCTTCGTTGTGTGTTTGTCTTGAACCACACAACCCGTGACACAAAGACAGTCACAAGAGCTGCTCGATTCCTCCTGGAGGTGGTCCTTTAATGAATCATTGGTAAAGGGTTACGCCTTTGGAAAAATGCTGTTATCTAATCCTGACTGGTGAGAGGCAGTCTTCCACAAATTCACAAATGTCATTTCTTTATCTCAAATCATAAAGAATTCTCTTTTTCAATGTGCTTAGAGTTAAAGGAGGAGTTCACTTCAGAATTAAAATCTCCTGATAATTTACTCTCCCCACATCCTCCAAGATGTTCATGTCTTTCGCTCTTCAGTGGAAAAGAAATGAAGGTTTTTGAGGAAAACACTCCAGGATTTTCTCCATATAGTGACTTCAATGGAGTCCAACGGGTTGAAGGTCCAAATGTGAGTTTCAGTGCAGCTTCAAAGTCTCGACACGATCCAGCCGAGGAATAAGAGTCTGATCTAGACAAACCAGCGCACATTTATAACTAAATAAACAGTTATATACTTTTAACCACAAATGCTGGTCTTGCACGAGCTGTGATGCGCCACACATTACGTCATCAGGTTGAAAGGTCACGCGTGGCTGTGGAATGGTTGTTAACACAAAACTATGAACAGGAGTGACTGTGGGTTTAAATCATAGACTGTAAAAAAAGATGGACGACGCCCCTTCACTCTCTTCCATTGTAGAAAATGAAGCCACTAATGTCCCAATACGGCGCTGACACCCTGCGCTGATTTGGGAGCTGATTCTGCGCAGTAGTGAACGTGAAGTTTAGCCGATATATCACGGTCCCGGCCTCACTCACCCATAAACCGTTACAGTTTACTGCAGTTTACGCACAGTTTACTGCAGAGAAACTCATTATGTCGGTGTGAAATAAACAGTTACGGAAATTAGAAATTAAAGTTGAAGCTCCAATTTCCTCCCAAATATCCCCCAAAAATATTTGTTGTTGCTTCAGTGACTTTGTTTAGAGAAGCTGTCAATCACAGCTGTCAATCATGACGTCACATTCCCGTTTTTATAGCATCAAATAACTAAGACCTTATTTAAAAAAAAAAACACTTAAACTTACATCAGCATGATAAACACCACATAAAATGACAGAAAACATTTATTTGTTTTATTTATTTATTTAAATTATTTGAAGTGTAATTTGATTGTTTAGTTTCCATCGCGTCCATTACATTACATGGGTTACGACCTGTACTGGGACCAGCCACCTGAATTAGCTCAATAGAATTTGCTCTGTGTCCTTATGCTATTAGCATGTATGCTATGTGGCCATATGCCATGTATTTGATAACTTTTTGCTTAAAAACTCAATCCTGTTATTTTCAGTTACTTATATGAAAAATAACAGGAGTGAGCAGAGACCTCTGTTTTGTTGATTTAACACTGTAAATATTAGTTGATATAATACTATTCACCTGAATTATGGTTGCAAGGTTGCAATTACTTGTTGCAATTACAATATTACATATTGTAGACATTAGCATTAGTTTTATAATGTGAACATCATACTTCCAGGAAGCCAGTCCACCACGAGGTGACTTAAACGTTTTGTCTTTGTCTTTCTTATATTTTGAAGAAGTTGGAGAAACCCCATACTATACAGGTGCCAGAAACACACACCTATGGGATATTGCAATGGAAGGAGCGAAACACATCCGCAAACCTTCTCTTTTCCCCCTTTTTTGTCTTAACTTCCCTCTTTCTCCCTCCTTCTCTCTCCTTCTTTCTCTTTCCATCTACTAGCACATAGTACATCACTTCAACACAGAAATCTTATGAACACACATGTACACTCTCTCTCATACACACACATGTACACACATATAGACACTCATCCATGTTACCAAGTGTTCATTCCTGCTACTTTTTTTTTCTAAATAAAATAATGTTAAACCAGTTTTTATCAGTTTTGTTTGGTCCATCATTAATACAATTGTTTAATAAATTAAATTATAAAAAAAATATATATAAACTTGAGGCTTCGGTCTTCTTTAAAATGAAAAAAAAAAATAGCTTTGTATTTTTTTATTAAAATACACCTTGCCTTAATATATAGTGATTTTTTTTGTAACAAAAAATATCAATTATTTGAACATATAACCAACAATTTCTTTAAAAGAAACACTTTCTTCTGGGGAAAACAAAGAAATTAATTGACATGCTTTTAAACATGCTTTTTAAATGGCACATGAGTTTCGGTAACAGGACTGAGAAAACATGCATCCATCTTCTGCTTAGAAACCTTGTAAAAAATTAAATAAAGTGTCATGAGATTGACCAATACACATTTTGAATAATAATAATACATTTATTTTACATAGCGCCTTTAAAAGTTGCTTTCTCAAAGCGCTTTACAGGCAAACATAATAACAGAGAAAACTACACACTTTAAATACAAAAATAAACAGGTAAAATGAATAATCAAGTAAAAGCAATCCTAAAATAAAATGTTTTGAGAAGAGATTTAAAAGTCACTAATGTATTTGCTTCCCTGACGCGGCCGGGAGAGAATTCCAAAGCTTAGTAGCAGAGGAAGAAAATGCTCTATCACCCCTGGAACGAAGCCGTGTCTTGGGAACAACCAAGAGACCACTTTGAGAGGAACGCAGATTGCGACGTGGTGTGTAAGGCGTTAATAAATCAGTCAAGTACTGAGGAGAAAGATTATGCAGAGCCTTATATGCCAGAGCCTAATATGATCCCTAGCCCTATCCCTGACCCCAGACAATACTCTAGCAGCCGAATTTTGTAGATATTGCAGTTTGTCAATTGATGATTAAGATACCCCAGCTAGGAGACCATTACAGTAGTCAACACGTGAAAAGACAAAAGAGTTGATCAACCTCTCAGCAACTGAGAAGGACAACATAGGACGTAAACGTGCTATATTTCTGAGGTAATAAAAGGATGTCTTAACCGTATTCTGCACAAAAGGCTCAAATGACAGTGTGGCATCAAATATGACACCAAGATTTTTTAATTTGCTTTGAAACGCCAAAGCAACATCATCAACCCACAGAGTGAGAGACCCAGCCTTCGCAGTTGATGAGGAAAGCCAAGGAGCATAATTTCTGTTTTAGAGCCATTTAAAGACAGAAATTTATTAGACATCCAAATCTTGATCTCAGCAATACAGTTGGAAAGATGCACAACATCCATTTGCTGACCCGGTCTTGAATGGATATAAATCTGCATATCATCAGCATAAAAGTGATAGTTAAGGTCAAGAGATTTTAATAGATGACCAAGTGGATAGATATACATACTAAAAAGTAAGGGACCCAATACTGACCCCTGTGGGACGCCAGTATGAACAGAACCAACTTTGGACCTATAGCCACCCATAAAAACAAATTGACTGCGGTCAGTAAAATAGGACTTGTACCAGCCAAGAACTGTCTCTGCCAAAACCAAATACTTTCAAGACGATTAAGTGACAGTGCATGGTCAATAGTGTCAAAGGCTGAACTAAGATCCAAGAGAATGAGAAGGGACATGGAGCTGGAGTTGGAGGCTATAAGTAAGTCATTAGTGACTTTAACCAACACAGTCTCAGTGCTGTGTATTTCCCGAAACCCAGATTGATGAGGCTCAAATAGATTATTTTCAGTTAAGTGTTTGTTTAATTGGGCCGCAACCACACCCTCCAAGATTTTAGCCAGGAATGAAAGATTAGAGATTGGATGATAATTTGAACAAATTTTCATATCAGAATTTTGCTTTTTTTAAACGGGAGTCACAGCAGCAGTTTTAAGTGCTGCTGGCACTGAGATGACAAAGAGTCATTGATTACACCAAGAACTGAGGGACTTAAAGGACCAATGCAAGATTTAAACAGGCTACAAGGCATAGGATCAAGTATGCAAGTGGAAGTTTTCGTACGAGAAACATGCTTGCAGAGTCTCTCAGATTGTAATATAGTAAATTTGGAGAAAGGAGTGCCAGAAAATCTGTACGATCAGCAGACCCAAAAGAAGTACAAATATTTGTGCGAACATTGTTGATTTTTTCACTGAAAAATTTGAGAAACTCATTACACAACCAATCAGATGAAGTCAAAGAACTGACACCATCTGCATAAAGTAGACTGTTAATTGTATGAAAGAGCTGTCTAGGATTGTTTTGATTATTTTCAATAATATATGAGAAAAATACAGATCTTGCAGTTTCAATAGCTACTCTGTAGTGTGTCAAGCAGTTTTTCCAAGCTTAGTGAAACACATTTAAACCAGAGGTTGTTGCTCCAATTTCCAACATACAGCCTTCTGTAAACGCAAATCATCATTATACGAGGGGGCTGACTGAACAAATGAGACGTTACATGTTTTTAAGGGTGAAAAGTCCTAGTTGGCTGTAAGAACATTGTTAAAGGGGTCATATAATACAATTTTTGTACAAGTTAATATGAATCTTTAGGGTCTAAATGAAAACTTTGTAATATACTTTTATTCAAAATTATCATTAGTATTGTTAGAAAACACTAATTTTACATGGTCAAAAACAGCTCTGTTTTCAGCACGCCGGTTCAGTGCATATGCCTTTAAATGATAATGAGCTTTGCTCACTCCGCCCCTCTGTTCTGCGGGGCGTTTTGACACAACGCACGCGGAGTGTTGCCTTGACAACAGTTGAGGGTATATTTTGCAACAAGAATGGCAGCGGGAGTCTCTGAGGAAACATCTGTTCCACCCATAGACTGTAAAAAAAGATGGACGACGCCCCTTCGTTCTCTTCCATTGGCGAGAAGTGAAGCCGCCATTGTCCCGATATGGCGCTGACATCTTGGGACTTGAGTCTGCGCAGTTGCGATTTCGGGACCAGACATGCGCAGTAGTGAGCAGGAAGTAAAGCCGCGAAATCAACGTCCCGCTCTGGTCCCACCCTCACTCTCGCTGAATCAATCGCAAGCACGCGCCTCTGCTGCAGAACAAAACATTATGTCGGTGTGAAATAATTAATTATAGAAATTTAGATATTAAATTTAAAGCTCCAATCTCCTCAGTCCTCCAAAGATCCCGAAAAAAAGTCTGTTGTTGCTTCAGTGACTACTTTGCTCAGAGAACCTGTCAATCACAGCTGTCAATCATGTACGTCACAGCGCCGTTTTTATAGCATCAAATAACTAACTAAAAACAAACTTATTTTAAAAACAAACACTTGAAATTACATCAGCGTGATGAAAACTACAGTAAATGACAGAAACTATCTTTGGAAAAAAGATATGTGAAGTGTAATTTAATTGTTTAGTTGGTCTCACGTCCCATTGAATAACACGGGGAGGCGGGGTTTATGAGCTATACTAGGACCGGTCACCGGGGGGCGATCGAGATGCTTTGGCTTCACTTTTCAGGGCTTGTGCGGCACGCTTGGTCCCACCATACCAATTTGAACCGGAGTCGGACCCGGAACAAGATGACGGCCCAAAGAAGTTCGACAATTAAGGCTCGAACAGGACGTTTCTGAATGGTTGGTTAACGTAATGTCACTTTGATCTATTTTTGTAACTTATGTACTGGCAGGGTAACTTAGAGTAGTGAGATACAGACGCTATGTGTTTACTGATGTATAGGTTAGTTCGTTGACAGATTGTTAGGCCCTTTATTATTCTCAATATATATGCTGCCACTTGGTAATATTCTAAGGAAACATGGAATTAGTTTCCATTGTTATGCTGATGACACTCAAATATATACTTAATCACGGCCAGATGAATACGCTAAATTATCCAAATTGACAGATTGTGTTAAAGATATAAAAGATTGGATGACGCGTAATTTTCTTTTATTAAATCCAGACAAGACAGAGGTAATACTTATCGGTTCTAAAAACCGTCCACAAAACCTTTCACAGCACGACTTTAACATAGTAGGATGCCCTGTTACTTTATCCGCTACAGTAAAAGACCTGGGTGTTACATTAGACTGCAACCTGTCTTTTGAAAAGCATATTTCATATGTTACAAAAACTGCCTTTTTCCACCTTAGAAACATTGCTAAGCTACGTAATATGCTATCAGTCTCTGATGCAGAAAAGTTAGTTCATGCATTCATGACCTCGAGACTAGATTACTGTAATGCTTTATTAGCTGGTTGTCCTGCATCTTCAATAAACAAGCTACAGTTAGTCCAAAATGCAGCCGCTAGAGTTCTTACTAGATCAAGAAAATATGATCATATAACACAGATTTTATCATCACTTCATTGGTTACCTATAAAGTTCCGTATTAAATACAAGGTATTGCTTTTGACTTATAAAGCTCTAAATGGTTTAGCTCCAGTCTATTTAACGGATCTTCTATCGCCTTACAATCCATCGCGCTCTTTAAGATCACGAAATTCGAGGCTTCTGGTCATTCTTAGGATATCCAGATCCACCAAAGGAGGCAGAGCATTTTCACATTTAGCTCCGAAGCTCTGGAATAGCCTTCCTGATATTGTTCGTAGCTCAGACTCGCTCTCCCAGTTTAAAACTAGACTGAAGACGCATCTATTTAGCCAGGCATATATATCAATTTTTTATCTTACAGTTACTGTAAATTCGGCCTCTAGTTCATAAACGCCAGAGGAGAACTGGCCCCCGACTGAGCCTGGGTTCTCCCAAGGTTTTTTTTTTTCTCCTTTGGGTCATCTGATGGGGTGTTAGGACACCATTAGGTCACTGGATGGAGTTTTTCGGTTCCTTGCCACTGTTGCCTTTGGCTTGCTCAGTTGGGGATATTCAAATTAATTAACCAATCATACCATTGATCAGCTCTACCAAACTTGGATGTCTTTTTTCCAGTAATAAACAAACATTTAAGTTGTTTTGATTGATACTGTGAAGCAGCTTTGATACAATCTGTATTGTGAAAAGCGCTATATAAATATATTTGAATTGACTTGACTTGACTTGATGTTGAAAAACTTTTTTTTCGTAAACGTAGGCTTGTCAGTGATGCTTAACGTTATCTCGGTGTTAGGTACAACTGTCAGTGCTGAAACATTAACCATAACGCGTTGTTCATTATCAACGTGGGATTATGAATTATATTGAGAACGTTACATAGAAAACATGCCGCAATATTGAGAGTGAGGAGTTGTCATCATGGTACAGAGCCCCTCCCCTCTCCGCCATGTTGGCAGGATTCCGGCGGCAAAACAAGATTGTTTATGTGTGTTGTTAACTCGGTAGTAGAGGAGGTTCTCACAATTCCGCAGTAGCACCTCAATGCAGTACATGAGATCCACGGGGAGGAGTCGGATCAAGATCCATGGGGTGGAGATGGGTAGGATTAGGGTTGGGTTTAGGGATTAGGGGAGGGTTTAGGGATCAGGGGGCGGAGTTGGGTAGGTTTAGGTGTATGTAAGGTGGGAGGAGTCGGATCTGGATCCGACTCCTCCCCGTGGATTTCATATTCCGCAGTGAGAACCATCTCCAATTCCGCACTGTTTTACCATGCCTGGAAGTCACTGCTGCGTTAAAAACTGCTCCAGTACCTCACACGATACACATGGAAAACATAGGAACATTGGAATACAGTTTTTTAGGTTACCGAAATGGACACAGCATCAGGAGAGCAAGTCTCTGACCTGACGAGGAGACGCCGGATTGCTTGGTTGGCTGCAATAAGAAGAAAGGACCTTACTTTCGATCTCACCCCCCAGTCGATGAGAGTGTGTTCTCTGCATTTTCACTCGGGTACGTTCTCTAAAAATGTCTTTATGTTGTTGTCTCTTAATGCTACGAAGTGTAGGTTACCTAATGTTGTTGCAAACCCTGAAGTGCATCTTAAGTTGCTGCCTAGCTAACTATCTAACAAACTGTTGCCTCTTCGAAAATGCTCAATGGCCAACCATTAATGTTATCAAAAAAGTAGTTGAGATTCTGCTCGTGACATTATGCTACCTTGTTGGTGGAATATTGTTTGTGGAATATGGTCGCTGTAGTGCGTTTGTCTCTGTCTCTTTGTTCTCTACACCAGTGGTTTCCAACCTTTTTTTTGTCTTGTGTACCCCCTGAGCCATACCATGAGTAGCGTTACCCGCTCAAGCTTTATCTTTATGTTGCATATGTTCTGCAATGTATTTGCCAGTGTAAAGCATTGATTACACAGATTTTTTTCATAATTTAATGAGATTATGAGATGACTAAAAAATAGTTGAGATTATGTTCATGACATTATGCTTCCTTGTTTCCAGTTTAAAGCACTGATTACATAGATTTTTTTCATAATCTAATTATTCTATTGTAGGTAAACCATTATATGAGATTATGAGATGACTAAAAAAATAGTTGAGATTATGTTCATGACATTATGCTACCTTGCTTCCAGTTTAAAGCATTGATTACAGAGATTTTTTCATAATTCTAATTATTCTGTTGGAGAACCACCAGCAGCCGCCATCGCCAGCAGAGGACCACCAGCAGCCGCCATCGTCAGCACAGAACCACCAGCAGCCGCCATCGCCAGCAGAGGACCACCAGCAGCCACCATCGTCAGCACAGGACCAGCAGCCGCCATCGCCAGCACAGGACCACCAGCAGCCGCCATCGCCAGCACAGGACCACCAGCAGCCACCATCGTCAGCACAGGACCAGCAGCCGCCATCGCCAGCACAGGACCACCAGTAGCCGCCATCGCCAGCACAGGACCACCAGGAGCCGCCATCGCCAGCACAGGACCACCAGCAGCCGCCATCGTCAGCACAGGACCACCAGCAGCCGCCATCGCCAGCAGCCGCCATCGCCAGCACAGGACCACCAGCAGCCGCCATCGCCAGCACAGGACCACCAGCAGCCGCCATCGTCAGCACAGGACCACCAGCAGCCGCCATTGCCAGCACAGGACCACCAGCAGCACAGGACCACCAGCAGCCGCCATCGTCAGCACAGGACCACCAGCAGCCGCCATCGTCAGCACAGGACCACCAGCAGCCGCCATCGCCAGCAGCCGCCATCGCCAGCACAGGACCACCAGCAGCCGCCATCGTCAGCACAGAACCACCAGCAGCCGCCATCGCCAGCACAGGACCACCAGCAGCCACCATCGTCAGCACAGGACCAGCAGCCGCCATCGCCAGCAGCCGCCATCGCCAGCACAGGACCACCAGCAGCCGCCATCGCCAGCATAGGACCACCAGCAGCCATCATCGTCAGCACAGGACCACCAGCAGCCGCCATCGCCAGCACAGGACCACCAGCAGCCGCCATCGTCAGCACAGGACCACCAGCAGCCGCCATCGCCAGCATAGGACCACCAGCAGCCATCATCGTCAGCACAGGACCACCAGCAGCCGCCATCGCCAGCACAGGACCACCAGCAGCCGCCATCGTCAGCACAGGACCAGCAGCCGCCATCGTCAGCAGCCGCCATCGCCAGCACAGGACCACCAGCAGCCGCCATCGCCAGCACAGGACCACCAGCAGCCGCCATCGCCAGCACAGGACCACCAGCAGCCGCCATCGTCAGCACAGGACCACCAGCAGCCGCCATCGTCAGCAGCCGCCATTGCCAGCACAGGACCACCAGCAGCCGCCATCGCCAGCAAAGGACCACCAGCAGCCGCCATCGCCAGCACAGGACCACCAGCAGCCACCATCGCCAGCACAGGACCACCAGCAGCCGCCATCGTCAGCACAGGACCACCAGCAGCCGCCATCGCCAGCACAGGACCACCAGCAACACAGGACCACCAGCAGCCGCCATCGTCAGCACAGGACCACCAGCAGCCGCCATCGCCAGCACAGGACCACCAGCAGCCGCCATCGCCAGCACGGGACCACCAGCAGCCGCCATCGTCAGCACAGGACCACCAGCAGCCGCCATCGCCAGCACAGAACCACCAGCAGCCGCCATCGCCAGCACAGGACCACCAGCAGCCGCCATCGTCAGCACAGGACCACCAGCAGCCGCCATCGTCAGCACAGGACCACCAGCAGCCGCCATCGCCAGCACAGGACCACCAGCAGCCGCCATCGTCAGCCCAGGATATGGAATGTGGACTCTGCACATCTAGACGAGATGTTATCAACAATCTTTTGGAAGAAAACAGAGAGCTGAAGCGGAAGCTTGATGAGTACCGGATGAGAACTTTCTGAGTGGTGATGATAACACAGTGAAGTATTACACGGGGCTTCCAAACTTTGCATTGTTCCAGACACTTCTACTCACCCTAACTCCATATCTGCCTCAAGGTAGGATGAAGAAGCTCTCACCCATCCAGCTTGTCCTATTGACTTTAATGCACCTCAGACTAGACCTTATAAATACAGCACCTCAGCCATCTGTTTAGAGTACATAGGACAACAGTCACCGATGCCTTTCACCATACCCTTGGAGTGATGTATGCACAGCTGGGTCCATTGGTGCATTGGCCAAGCAGGGAATGCTTATTGACCAGTATGCCACACCAGTTTGTCACACAGTCATTTGGGAAAAATGTGGCTGCTATTGTGGACTGCTTTGAGGTTTTCATCGAGAAACCCTCAAATGTACTGGCAAGGGCACAGACTTTCTCTCAATACGAACACGCATACACCATGAAATATCTAATTGTGATCACGCCCCAGTGTGTCATTTCCTTCATATCGAATGGGTGGGGTGGGCGCACAAGTGACAAGCATATAACTGAGCAAAGTGGTTTCCTGAACAAACTGTTACCAGGTGACATTGTGCTGGCAGATAGGTGCTTTAATATAAGAGAAAGTGTGGGCATGATGTGTGCTGAAGTGAAAATACCTACATTCACAAGGGGTCGCGCACAGCTGGAGGCAAAAGATGTGGAGGAGACTAGGGCCATAGCACATCTCAGAATTCACATTGAGAGGGTGATTGGTGTTGTGCGCAAAAAATTCAAATTCTTACACTCAACTGTACCTGTGAACATGCTTGTCAAATGTGATGGTGAAAATCTAATGCCTTTAGATAAGATTGTCACTGTTTGCTGTGCCTTAACGAACATGTGCAAAAGTGTTGTTTGAGTGAATTGTTCATTAATTTTTTATTTCTTTGAAATAAATGCTTGAAACAACTTGATATGTCTTAACAATGTTTATTGAGAACTGAATATATATATATATACTTTTTTGGGGGGGGAGGGGGGTAATCTCTTAAAAAGTTAACAGTGCAAAAGAACACAAAAACAGTGCAAAAGAACATGTTTGCATTCAAAGTATAAATATTTCCAGCATGTAAACATGGACAACATAAGTAATAATAATAAAAATAATAATACTGTTATTAGTGCAAAAGAACAAAAAACATACAAACAAAAAAACAGTGCAAAAGAACAAAAACAGTGCAAAAGAATGTGTGCATTGAAAGTATAAATATTTCCAGCATGTAAACATGGACAACATAAGTAATAAAAATAGTAATAAAATAATAATACTGTTATTAGTGAAAAAGAACAAAAAACATACAAACAAAAAAACAGTGCAAAAGAACGTGTGCATTCAAAGTATAAATATTTCCAGCATGTAAACATGGACAACATAAGTAATAATAATAATAATAAAATAATAAAACTGTTATTAGTGCAAAAGAACAAAAAACATACAAAAAAAAAAACACTATTCAGCACAAGAAGGGCAAAACCATGGCGTGTCAGCAGAGGGTCTGTCCACAAGCCCCACACAACTGAAGTGATGCCACTGGACTGGGCAGTTCTCGTTGTCATTGCTTTACTTTCTTCCTTTTCTTTCTCGTATTCGATGCGCGAAATGCGCGAAAATTAAAGAGCTCTGGAAAGTTTAGTCGCGCCTCTGTGAAGTTCTGAAGGCGTTGCCCCTGGCAACCGATAGCGTCTCCTACCATCATGGCCGACCGGCTCAGACCCCGCCCAAATCGGCACGTGACTCCTCATTCTCAATACCCTGAGTGTAAACATTAGCCGCATTCATCTTGAAGCGTGCAAGCGATTTGCAAAGATTAATATTTAGGTTAATAAAACGTTACACTCACTTCTTCTGGAGGTGCAGCAGGAACACAAATAGTTGGTACCGATTCTGTTTTCAGGACCAGCTTCTTAGCAAAACCAGATTTTTACTGACGCTCGTTTATAAAGCAGTCTGGTGAGAAAGGATTAGCGCAAACATAAAAGCATTTATGTAGATCGTTGGGAATATTCCCTTCAAAAACAAAACTCAGCCATTACGTCTTCAGCGGTTCGAATTTAGGAACACTAAAATGACTGCTGTGTTTATTATTACAGCCAAGAACAGAACACCACAATCGCTTAGACGCCATTCTGCTCCAGTGTATCAGCAATGGCGGACTACGATGACAGCTCGCTCAGGGCGGGTCTGTGTTGAAACGCTGCTGTCAATCATCAATCGTGGGAGGGGCGTCCGTTTTATTGACGTCACAAAATCGAACGGCTCAATTTGAGGCAGGGGAAAACATATAAGGAGATTAAAACAAAAACACTGGGTGGATTTTTATCATTATATGATGGCTGTGTACAGGCACTGCCAACACGCATTTCAGTACAATCAACTTGTAAAAGTGCATGTACCATTATATGACCCCTTTAAATACAAAAATTTTATCCTCAAGAGGAGCAGAGGACATAACATCTAAAGAACTGACAATCGAATTTACAAAAGTACCGTGATCAATTAATTGCCATTTGTGGAATGAAATAGTTTGTGTAGTCTCTCTACTGGAATGAAGTATCTCAATATTAAAGAAGATAGCTAGATGGTCAGAAAGTCCAACATCCACAACAGAAAAGAATAATTTGCAATAACTAAATCCAATGTATGACCTTTACAATGAGTAGGGACGTTTACAAACTGAGAAAGATTTAAACAGTCCAAGAGTGATAGGAAATCCTTGGCCATGGCACAGGCTTTCTGATCCACATGTATATTAAAGTCGCCCAGAATCAAAATTCTCTTAAATATTACAGACAATATAGACAGTAGATCAGCAAATTCAGACAAAACATCCTTATTCGATTTAGGAGGTCTATAGATAGTGACCACAGCAGCATGGGGAGCAGCATGAGAAGCAGATATATTTAAAACAAGACATTCAAATGTTTTAAAAAGAGGTATGGACACAGGGTGTATCTTGAATTGCAGGTTATCGACAACTATAATACTACCACCTCTATCTATAGTCCGCAAGACGTCAATAAATCCAAAGCCCGCTGGAGTCAGCTGATTAAAAAGAAGACCATCGTCCTGTTTATGCCATGTTTCCGTAAGAAGAAACAAGTCCAGCTTTTTGTCCATGATAAAATCCAACAGCAGCAAAGCTTTATTGTTCACAGAGCGCACGTTAAGTAATGTGGCTTTTAAAGGGCTTGCCGTCACCGCATCACAGGGATGCCACTCAGACGGAAGAGCTGATAAGTTAGTAAAATCAGCACCAGAGTAAGAGAGTCTTCAAAACTGGGATGGAAGAAGACGAGGAAGAGACGTAGCTTTGTCCTGATCTCCGATGAATATACCGCTTGGGCCGCAGCAATCCAGCCCTGTCACAGTGGACATAGGTGTCCCTAGACCAGGGGTCACCAACCCTGCTCCTGGAGAGCTACTGTCCTGCAGATTTTAGCTCCAACCCCAATAAAACACACCTGGACCAGCTAATCAAGCTGTTCAGGGTTACTTGATAATTACATGCATGTGTATTGGAACAGGGTTGGAACTGAAGTCTGCAGGACAGTAGCTCTCCAGGAGCAGGGTTGGTGATCCCTGCCCTAGACAGATAATAATTCTGCTTCAGGGATAACAGCTGGCGGGAGGTGTACTGTAAGGCCATATTCATTGAAGCCTCGTCAGCACCAGCTCCAGACAGGCCTTTCTGTGAGTCCACAAAGTTCAAAGAAGGCCACCAGGCCAGCGCCAAGAGAAATAAATTCCCGGCATACATAAATAAAATAGACCGCATCACAATGTCTGTTCGGAGACCGAAGCGGCAGCCAGAACACGCCAGCGTACCCAACTCTATAGTTGAATAGTTAAATATGTGTAGTATTAGATTTAGTGTAAAAAAAAAGATAAAAAATAAAGTTTATTTTGAAATTACAACAAGTAAATGTCACCTATTTTTGTGGAACGGACGATTTACAAAAAAAAATGTTAGTAAATGGACTTAAAGGATTAGTTCACCTCAAAATGAAAATTTCCTAATAATTTACTCACCCCAATGCCATCCAAGATATCCATGTCTTTCTCTCCTCAGTGGAAGAGAAATTCAGTTTTTGAGGAAACATTTCTGGATTTTTCTTCGAATAATGGCAACCAGCGTTTTGAAGTCCAAATCAATGCAGTTTCAAAGGTCTTTGAAGTGCTTGAAACGGCTGTGCACGATCGCAGCTGAGGAGGAGGGGCTTATCTAGCGAAACGATAGGTCATTTAAAAAAAAAATATATATATATACTTTTTAACTACAATTGTTCGGATTGAGCTGATCTGCAACGTGCTGGGAACTACGTCATCACGTTGAAATTTCACTGTCGATGTCGCGGGCGCGGCGGAAGTACCGCCCCACTGTTTAGGGGCAGTCATGGCCTAATGGTAACAGAGTTGGACTGGTAACCCAAAGGTTGCTGGTTCGATTCCAGTACCGGCAGGAATATGACTGAGGTGTCCTTGAGCAAGGCACCTAACCCCCAATCGCTCCCCGGGTGCCACTCAAGGCTGCCCGCTACTCCGGGTGTGTGTATCCACGTTTGCAGTGTGTGTGTGTTCACTATTCACTACTCTGCTCCTAATGTGTGTGCACTTACTTGGATGGGTTAAATGCAGAGGTCAAATTCCAAGTATGGGTTATCATACTTGGCCATCACGTGTCACTTTCACTTTCACTTTCTTTACAAAGCGACCAATACAATTTGAACTATCCTCCTTCGCACGGTCGAGTGGGGCGGTACTTCCACCGGTGCAGTGACCTTTCAACGTGATGACGTAGTTCCACTGAGGAAAGAAAGACATGGATATCTTGGATGGCATTGGGCTGAGTAAATTATTAGGAAATTTTCATTTTGAGGTGAACTAATCCTTTAAACTTCCAAAAACCTGTAGCGTAGTGGTCCGGGTTTAAACATTCCGACACGCAAAGTGAAGCATTCACGTGACTGGAAAGAAAGTGAGGCTTCGTTTTCGTTGATCACGTGTTTCTCTGAAAACAATACGCACTCCGGCACAGAGCTTCATGATAAATTGCGCTGCGAACTCAATACGCGTTTTGAAGCTTCAGTGTCATATGTATTATCACTACACAGTGGAGCATGGAACCATGACCAAAACTGAAACATAGAGCACAGGGAGATTATTGACAGCTTTAATGGTTTTAACAGGGAGTTCAGAGAGTTCAACATCAGCTTCCTTGGCTGTGACAGGAAACTCAAGAGTTCATATTCTGCCTCCTTGGCCGTGACAGAGATAACAGGGAGTACAGGTGAAACAGAGAGTTCACAAGCGGACACTGCCACCTCGGCAGGAGCTCTAGAAGTGTGTGCGGCCCAAACACAAGCTTAGTTTATACTCGACGTATCCGCATGAGCGCAAAGGTGTGTGTGGCATAAATGACGTCATCGTGTGGCGGTGTGCATGGCATTTTTTGTAACTTTCCGCGCGGCTCCGCATCCGAAGATGAACGTCTTCGAGCCGAATCTGGCCGAGCACGTACGTCTCACCCGTCTCACGTCTACCCATTTTGCGCGTCTAAATTAGTTGCTTATATTTACAAAATGAACCTACAATAGCTGACATAAGCCCTTAATTAAGGTCCATGTTTTATAAAAATGGGTTTCACTTTATTTTGATAGTCCACTTTAGACATTCTACTAACTATAGTCCTGGTGAGGCCTACTACCTGATAGCAGGCTTGAAAACTGGTTGCTATGAGCCCCGACTCTGGGTGTCAGTCCCAGGGTGGCCTGCTAAGGCCAGCTGCCCAGTCCTGGGGCTCAGTCTCGGAGCGGCATGTTAAGGACGCGAGATAGTTCGCAAACGTCTCGTCGATGGGCAGCTGTGACACATACCCATGTTCTCCTATCTCCACAACATCAGCTAAGCTAGCCTGGTGATGTCGGTGGATACGGCAGAATATGGGCTCTTCCATGCCCTCTCAATCTCCGTATGAAGATCGGGAAGGAATAGAAGGCTCATCTGAGCTGGTGGTTTATGGCCGGGGAGAAACCGATCATCAAGCCAACCACGAGTGATCTCTCTCCTAACGCATTGCCATGGCAACCGCAGACTGCCCGCAGCGCGATCCATAACATCCACCAGTTCAGCATGCACCGGGCTGAGTGTCTGACAGGGTTCAGAATCTATCTGATTATCATCACCCTCATCAGTCATCTCCTCCTGACGAAAGAGGTGATTGTCATGTTTGCAAGGCGCCCTTATATTCTAAGTCAGCGGCTGGCGCCCGGTCAATATGATTGCCGTGATTTGATAGTAATTTCAGACACCAGTCACGCCTGAGGCATTCCCCAAAGCATCATTGATGCAGTGCGAGTTCCCTTTCGAAAGGGAACATGTTTACAGCCTGGTAAAAACAAATTTTTGGTCTATATAGCTAATTTTGCCCTTCATGACAACTTTGAGGGGGGTGATTTTTTTATAACTCATCCATTTAAATTATAGTAAGCCGTAAAGTTCTGCGTAATTAAGGGCGTGGCCACTTGATTGATAGGTGGATTGTAGCTGATGTAACCACTAGCCGTTCGTCTGTCGTCAGTTAGCGTCATGTCACCTCAGCTAAGCCGCCTCGCTGCCCATTTTTGCTTATCTGGGAGCGCGGCCAAGATGGTGACAGCTGGTTCCACCCACTATGGGCTTCAAAAATGCTCTTCAGAAACCAACGGGTGACGTCACGGACACTACGCCCATATTTTTTTACAGTCTATGGACTATAGTAAGCACTGTATTGAGCTAAGCGTAATCGTGTAGACTTGCATTTTCTGTAAAGCTGCTTTGAAACAATATGTATTGTGGAAAGTGCTATACAAATAAATTACTGAATAATTCAGTGGGTCACATAATTTGGTAAAACACTGGAGCTTCAAACTAGTTTTCTTCAGTAAGTGAAGAGATGTTTATTTTGAAATGTATGTCAATGACATTTTGTGGAAGTGAAAGTCTTTGTGTGTGGAGACTCCGCCCCTTTGACAGACTCTGTCCCTTTATGAGACTCCGCCCCTTTAGATGCCGCCGCCCACTTTTGGAGTTCTCCGGTCTGCAGCTATATCTACTTGGATTCATAGGGTCAAATAAAACCTAATGTCGTTATTTTTAAACTGCGTTAAAGTTAGCTTGCGTTAATGTATTATTGTCGCATTAACTTCGACAGCCCTAAATTCAATACAAGAGATATTTTCTTATGGGTTGAAGTCTAAAGTTTTTCCGCTCCGTTTTGATTGACAGGATACCAGAGGTGGAAAGAGTAATAAAATATTCTACTCAAGTAAAAGTACTACTAATTCAATGAAATTTTACTTAAGTACAAGTAAAATTACCGGTCTAAAAGTCTACTCAAGCAAAAGTAAAAAGCAAAAGTAGCTCATTTTACAGAGTCAAAGTTACTGAGTTACTTTTTTAACAGTAGGGTGGGCTGGGGGACTCTCCCGTGTAGGGTTGTAATGGTATGAGATTTTAACAGTATGATAAGGTCTCAGAAAATATCACGGTTTACGATATTGATCAATTATTAAATAAACGATATTATTAAATTATGGTTATTATTATTAGCAGTTAAAATGACAGTTAAATTAATGTTTAAAAATGAAAAGTCAAACAGTTTTTTTTTTTTTTTTGGTTCAAATGCTTTTATTATAAAAAACTTGAAACCATTTGTTTGTTCTGGGGCCGTATTCACAAAGCATTTTAAGGCTTAAAGTAGCTCCTAACTGCCGAATTTAGGAGCAACTCCTAAAAATAATGGGCGTGTCACTCCTAACTTTAGGACTCCTAATTTTTTTCACTAAGAGTAATTCACGAAGCATTTTAGCCCTAAAAGTAGCACCTAAGTCTGGGACAGCTTAAAAGAATTCGAAAGGACTCTCACTAAGACCTATTCACAAAGGATTGTAGCGCATACCTCTCGCAGTCGTCCGGGGTCCGCGACACAAGAGGGAATGCTGCATTGATCTGCAAACAAATCCTCTCCCATGTCTCATGCTTAGTTTTACTTGATATCCCAGTGTCGAATTTCCCTTTTATTTATTTATGTATTTATTTATTTTTCAGCACCAACTGGGCCAGCAGCAGTAACTGATCCTTGTCATGATCCTGGTTCTCTTCTCGTGTTTTATTGGTCTCTGTCTCCCTCTTCTGGTCATTCTCTGTCTCTGTTCCCTCTAGTTCGCTCTCTTACTAATCTTCCCCAGCTCTTTCTCATCCTCTCATTATCGCACCTGTTCTCTATTCTCTATCATTAGCTACTCTCTATTTCTAGTCTCTCGTGTTTCTTTCTAGTTTGTCGGATTATTGTTGACCGTCATGTTCGTACCGCTGATGATTTCTCTCGTCATATGTTTTGTCCAGTCTAGTCCAGTTGTTGAGTATCTACCTGCATCTATACCAGTTCTGAGCGGTTACCTGTGTAAGGTCCAGAGGACGTGTGAGGGATCTGCGCTTCATCAGTTCTCCTTTGCTCTCTCACCACCAGCCCACGAGACATCTGCGTGCGCTTCTCTGTTCCTTCAAGAATATTTTGGGATTGTTTCTGTTTATCGGCCGTTGCGGCTCTGCCTTGTTTCATTAAAGACTGTTAACCTGCTTTTCGTCTCCTGAAGTTTCCTCACGCAGCAGTCCTCGTGACAATCCTGCGTCCAGTTGGGCTTTCTTTTCCGTTTTGGCGAGTTCATAATCCACCATCATTCAACTATTACATTACTTCAATAGGAGCAACATTTCCTTGCTTTAAGTAGTCTATTTAGGCTATGGAAGCTTGTTTCCGCCACAGAATGAAAAATAAAAAGGGTGATTGCGACTTTTTATCTCACAATTGCGACTTTATTTCTCACAATTCTGACTTCATATCTCGCAATTGTGAGATAAAAAGTCGCAATTTTTTTTAATTTTTTTTTTTTTTAATTCAGTGGCGAAAACAAGCTTCCATAGCCTACTAATAGGATGTCAATTAACCAAGCAAGTGTTAATGCAAGTGCCTTCACTGGGGCCTGCACAAACATGTCATTATGCATTTCGATGACATTACTATTATTATTTTGTGTAGGACACAGACCTATTTAGATGTCGTAATTCCATGATTTGTTGCGTCTGTTTTATGTTCCGCATGATGGCCCTGTCATCTCACATTCAATCACCGTGATCATTGCGAGGAAACTCGTGCATGAGAATTGACATCATCCATAGCAACGAAGACTCACTCTTAATTTAGGAGTTTTCATTTTTCCTTACTAAGAGTAGGTCTGAAAGGCGTTGTGAATAACCTTTAAGAGAAAACTCCTAGCTAAAATATTTTAGTGTGATTTAGGATTACTCCTAGTGGTAAAATAAAATTCTTTGTGAATACGGCCCCTGTTCATTGAAAATTTCAATAAAACGTGTTTAACTAATTTGAATAATTGATAATGAATTAGATTTACAATTTATTTTGAACATTATTATTCTTAAAAAATGTAATAAATTATTAGAGTCCTATGAAATGTATTTTATTCAGAAAATTTGTTTTTTTATTAACACAAATGTATTATCAAAAACCATGGACAAAAAATATCTTCCATAAATATTGTTTAAATAAAATGTATTATTATTGTTGTTTTGAGAAGTACGTTCTATTGTAGGCCTACAATAGTAATATATTTATGAGAAAAAAGAATCGCCGGTGCAGCACAGATGTCTTAATACATTTATTTGAGGTGCATAGCAATGACTAACGTTTCAATGTAAAGTTACATCTTCACCAGAGTCCTTGGAGAAAATGGGCAATGAAGCTATTAATAAGGATCATCAACAGGTGTGATTGTGTGTCAAGGGGGCGTTAATAACCCAAAGACACACCCATCTAAACCAAGGTGCCACATTCACAAATCAGTCATTAAAGGGCAAGTGCCCACATACAAGTATCAAGCATAAAATGTACACAGTACAATGGGAATCGAAGTATCTTCATCTTACATAATGTATTTTAATATTTTAATAAGTTTAAATGTTTAGAGAACGAATGATAAACTCAATTCTTCATTTAGACCTAGAGGTTCAAGACTATTAAGTGTATGAATCCAAAACGCTTCCCTGCATAGAAGTTTATTGATAATATCACCACCTCTGGGTGTGGGTGTAATTTTCTCAATTCCCCAAAACTTCAATGATGCAGGGGAACCATGATTGGCCTGCTTATAATGCCTCGCCATGGCATATGTTACATTCTGGGTACGAATTGCTGTTTTGTGTTCAGCTATTCTTAGTTTAAGTTGACGTTTTGTTTGACCTATGTACACCAATCCACAGGGACACTTTAGAAGGTATACTACATGAGTACTGTTACAATTGATAAATGAAGAAATAGAATATTTCTTACCAGTACGTGGATGTGAAAAATCTTTGGCATTGGTCGAATTTGAGCATTGTGCACGGTTGCCACATTTATAAAAACCCAGAGGTGGACTGTGGAGCCAAGTAGTCGAGGATGGAGTAGTCATATCGGAGTGGACCAATCGGTCACGAATGTTACGAGCGCCTCTGAATATGAACATGGGTGGCTCAGCGCAGATGTCCTTAAGTGTCGGGTCACTGTTAAGAACATGCCAATGCTTACGGATAATGTTTTTTATTCTTCCTGCTGCTGGAGTGTAGCTAGTGGAAAAGAATACTTTGGATGTAGTGTGAGGCTTAGGTTTTTTTCTTTAACAAGAGGTCTGTATTAAGAGCCCTATCCCATGCTTTAGTAATTTTAGATTTATCATAACCTCGTAGCTCGAATGCAGGCACTGTTCCCTGGTTGGCATTATACGGCTCATAGACTTGAGCTTGCTATGAGTGACATTCAAAGAAATTGGAGCTGCTGATCATTTTAAAATCCTCATGGATAAACTTTACTTGCTCTACCACACATCCAGCCTTAAAATGCAACCTTGAATTGGGACATCTTAGTCGAGCCGCATTGAGGCAAACGGCCTCGAATTCCACAGCCTCCGAATTTGGACACCTGCAGTCAGACAGCTCAAAGGGCCCAGCATAATAAAGTTAACATGATTTCCTTGTGCTTTGGTGTACAGTAGCACAAATGAAAATGCTATATAAATGCTTCAGTTGTATTGATTTTTACCAGAAATATTTCTTTTAAACAAATTGGGTAACACGATTTCGATAGCCCACTTTAGACATACTATAAGAAACTTTTCAACTACATGTCAACTAGAACGCATTCAATTATTAGTAGACTGTCTGCTTAATATCTGCTAACACCATTTTGTTGGTCCCCCAACAGACAGGCTCATCATTTAAAACTTCACTTTCTCCATAGGGAGTTAACTTCAAGAACACTATGGTTGCATTCTATATGTGACTTGAAGTACAGGATGACTATGTTTCACCACATTGGCAGAATGAGGCACTTTCAAAGTCAAAAGCAGTTAAATCAGACATGCAGCAAAATGACAAGTCAGATACAACAAAGGATTGATTTGTCAGTTTTATTGAGAACCTGTCTTTTGCCCTTGAACCATTACAGGACCAAGTGAGGCCTTGCCTTCCCACTGAATGCCTAGAGAGAAAGAAAAAAAAGCCAAGTTAGAGCACTTGAATCAAAAGCAACCATAGAAAGAGCAAAAGCTACCAACCTCCATAGGGAGAAGCAGCAAATTCACCATCAGGACCACATGTTGAGTCACAGCAACCACAAACTTGGTCGTTTCCATCAGCAGCAAACCACCTGCACCAAAACAAAGACATGAAACCTTGAATATGAGAAGTCTCAACTAACCCCCCCCCCCCCCCCACACCCACAAAAAAAAAAAAACCTCACATACCCATTAGCAAAAGAACAGGATTTGCGCTGAGCGTCACTAGGTGCAGAAGCAATGGTTGCCTTCAGAATACATGTTATGTAGATCTACAAGGGATGACAGACAAGTCACAAAACAAAAGCAGACAGGAGGAGAAGTCAAATTAACTCATGATATTTGTAGTACATACAGAAGGACTGTTGCCCTCCTGGAACATAAACGCCTCCAGCTGGAACTGGATCTTGTCAACCTGGGACCGAGGCATGAAGCGGGAGCTGGAAGCTGTAGTTTTGGCATCCACAAAGCACCTGACGACAAGCACAAAGAGCAACTCATGAATGTCAACTGTAAAGCATCAAGCAACTAGACCTTACCCATGACTCCGTGACAAAGTGGTTACAAAAGGCAACTTAAACAGTCCTACCGAAACAAGGGCCATGACCTTACCCATGATTCTCAATGAATGAATATCTCGGAAGGGAGTTCACATCAGGTACTTGAGTGGCCACACAGCGGTCCACAAACACACGGAGAGGCACATGATTGTACTGCTTCACAGATGCCTCAATGTTAATAACGCCACCCAGGAAATAGGAGTATGAAGGCCTCTGATAGGACCAATCATCTACACAGAATAAAACACTTTAGGCACACCCACAATTGCAAGGGTAAAGGTTTAATTTATTGAAAGAAAAAACCTGTACCAACCCATCATGATCTTCAGGGAGAACAGCAAGACTTCTTCACCAACCTCTGTTGAGGCATAAGGGACCCAAGTTGGCCTCAAGGCATCACTGCTTACATTTTGGAGCCTGCGGTTCATGAAAGAACCCATTAAATGGTCTCCCAGTTACACGGGAAAGTGCAGAAAGTCAGAGATCCCCTACCTTTGATAATGGCATTGTACACCAACAATTGCACCATCGGCCCGGGTAATCGGAGTACCTGCAAGCGCCTCAGGGGTGTAGGTAAGAGAGAAGGTGTAGACAAGCTCATCCTCATTCATCTGTAATACAAATTGTGGTTACCAAGAGGGTCACCCCAAAGTCTTTACATAAACCAAGACCATGCACTCATATTGTTATGAATGGGAGAAGGTGCACTGTGCAGTATGGTGGAATTCCTAAAGAGCAAGTCGACAAATAGTAAATTCACATACCACAGCTGCCCTCAGAAGCTCCAGTGTTACTAAAGATAGTCAATGTTTTGGAGACATGCATTAAGGACTGAACATGCACATTTTGCTGTTCCAGGGTAAAACCAGCTTTAACACTATTAAGGCACAAGATTTATTGTTGTTTCTTAAAGGACAATTCTGGCCAAAAATGAACCTAGGGCTAAATGACACATGGGTACAGAGTCATTTTCATGATAATCGAATGTACCCAGTTTTAATGTTATTTTTAGTTTAACCACAGATAGCTTATAACGCTAGTGTATGGGCCATCGAATAAGTACGAATTCTCAGGCTCAAAATAGCCCCACACTAACACTGTAGCATAATGAGGGTCCCTACCTGCAAACCGAAGCATTGAGAATTTAAGTGTACAGACAGTTTAAGAAGATACTTTTTAAAGACAGTACACTTCACGTATACAAGCAGGAGCCATCTTTGGAAAAAGATGGGTCTCGACCAGTCGAACCACGGACGCCGTGCTACGTGACCTGAACTGTGACTATCGACCAGCACGTAGCACGGCGTTCGGGGTTCGACACGGTTTTCCAAAGATGGCTCCTGCTCGTATATGCGTAGTGTACTGTCTTTATAAAGCATCTTCTTATTTGTAAGTGTACAGACAGTTTAAGTTCTCAATGCTTCGGTTTGCAGGTAGGGACCCTCATTATGCTACTGTGTTAGTGTAGGGCTATTTTGAGCCTTGTTAGTGGTATTAACTAGCGATTTTTATTTGTACTTATTCGATGCCCCATACACTAGCGTTATAAACTGATCTGTGGTTAAACTAAAAGTAACTTTAAAACAGGGTACATTCGATTTTCATGAAAATGGTCGAACTCGGTACCCATATGTTATTTAGCCCTAGGTTTATTTTTGGCAGGAATTGTCCTTTAAGCTCCTTTCATACCCCTTGTGGAATAGTTTACGTGAGATGTTGGTTTGAAGGGTTATTTAAAGGCAAGTAACTTAAATTCAGGATTTACCCATTCAAATAGATAGAACTTGGTCTTAGCTGCCCTGGCATTGTAAAACCAAGTGAACTGACTTCCCTTGAAAGGTCCTCTGCCACAACAAATATCCCATTAATATGTATCTGTTCTTACCATCAGCACGCTGTTGCAGTCCTGTAATTCATACTCAAAGATGAGCACTCTTGACCCAGGATCCTGACCAACAACAGGACATCCACCTAAAGACAGACCAGTTGGCTGGATCAACTGACCATTGCTGAAAAAGTCCTGCTGGACCTCTACGAGAACCCGGCTCTCGCCACATTGAACCGCTACGCTGCTGGGAGTCACGGGTTGCCTCAACTGGAAGTCCACCGCCAACTCGCTCTGCACCTCGGGAACGATGGGATACCTCCAATCCAAAGGCTTCACTGGACCCTGCAACAGCTGCTTCTCCTGAAGGCCAAAAGGATCCTGCAAAGGGCTTTTGGAGTCGGGACCCAAAGGACTCTGAAACTGAGAAGCCACTTGCAAAGGGTTCCAGAGCCCTAGAGGAGAAAGGGCAGGACTTCTGGAAGCTGGAACTGATTTTGGCCCCATGCTTCTTGGACTATGACTATAGCTCAAACTTCCAAAGACATCAGGCAGATCAAATGCAACAATTGCAGCAACCGCCACTAAGACAACTTTCAGGAACCCCATCCTAACAAGCTTTGACACAAACACCAGTGCTTGGCTTTGCCATTTTGTACAGCTTTGAGTTAAGGTGACTCCACCCCTTTTACCTTCATTGATTATCCTTGATTCTCCTCTGGACCTGTAGAGTGTATGCATCTTGGGGACGCACCAATCTGCACATTTTTTATGCTCCTGTCCAAATACCAGAGGTGGAGAGAGTAACAAAATATTCTACTCAAGTAAAAGTACTACTACTTCAATACTTAAGTACAAGTAAAATAACCGGTCTAAAAGTCTACTCAAGCAAAAGTAAAAAGTAGCTCATTTTAAAATTTACTGAGATTCAAATTTACTGAATTACTTTTTTTAACAGCGGGGTGGGCTGGGGGACTCTCCCGTGTAGGGTTGTAATGGTATCAGATTTTAACAGTATGATAACGTCTCCGAAAATATCAAGGTTTACGGTATTAATCAATTATTAAATAAATAAACGGTATTATTAAATTATGGTTATTATTATTATCATCAGTTAAAATGACAGTTAAATTAATGTTTAAAAGTTAAGTCAAACAGTTTTTTGTTTTTTTGGTTCAAATGCTTTTATTATAACAAACTTGAAACCAATAGCCTACAATAGTAATATATTTCTGTCATAATTACTCCTAGTTAAACCGAACTTGTATTTTGATGGGTTGTAGTGGAGACCTGTTTCAGAGTGTATTTAACAATGGTTTTTCTCAAATAAAATGATAAAAATGCTCATTAGGCGTTCTCTCAGAGCAGATCTGGAAATGTTCATGTACTCATATTGTTTGTGAGATGCTGAAAACACCATGAGCGGCACGCGTACTTGAGTATGTAGAAGTAGACGAAACAGTGCAGCTCATTCACACAGAGGCACGCAGAACAAGCAGATTATATATTTACATTGCAGTATTTTTGATTCATCAAAGATTTTTAATTTCAGAGAAATTCCAATTTTAAATAATTGGCCATCCCAGAAAAAAATGTCACCCGTTAATGACACAATATCCACGCTATCCTCGGTTTCCGCTCGTACTGCCATAGCCATGACGTAACCATGGCGACAGACGTGGACAACTGCGTAGTGCGTAACGTTTAGCGGCACGCTGTTCTTGTTTCGTTCAAACATAGACCATGGCAAGCAGACTTTGGGACAAAAAAGGAGAACTAAAATGAGGATCAATATCGGCATGGTGTTTTTGAGATGCCGAGAGCTCCACGTCCGCGACTAACTTGGACTTGACAGATCTTCACGAGTCACGACTTGACAGCGACACCGCTCTTGCACATACTTTATTAGACATTAGCGACCCCTAGCGGCGAAAAAAAAATACATATTGTATCTTTAATGATTGGATTCCGGGATTTCCCTCTGCATCACGGAAATCATTCGGCCTTAAGTTATAAACGGGACATACCTTTATCTGCACGGAGGGAAGGTGGTTTATTTGTTTCCTCCTATTGCAGCCACTTTGCATCCACATATTTAGCAAATTGGATATCTATTCTCGAGGACAACCACGTGTTATTTCTACATCCAAAGTGTTTCCATACTCGCCATGGTTCGCTACATAAGAATTCGACGGCGTTTCAGGTCTGCATCACTTTTTTTGCCTGTTTGTTCTCCCATCCTTGTAGTGAACGCCTCTCCTAACGCATTGCCATGGCAACCGCAGACTGCCCGCAGCGCGATCCATAACATCCACCAGTTCAGCATGCACCGGGCTGAGTGTCTGACAGGGTTCAGAATCTATCTGATTATCATCACCCTCATCAGTCATCTCCTCCTGACGAAAGAGGTGATTGTCATGTTTGCAAGGCGCCCTTATATTCTAAGTCAGCGGCTGGCGCCCGGTCAATATGATTGCCGTGATTTGATAGTAATTTCAGACACCAGTCACGCCTGAGGCATTCCCCAAAGCATCATTGATGCAGTGCGAGTTCCCTTTCGAAAGGGAACATGTTTACAGCCTGGTAAAAACAAATTTTTGGTCTATATAGCTAATTTTGCCCTTCATGACAACTTTGAGGGGGGTGATTTTTTTATAACTCATCCATTTAAATTATAGTAAGCCTTAAAGTTCTGCGTAATTAAGGGCGTGGCCACTTGATTGATAGGTGGATTGTAGCTGATGTAACCACTAGCCGTTCGTCTGTCGTCAGTTAGCGTCATGTCACCTCAGCTAAGCCGCCTCGCTGCCCATTTTTGCTTATCTGGGAGCGCGGCCAAGATGGTGACAGCTGGTTCCACCCACTATGGGCTTCAAAAATGCTCTTCAGAAACCAACGGGTGACGTCACGGACACTACGCCCATATTTTTTTACAGTCTATGGACTATAGTAAGCACTGTATTGAGCTAAGCGTAATCGTGTAGACTTGCATTTTCTGTAAAGCTGCTTTGAAACCATATGTATTGTGGAAAGTGCTATACAAATAAATTACTGAATAATTCAGTGGGTCACATAATTTGGTAAAACACTGGAGCTTCAAACTAGTTTTCTTCAGTAAGTGAAGAGATGTTTATTTTGAAATGTATGTCAATGACATTTTGTGGAAGTGAAAGTCTTTGTGTGTGGAGACTCCGCCCCTTTGACAGACTCTGTCCCTTTATGAGACTCCGCCCCTTTAGATGCCGCCGCCCACTTTTGGAGTTCTCCGGTCTGCAGCTATATCTACTTGGATTCATAGGGTCAAATAAAACCTAATGTCGTTATTTTTAAACTGCGTTAAAGTTAGCTTGCGTTAATGTATTATTGTCGCATTAACTTCGACAGCCCTAAATTCAATACAAGAGATATTTTCTTATGGGTTGAAGTCTAAAGTTTTTCCGCTCCGTTTTGATTGACAGGATACCAGAGGTGGAAAGAGTAATAAAATATTCTACTCAAGTAAAAGTACTACTAATTCAATGAAATTTTACTTAAGTACAAGTAAAATTACCGGTCTAAAAGTCTACTCAAGCAAAAGTAAAAAGCAAAAGTAGCTCATTTTACAGAGTCAAAGTTACTGAGTTACTTTTTTAACAGTGGGGTGGGCTGGGGGACTCTCCCGTGTAGGGTTGTAATGGTATGAGATTTTAACAGTATGATAACGTCTCAGAAAATATCACGGTTTACGATATTGATCAATTATTAAATAAACGATATTATTAAATTATGGTTATTATTATTAGCAGTTAAAATGACAGTTAAATTAATGTTTAAAAATGAAAAGTCAAACAGTTTTTTTTTTTGGTTCAAATGCTTTTATTATAAAAAACTTGAAACCATTTGTTTGTTCTGGGGCCGTATTCACAAAGCATTTTAAGGCTTAAAGTAGCTCCTAACTGCCGAATTTAGGAGCAACTCCTAAAAATAATGGGCGTGTCACTCCTAACTTTAGGACTCCTAATTTTTTTCACTAAGAGTAATTCACGAAGCATTTTAGCCCTAAAAGTAGCACCTAAGTCTGGGACAGCTTAAAAGAAGTCGAAAGGACTCTCACTAAGACCTATTCACAAAGGATTGTAGCGCATACCTCTCGCAGTCGTCCGGGGTCCGCGACACAAGAGGGAATGCTGCATTGATCTGCAAACAAATCCTCTCCCATGTCTCATGCTTAGTTTTACTTGATATCCCAGTGTCGAATTTCCCTTTTATTTATTTATGTATTTATTTATTTTTCAGCACCAACTGGGCCAGCAGCAGTAACTGATCCTTGTCATGATCCTGGTTCTCTTCTCGTGTTTTATTGGTCTCTGTCTCCCTCTTCTGGTCATTCTCTGTCTCTGTTCCCTCTAGTTCGCTCTCTTACTAATCTTCCCCAGCTCTTTCTCATCCTCTCATTATCGCACCTGTTCTCTATTCTCTATCATTAGCTACTCTCTATTTCTAGTCTCTCGTGTTTCTTTCTAGTTTGTCGGATTATTGTTGACCGTCATGTTCGTACCGCTGATGATTTCTCTCGTCATATGTTTTGTCCAGTCTAGTCCAGTTGTTGAGTATCTACCTGCATCTATACCAGTTCTGAGCGGTTACCTGTGTAAGGTCCAGAGGACGTGTGAGGGATCTGCGCTTCATCAGTTCTCCTTTGCTCTCTCACCACCAGCCCACGAGACATCTGCGTGCGCTTCTCTGTTCCTTCAAGAATATTTTGGGATTGTTTCTGTTTATCGGCCGTTGCGGCTCTGCCTTGTTTCATTAAAGACTGTTAACCTGCTTTTCGTCTCCTGAAGTTTCCTCACGCAGCAGTCCTCGTGACAATCCTGCGTCCAGTTGGGCTTTCTTTTCCGTTTTGGCGAGTTCATAATCCACCATCATTCAACTATTACATTACTTCAATAGGAGCAACATTTCCTTGCTTTAAGTAGTCTATTTAGGCTATGGAAGCTTGTTTCCGCCACAGAATGAAAAATAAAAAGGGTGATTGCGACTTTTTATCTCACAATTGCGACTTTATTTCTCACAATTCTGACTTCATATCTCGCAATTGTGAGATAAAAAGTCGCAAATTTTTTTAATTTTTTTTTTTTTTAATTCAGTGGCGAAAACAAGCTTCCATAGCCTACTAATAGGATGTCAATTAACCAAGCAAGTGTTAATGCAAGTGCCTTCACTGGGGCCTGCACAAACATGTCATTATATATGCATTTCGATGACATTACTATTATTATTTTGTGTAGGACACAGACCTATTTAGATGTCGTAATTCCATGATTTGTTGCGTCTGTTTTATGTTCCGCATGATGGCCCTGTCATCTCACATTCAATCACCGTGATCATTGCGAGGAAACTCGTGCATGAGAATTGACATCATCCATAGCAACGAAGACTCACTCTTAATTTAGGAGTTTTCATTTTTCCTTACTAAGAGTAGGTCTGAAAGGCGTTGTGAATAACCTTTAAGAGAAAACTCCTAGCTAAAATATTTTAGTGTGATTTAGGATTACTCCTAGTGGTAAAATAAAATTCTTTGTGAATACGGCCCCTGTTCATTAAAAATTTCAATAAAACGTGTTTAACTAATTTGAATAATTGATAATGAATTAGATTTACAATTTATTTTGAACATTATTATTATTAAAAAATGTAATAAATTATTAGAGTCCTATGAAATGTATTTTATTCAGAAAATTTGTTTTTTTATTAACACAAATGTATTATCAAAAACCATGGACAAAAAATATCTTCCATAAATATTGTTTAAATAAAATGTATTATTATTGTTGTTTTGAGAAGTACGTTCTATTGTAGGCCTACAATAGTAATATATTTATGAGAAAAAAGAATCGCCGGTGCAGCACAGATGTCTTAATACATTTATTTGAGGTGCATAGCAATGACTAACGTTTCAATGTAAAGTTACATCTTCACCAGAGTCCTTGGAGAAAATGGGCAATGAAGCTATTAATAAGGATCATCAACAGGTGTGATTGTGTGTCAAGGGGGCGTTAATAACCCAAAGACACACCCATCTAAACCAAGGTGCCACATTCACAAATCAGTCATTAAAGGGCAAGTGCCCACATACAAGTATCAAGCATAAAATGTACACAGTACAATGGGAATCGAAGTATCTTCATCTTACATAATGTATTTTAATATTTTAATAAGTTTAAATGTTTAGAGAACGAATGATAAACTCAATTCTTCATTTAGACCTAGAGGTTCAAGACTATTAAGTGTATGAATCCAAAACGCTTCCCTGCATAGAAGTTTATTGATAATATCACCACCTCTGGGTGTGGGTGTAATTTTCTCAATTCCCCAAAACTTCAATGATGCAGGGGAACCATGATTGGCCTGCTTATAATGCCTCGCCATGGCATATGTTACATTCTGGGTACGAATTGCTGTTTTGTGTTCAGCTATTCTTAGTTTAAGTTGACGTTTTGTTTGACCTATGTACACCAATCCACAGGGACACTTTAGAAGGTATACTACATGAGTACTGTTACAATTGATAAATGAAGAAATAGAATATTTCTTACCAGTACGTGGATGTGAAAAATCTTTGGCATTGGTCGAATTTGAGCATTGTGCACAGTTGCCACATTTATAAAAACCCAGAGGTGGACTCTGGAGCCAAGTAGTCGAGGATGGAGTAGTCATATCGGAGTGGACCAATCGGTCACGAATGTTACGAGCGCCTCTGAATATGAACATGGGTGGCTCAGCGCAGATGTCCTTAAGTGTCGGGTCACTGTTAAGAACATGCCAATGCTTACGGATAATGTTTTTTATTCTTCCTGCTGCTGGAGTGTAGCTAGTGGAAAAAGAATACTTTGGATGTAGTGTGAGGCTTAGGTTTTCTTCTTTAACAAGAGGTCTGTATTAAGAGCCCTATCCCATGCTTTAGTAATTTTAGATTTATCATAACCTCGTAGCTCGAATGCAGGCACTGTTCCCTGGTTGGCATTATACGGCTCATAGACTTGAGCTTGCTATGAGTGACATTCAAAGAAATTGGAGCTGCTGATCATTTTAAAATCCTCATGGATAAACTTTACTTGCTCTACCACACATCCAGCCTTAAAATGCAACCTTGAATTGGGACATCTTAGTCGAGCCGCATGAGGCAAACGGCCTCGAATTCCACAGCCTCCGAATTTGGACACCTGCAGTCAGACAGCTCAAAGGGCCCAGCATAATAAAGTTAACATGATTTCCTTGTGCTTTGGTGTACAGTAGCACAAATGAAAATGCTATATAAATGCTTCAGTTGTATTGATTTTTACCAGAAATATTTCTTTTAAACAAATTGGGTAACACGATTTCGATAGCCCACTTTAGACATACTATAAGAAACTTTTCAACTACATGTCAACTAGAACTCATTCAATTATTAGTAGACTGTCTGCTTAATATCTGCTAACACCATTTTGTTGGTCCCCCAACAGACAGGCTCATCATTTAAAACTTCACTTTCTCCATAGGGAGTTAACTTCAAGAACACTATGGTTGCATTCTATATGTGACTTGAAGTACAGGATGACTATGTTTCACCACATTGGCAGAATGAGGCACTTTCAAAGTCAAAAGCAGTTAAATCAGACATGCAGCAAAATGACAAGTCAGATACAACAAAGGATTGATTTGTCAGTTTTATTGAGAACCTGTCTTTTGCCCTTGAACCATTACAGGACCAAGTGAGGCCTTGCCTTCCCACTGAATGCCTAGAGAGAAAGAAAAAAAGCCAAGTTAGAGCACTTGAATCAAAAGCAACCATAGAAAGAGCAAAAGCTACCAACCTCCATAGGGAGAAGCAGCAAATTCACCATCAGGACCACATGTTGAGTCACAGCAACCACAAACTTGGTCGTTTCCATCAGCAGCAAACCACCTGCACCAAAACAAAGACATGAAACCTTGAACATGAGAAGTCTCAACTAACCCACCCCCCCCCCCACCCACAAAAAAAAAAACTCACATACCCATTAGCAAAAGAACAGGATTTGCGCTGAGCGTCACTAGGTGCAGAAGCAATGGTTGCCTTCAGAATACATGTTATGTAGATCTACAAGGGATGACAGACAAGTCACAAAACAAAAGCAGACAGGAGGAGAAGTCAAATTAACTCATGATATTTGTAGTACATACAGAAGGACTGTTGCCCTCCTGGAACATAAACGCCTCCAGCTGGAACTGGATCTTGTCAACCTGGGACCGAGGCATGAAGCGGGAGCTGGAAGCTGTAGTTTTGGCATCCACAAAGCACCTGACGACAAGCACAAAGAGCAACTCATGAATGTCAACTGTAAAGCATCAAGCAACTAGACCTTACCCATGACTCCGTGACAAAGTGGTTACAAAAGGCAACTTAAACAGTCCTACCGAAACAAGGGCCATGACCTTACCCATGATTCTCAATGAATGAATATCTCGGAAGGGAGTTCACATCAGGTACTTGAGTGGCCACACAGCGGTCCACAAACACACGGAGAGGCACATGATTGTACTGCTTCACAGATGCCTCAATGTTAATAACGCCACCCAGGAAATAGGAGTATGAAGGCCTCTGATAGGACCAATCATCTACACAGAATAAAACACTTTAGGCACACCCACAATTGCAAGGGTAAAGGTTTAATTTATTGAAAGAAAAAACCTGTACCAACCCATCATGATCTTCAGGGAGAACAGCAAGACTTCTTCACCAACCTCTGTTGAGGCATAAGGGACCCAAGTTGGCCTCAAGGCATCACTGCTTACATTTTGGAGCCTGCGGTTCATGAAAGAACCCATTAAATGGTCTCCCAGTTACACGGGAAAGTGCAGAAAGTCAGAGATCCCCTACCTTTGATAATGGCATTGTACACCAACAATTGCACCATCGGCCCGGGTAATCGGAGTACCTGCAAGCGCCTCAGGGGTGTAGGTAAGAGAGAAGGTGTAGACAAGCTCATCCTCATTCATCTGTAATACAAATTGTGGTTACCAAGAGGGTCACCCCAAAGTCTTTACATAAACCAAGACCATGCACTCATATTGTTATGAATGGGAGAAGGTGCACTGTGCAGTATGGTGGAATTCCTAAAGAGCAAGTCGACAAATAGTAAATTCACATACCACAGCTGCCCTCAGAAGCTCCAGTGTTACTAAAGATAGTCAATGTTTTGGAGACATGCATTAAGGACTGAACATGCACATTTTGCTGTTCCAGGGTAAAACCAGCTTTAACACTATTAAGGCACAAGATTTATTGTTGTTTCTTAAAGGACAATTCTGGCCAAAAATGAACCTAGGGCTAAATGACACATGGGTACAGAGTCATTTTCATGATAATCGAATGTACCCAGTTTTAATGTTATTTTTAGTTTAACCACAGATAGCTTATAACGCTAGTGTATGGGCCATCGAATAAGTACGAATTCTCAGGCTCAAAATAGCCCCACACTAACACTGTAGCATAATGAGGGTCCCTACCTGCAAACCGAAGCATTGAGAATTTAAGTGTACAGACAGTTTAAGAAGATACTTTTTAAAGACAGTACACTTCACGTATACAAGCAGGAGCCATCTTTGGAAAAAGATGGGTCTCGACCAGTCGAACCACGGACGCCGTGCTACGTGACCTGAACTGTGACTATCGACCAGCACGTAGCACGGCGTTCGGGGTTCGACACGGTTTTCCAAAGATGGCTCCTGCTCGTATATGCGTAGTGTACTGTCTTTATAAAGCATCTTCTTATTTGTAAGTGTACAGACAGTTTAAGTTCTCAATGCTTCGGTTTGCAGGTAGGGACCCTCATTATGCTACTGTGTTAGTGTAGGGCTATTTTGAGCCTTGTTAGTGGTATTAACTAGCGATTTTTATTTGTACTTATTCGATGCCCCATACACTAGCGTTATAAACTGATCTGTGGTTAAACTAAAAGTAACTTTAAAACAGGGTACATTCGATTTTCATGAAAATGGTCGAACTCGGTACCCATATGTTATTTAGCCCTAGGTTTATTTTTGGCAGGAATTGTCCTTTAAGCTCCTTTCATACCCCTTGTGGAATAGTTTACGTGAGATGTTGGTTTGAAGGGTTATTTAAAGGCAAGTAACTTAAATTCAGGATTTACCCATTCAAATAGATAGAACTTGGTCTTAGCTGCCCTGGCATTGTAAAACCAAGTGAACTGACTTCCCTTGAAAGGTCCTCTGCCACAACAAATATCCCATTAATATGTATCTGTTCTTACCATCAGCACGCTGTTGCAGTCCTGTAATTCATACTCAAAGATGAGCACTCTTGACCCAGGATCCTGACCAACAACAGGACATCCACCTAAAGACAGACCAGTTGGCTGGATCAACTGACCATTGCTGAAAAAGTCCTGCTGGACCTCTACGAGAACCCGGCTCTCGCCACATTGAACCGCTACGCTGCTGGGAGTCACGGGTTGCCTCAACTGGAAGTCCACCGCCAACTCGCTCTGCACCTCGGGAACGATGGGATACCTCCAATCCAAAGGCTTCACTGGACCCTGCAACAGCTGCTTCTCCTGAAGGCCAAAAGGATCCTGCAAAGGGCTTTTGGAGTCGGGACCCAAAGGACTCTGAAACTGAGAAGCCACTTGCAAAGGGTTCCAGAGCCCTAGAGGAGAAAGGGCAGGACTTCTGGAAGCTGGAACTGATTTTGGCCCCATGCTTCTTGGACTATGACTATAGCTCAAACTTCCAAAGACATCAGGCAGATCAAATGCAACAATTGCAGCAACCGCCACTAAGACAACTTTCAGGAACCCCATCCTAACAAGCTTTGACACAAACACCAGTGCTTGGCTTTGCCATTTTGTACAGCTTTGAGTTAAGGTGACTCCACCCCTTTTACCTTCATTGATTATCCTTGATTCTCCTCTGGACCTGTAGAGTGTATGCATCTTGGGGACGCACCAATCTGCACATTTTTTATGCTCCTGTCCAAATACCAGAGGTGGAGAGAGTAACAAAATATTCTACTCAAGTAAAAGTACTACTACTTCAATACTTAAGTACAAGTAAAATAACCGGTCTAAAAGTCTACTCAAGCAAAAGTAAAAAGTAGCTCATTTTAAAATTTACTGAGATTCAAATTTACTGAATTACTTTTTTTAACAGCGGGGTGGGCTGGGGGACTCTCCCGTGTAGGGTTGTAATGGTATCAGATTTTAACAGTATGATAACGTCTCCGAAAATATCAAGGTTTACGGTATTAATCAATTATTAAATAAATAAACGGTATTATTAAATTATGGTTATTATTATTATCATCAGTTAAAATGACAGTTAAATTAATGTTTAAAAGTTAAGTCAAACAGTTTTTTGTTTTTTTGGTTCAAATGCTTTTATTATAACAAACTTGAAACCAATAGCCTACAATAGTAATATATTTCTGTCATAATTACTCCTAGTTAAACCGAACTTGTATTTTGATGGGTTGTAGTGGAGACCTGTTTCAGAGTGTATTTAACAATGGTTTTTCTCAAATAAAATGATAAAAATGCTCATTAGGCGTTCTCTCAGAGCAGATCTGGAAATGTTCATGTACTCATATTGTTTGTGAGATGCTGAAAACACCATGAGCGGCACGCGTACTTGAGTATGTAGAAGTAGACGAAACAGTGCAGCTCATTCACACAGAGGCACGCAGAACAAGCAGATTATATATTTACATTGCAGTATTTTTGATTCATCAAAGATTTTTAATTTCAGAGAAATTCCAATTTTAAATAATTGGCCATCCCAGAAAAAAATGTCACCCGTTAATGACACAATATCCACGCTATCCTCGGTTTCCGCTCGTACTGCCATAGCCATGACGTAACCATGGCGACAGACGTGGACAACTGCGTAGTGCGTAACGTTTAGCGGCACGCTGTTCTTGTTTCGTTCAAACATAGACCATGGCAAGCAGACTTTGGGACAAAAAAGGAGAACTAAAATGAGGATCAATATCGGCATGGTGTTTTTGAGATGCCGAGAGCTCCACGTCCGCGACTAACTTGGACTTGACAGATCTTCACGAGTCACGACTTGACAGCGACACCGCTCTTGCACATACTTTATTAGACATTAGCGACCCCTAGCGGCGAAAAAAAAATACATATTGTATCTTTAATGATTGGATTCCGGGATTTCCCTCTGCATCACGGAAATCATTCGGCCTTAAGTTATAAACGGGACATACCTTTATCTGCACGGAGGGAAGGTGGTTTATTTGTTTCCTCCTATTGCAGCCACTTTGCATCCACATATTTAGCAAATTGGATATCTATTCTCGAGGACAACCACGTTGTAACTGCCTTTGTCGCCAGTTTATTTCTGTATTAGCACTTTTACTGTTTTGTTTCTTCTGAATTTAATGTTAACAGCAAGACGGAACTAATTATTGGTTCCGCTCTGAGGTTCCGGCCGGGCGCTTTTGAGCGACGCGCTGAGGAAAAACTTGACGGCGAAAGAGACTGATTTATCCGCTGTTGTCGTGTTTAAGTGCATAAGTTTACAAGAAAATAGGCAGAAGAAGATACCGAAGATTTGAAAGAATGTTTAGCACCTCTATGTGATAAGCAGCAATGAGGTTTGTTGACCGTTTATTTTGCTGTGAGGGTGTTTGTGTTTACATATGTTTTCATGTGTAATTGTTTTGATGTGTATAACATATAAAGTGTCTAACGTTAGCTGTATATGGCCTTGATTATTACCCAATATGTGTGAGACATGCATATAGCATTATTTTTGTTAATTTATATTTTCTTTCTTCAACCAGTTCTCACGAGTTGACCAGCATTAAAGCCCTGTATTCTAACCAAGACCTCTTGCCTCATGTCTGTCACTGGAGGAGCTACAGTGAGAACTCATCTGCTCTGCATGAGTAGACGAGGAAGACAGTACCAAAGAGCCGTGATCCATGGACAAGAAGGGACATCTCTACATCCAAAGGTGTGCATCTGCCCGTGACATTTACACATCCGCAGCATCCACAGAAGACTCCAGGTGCCTTACCACGAATCCGGCTGAAGCCAAGAAGCTTAAATATTTCCCACAAGAGACTGTGACACATTCTTTTATGCCGTCATATTCATATGGTATAGTTGCATGCATGTTTAAGTGTTAACTAAGATGCAACTAAGAGACTTGAAATGAAAATGTTCTGCACAAATTTTTCTGAATTTTGCATTTTGTAGAATAATGAGATATAGATTTGTGTGAAGTAGATCTGAACATTTTCTAAAAGCTAATAAGTGGTAGAAAGTTTATAAATGTGAATAGCTAATGAGAAGTGAATCACTTAGCTTCTGGCCAAATTACATTTAACCCAAAATTAAGTACACCAAGTAACAATGTCAGAGCCTAGTCATACCTCTAGCAGAAAGCAGGTTAGTGCAGGAAAAAATATAGAGCAGCAGTGCATAGACATGCAACCACAGGCCACTAAAGGCACAAGAGCTGATGACCACACTTCCTCACAAGAACCACGAAGAAGCCAAAGAGTCCGAAAATTAACGGAAAAGGGCAAAGAACTGTACAGTGAGCAAATAAGAAGATTTGCTCACCGTTTCACTGTGAGCTATGAGGAGTGGAAGGCTATCGCTAAGGACGCCAAGCAAGCCCTGAGTGGACAATGCTCTAACAACCTGCTACATGAGTACATCAGCAAAGTAAGCGTAGCTTCAAAGAATCTAAACATTGCTTATGAAGAGTTGAGGCACATAGGCAACCCTGACCAGGAAACACGTCGCAGAATTGACACCTGTGATGCAGTAACCAGGAAGATCATCCATAGCGCAAAAGATCGTTTGGAGACAGCAGATAACGGTGGAGGAAATGAAGAACAAGGCCACAGGGCGACACCGTCTACATTCAAGTCTGTAGCCTCAGACAAGATGAGTGTCAAATCCCAAATCACCAAGTCCTCTCATGCTCAAGGCAGCTCCAGACATTCAAGTCGGATTTCTGCTAGCAGACAAGATGCCGCTGCTGAAGTTGCTGCCAATGAAGCTACTCTAGAAGTACTACTAGAACAAGAGTGTTGCATTGAGGAATTGGAAAAGCTTGAAGCTGAAGCTGCAGAGAGACAAAAGGTGCTAGATGCAAAGCGCAGACAACTGGAGCGACTAGAGACAGTTAAAAAGTTAAAAGCTGCTAAGGCACGTCAGCGAGTGTATGATCAGAGTGAGTGCTCAGATGAAGAAATAAGCAGTCTACTCCATCAAAGTGTCTGTATTAAGGAAAGAGAAGAAGTGAAACATGAAAATAGTCTGTTGCAGCACCATTCCTCACCACAAGACTGGGCACACTCAAAGCAAGATGACAGTACAGCAGCTCTTGTTAGAGCACTTGCAGAGTCCATCAGCACAGGTCGTCTTCCTATACCTGAACCAACAATATTCAGTGGCGACCCACTCAGATTCAATGACTGGAAGGTTTCGTTTCAGACACTCATTGATCGGAAAAACATTCCAACTGAAGAAAAGATATATTACTTGCGAAAGTATGTGGGTGGACCTGCTAAAAGGGCTATAGAGAGCTACTTCCTGCTTGGTTCAGAGTCAGCCTATCATGCAGCATGGAGGATCCTCGAGGAAAGATATGGGAATCCATTCCTCATAGCCAAAGCCTTCAGAGACAAGCTGGAGGGATGGCCCAAGATAAGCTCCAAATGCAGTATCGAACTTCAAGAGTTTGCTGATTTCCTTCGGAGCTGTGAGGCTGCTATGACTCAGTTCAGAAGCCTCAATGTACTTAATGACTGCAATGAGAACCAGAAGTTACTTGCGAAGCTTCCAGACTGGCTGACCTCGAGATGGAACAGAAAGGTAATAGAAGTGGAGGAAGAAAGTCACACATTCCCAAGCTTCCAGCAGTTTGTAGAGTTTCTCACACGTGAAGCTAAGATTGCAAATAACCCAATAACATCTTTCCATGCTCTGAAACCCGCTGAAGATAAGCAGATCAAGGTTTTAAAGAACAGAGCTGTAGGAGCTAAAGTACTAGCAACTAACTCAGATGAAAAGGCTTCCTCCACAAGCTGTTTCTTTTGTGAGAAGTCAGGACACAGTCTACACAAGTGTTGGAAGTTTATGGATAAGACCATCTCTGAGCGAATCAAGTTTGTTCAAGGGATGAAGTTGTGCTTTGGCTGTCTGAGGCCTGGCCATCGCTCAAAAGAGTGTGAAAATAGGAAGATCTGCGATACTTGTGAGAAAGGACATCCAACCTGCTTACACGATAATCGCAGCAAAGAAAGAGGAATGTCAACAAGGACTGGTAGGGAAATGGAGCGTGACAAGTCAAGAGAAGGAACAACAGATCGTTCACAAGAAAAGATGACAAGAACTCCACGTGAGGTAACATCTAACAGAGTTATCCAGAACGTTAAAAGCACCTATACATCCTCAGTCATTCCTGTGTGGTTGTCAACTACAAGTAAGCCAAATCATGAAGTTCTTGTGTACGCCCTCCTCGATACACAGAGTGACACAACCTTCATCCTTGAAGAGACAGTAAAGGTGCTTCACACTAAAAATGAACCAGTCCAGTTAAAGCTCTCCACAATGACTTCAAGAAATACAGTGGTGTCTAGCAGAAAGCTGACTGATCTACAAATAAGAGGATTCTACTCGGATAAGGTAATCTCTCTGCCAGTAACTTACTCAAGAGAATTCATCCCTGCAAACAGAGATCATATTCCCACACCAGAGACTGCCAAGTCATGGTCTCACCTTGAGCACATTGCAGATGAAATTGCTCCTCTACAGAGCTGTGATGTCGGTCTACTAATTGGCTACAACTGTCCTCAAGCTCTTGTACCAAGACAAGTGGTTGCTGGAGAAGAAAGTGAGCCCTTTGCTCAGAGAACAGACTTGGGTTGGAGTATAGTTGGTTATGGCAACCCATGTCTTGACTTTGGAGATGCTTTTGGAACAAGTCACCAGGTCATTGTGAAGCAAGTGATATCAGTTCTTCCAAATCTCCCAAGCGAAGTGCACTATGTCTGTAGAACACAGATCAAGGAAGTAATCCTTCCTACAGACGTCATCAAGGTGTTGGAATCTGATTTTGTAGAAAGGGCTTCGGAAGATGAACACCTTTCTCAAGAGGATCTTCAGTTCATGTCAATTATGGAAAGTGGCATCAGACTCAAGGATGACGGGCACTATGAAATGCCACTTCCCTTCAAGAAAGGAAGACCAAACTTACCAGATAACAAGATATGTGGCATCCACCGTCTTAGATGTCTGGAGAAAAAGTTAAAGGGAAATGAACAGTACTACAAAGACTATAAGGCCTTCATGGATGAGACAATAGCTCGTGGAGATGCCGAGCTTGTCCCTGAAGAGGATATCAACAAGACTCCAGCGTGGTACATTCCCCACCATGGGGTGTATCATCCCCAAAAGCCTGGTAAGATCCGTGTCGTTTTTGACTGCTCCGTAAGGTTTAAAGGGACATCGCTGAATGACCATCTCCTGACTGGCCCAGAGTTAACAAACACCTTGGTGGGAGTTTTGTGTCGGTTCAGAAAGGGTCGTGTGGCAGTTATGTGTGACATAGAACGAATGTTCCACCAGTTCCATGTTAAGCAACAGGACCAAGATTATCTCAGATTCTTGTGGTGGAAGGATGGAGATCTTAAAACCCAGCCCTCCATTTATCGAATGAAGGTCCACTTGTTCGGTGCAGCTTCATCACCTGGATGTGCTAACTATGGCCTGAAGCATCTTGCCGCTCAAGGACAAGAACGCTTTAGAGAAGAAACCATCAGGTTCATCCAGAAGAACTTCTACGTCGATGATGGATTGACAAGTGTAGAATCTGAAGACCAAGCAATCCAACTAGTGAATGAAGCAAGAGAGCTTTGTCGCACGGGCAAACTTCGACTGCACAAGTTCATCTCCAACAGCAAAGAAGTCTTAGACACAATTCCTGAGGAAGAGTGTGCTAAAGCTGTCAAGGATTTGACCATGATGTTGGGAGAACCACTGATGGAAAGAGCACTAGGGGTACAGTGGTGTGTGACTTCTGATGAGCTGCAGTTTAGAGTGGTTGTCAAAGAAAATCCACTTACACGCAGAGGGGTTCTGTCCACAGTTGCTTCTGTGTATGACCCACTTGGATTTGTGGCACCCTTTATCCTGGTAGGAAAGAAGATCATGCAGCAGATGTGTCGTGACAAGCTCAGTTGGGATGATCCTTTGCCTGATGACCTTCGACCCCTGTGGGAGTCTTGGGTGCAAGATCTAAAAAACTTGGCTGAGGTGAGAGTCCAAAGATACTATCTGCCATCAAGCTTCAAGGTCCAGCATTATGAGCTCCACCACTTCTCTGATGCCAGCGTGTCAGGCTATGGAGAGTGCTCGTATTTAAGAGCAGTCAGTACATCAGGTGAGGTCCACTGCTCCTTAGTCATGGGAAAGTCAAGAGTTGCTCCTACTAAAGTCATGACTATACCAAGACTCGAGCTGTCAGCAGCAGTGGTAGCAGTCCGGACCAGTGACATGCTTAAGAAAGAACTAGAAATAGACTGCCAACTAGAATGCTTCTGGACTGATTCAAAGGTTGTACTTGGGTACATCAGTAATGAAGCCAGAAGATTTCATGTTTTTGTAGCAAATAGAGTTGAGCGCATTAAACTAAGTACAGAGGCCGGACAATGGAGATATGTAGCTTCAGAAGACAACCCAACTGACCACGCCACAAGGGGTGTCACGGCAAAACAACTCACAGCTTCTAACTGGTTCACAGGTCCAGAGTTTCTTTGGAAGAAAGAGTTACCAACTGGAGTTGTCATGGTGGGAGAGATCGAGAGCAGTGACCCAGAGGTCAAGAAAGCTCAGGTTCATGACACTCAGGCAAAGGAAGCAAAAACACTTCTAGAGCGTCTACACAAGTTCTCAGACTGGGCAAGATTGGTGAAAGCTGTTGCCAGACTCAAGCGCCTTGCTAAGGAAATCAAAGGTCTCAAGCCAAAGTCCTGTGAGGCCTCGAGCTTGGAGGAAAGGAAAGAGGCGGAGCTGACTATAATCAAGATGGTGCAGGAAGCAACTCTCTCTCAAGAAGTTCAACACCTTAGACATCATAAGGAGACAAAGCTCAAAGACAAGGTCAGCCAGCTGCACAAACTATGTCCGTTCCTGGATGATCAAGGTGTAATCAGAGTAGGAGGCCGCTTAGCTCATGCTGCCCTACATCCACATGTGAGTCATCCAGCAATCCTTCCTAGAGACAGTCATGTTTCTGCATTGCTCATCAAGCACTATCATGAAAGAGTGTACCATCAAGGTCGAGGAATGACTATTAATGAGCTCCGAGCCAATGGCATATGGATCCTGGGTTGCAGCAAACTTGTTTCATCCCATATTCACAAGTGCACAAGTTGCAGAAAGTTCCGAAGATGCACAGAGCAACAAAGGATGGCAGACCTTCCAGAAGATCGGATGGAAACAACTGCGCCATTCACTTACTGTGGAATGGACTGCTTCGGACCGTTTCACATTAAGGAAGGAAGAAAGGAGCTAAAGCGTTATGGGCTGTTGCTCACCTGCATGTGTTCCAGAGGAGTTCACATTGAAGCACTTGATGACTTGACCTCAGATGCCTTTATAAATGCTCTACGTTCATTCATCGCCATTCGTGGATCAGTAAGGCAGATAAGATGTGATCAAGGGACAAACTTTGTCGGAGCAAGGCGTGAGTTCATTGAAGCATTGAAACAGATGGATCAAGAGGAGCTCAAAGATTTGGGCTGCGAGTTCATCATGAACACCCCGGCCTCAAGTCATATGGGTGGGGTCTGGGAAAGACAGATCCGCACTATCAGAAGTGTCCTGGCGTCCATTCTACAACAGTCGTCCAGACAACTTGACTCCTCTTCCCTACGAACATTTTTATATGAGGCCATGGCAGTTGTGAATAGCAGACCTCTAACCACCGATCATCTGAACGATTCTACTAGTCCAGAGCCCTTGACACCAAACCACATCTTGACCATGAAATCCACAATCATTCTCCCTCCTCCTGGAAAGTTTGTCAAGGAGGATCTCTACCTCCGCAAAAGATGGCGCAGAGTTCAACTCTTAACCAACAACTTTTGGGTCCGGTGGAAAAAGGAGTACCTCTTAAATCTCCAACACAGACAGAAGTGAACCAAAGATCGCAGAAATGCAAAGGTCGGTGACATTGTTCTGTTGCAAGATGCTGCTACACCGCGAAAGCAATGGAAGCTAGCAAGAGTCATCGAGGTGTATCCTGGAAGTGATGAAAGAGTGAGGAGACTCAAGTTACTTATCAGTGACTCCTCCCTGGATGGAAGAGGAAAGCGTACATCCAAGCCTGTTTACCTGGAGAGACCCATTCAGAAAACAGTTACATTGATAGAAGCAGACTGATGGTTCAATCATACACGCAAACACAGTTTATTAGTTGTTTATTAGGATAGAGTTCAATTTAATTTATTCATGCAATATGTTTGTCTCCAAGTTTAAGAAATCACTGGTGATTTGGTGGGAGTGTAACTGCCTTTGTCGCCAGTTTATTTCTGTATTAGCACTTTTACTGTTTTGTTTCTTCTGAATTTAATGTTAACAGCAAGACGGAACTAATTATTGGTTCTGCTCTGAGGTTCCGGCCGGGCGCTTTTGAGCGACGCGCTGAGGAAAAACTTGACGGCGAAAGAGACTGATTTATCCGCTGTTGTCGTGTTTAAGTGCATAAGTTTACAAGAAAATAGGCAGAAGAAGATACCGAAGATTTGAAAGAATGTTTAGCACCTCTATGTGATAAGCAGCAATGAGGTTTGTTGACCGTTTATTTTGCTGTGAGGGTGTTTGTGTTTACATATGTTTTCATGTGTAATTGTTTTGATGTGTATAACATATAAAGTGTCTAACGTTAGCTGTATATGGCCTTGATTATTACCCAATATGTGTGAGACATGCATATAGCATTATTTTTGTTAATTTATATTTTCTTTCTTCAACCAGTTCTCACGGGTTGACCAGCATTAAAGCCCTGTATTCTAACCAAGACCTCTTGCCTCATGTCTGTCACTGGAGGAGCTACACACGTGTTATTTCTACATCCAAAGTGTTTCCATACTCGCCATGGTTCGCTACATAAGAATTCGACGGCGTTTCAGGTCTGCATCACTTTTTTTGCCTGTTTGTTCTCCCATCCTTGTAGTGAACGCCTCTCCTAACGCATTGCCATGGCAACCGCAGACTGCCCGCAGCGCGATCCATAACATCCACCAGTTCAGCATGCACCGGGCTGAGTGTCTGACAGGGTTCAGAATCTATCTGATTATCATCACCCTCATCAGTCATCTCCTCCTGACGAAAGAGGTGATTGTCATGTTTGCAAGGCGCCCTTATATTCTAAGTCAGCGGCTGGCGCCCGGTCAATATGATTGCCGTGATTTGATAGTAATTTCAGACACCAGTCACGCCTGAGGCATTCCCCAAAGCATCATTGATGCAGTGCGAGTTCCCTTTCGAAAGGGAACATGTTTACAGCCTGGTAAAAACAAATTTTTGGTCTATATAGCTAATTTTGCCCTTCATGACAACTTTGAGGGGGGTGATTTTTTTATAACTCATCCATTTAAATTATAGTAAGCCTTAAAGTTCTGCGTAATTAAGGGCGTGGCCACTTGATTGATAGGTGGATTGTAGCTGATGTAACCACTAGCCGTTCGTCTGTCGTCAGTTAGCGTCATGTCACCTCAGCTAAGCCGCCTCGCTGCCCATTTTTGCTTATCTGGGAGCGCGGCCAAGATGGTGACAGCTGGTTCCACCCACTATGGGCTTCAAAAATGCTCTTCAGAAACCAACGGGTGACGTCACGGACACTACGCCCATATTTTTTTACAGTCTATGGACTATAGTAAGCACTGTATTGAGCTAAGCGTAATCGTGTAGACTTGCATTTTCTGTAAAGCTGCTTTGAAACAATATGTATTGTGGAAAGTGCTATACAAATAAATTACTGAATAATTCAGTGGGTCACATAATTTGGTAAAACACTGGAGCTTCAAACTAGTTTTCTTCAGTAAGTGAAGAGATGTTTATTTTGAAATGTATGTCAATGACATTTTGTGGAAGTGAAAGTCTTTGTGTGTGGAGACTCCGCCCCTTTGACAGACTCTGTCCCTTTATGAGACTCCGCCCCTTTAGATGCCGCCGCCCACTTTTGGAGTTCTCCGGTCTGCAGCTATATCTACTTGGATTCATAGGGTCAAATAAAACCTAATGTCGTTATTTTTAAACTGCGTTAAAGTTAGCTTGCGTTAATGTATTATTGTCGCATTAACTTCGACAGCCCTAAATTCAATACAAGAGATATTTTCTTATGGGTTGAAGTCTAAAGTTTTTCCGCTCCGTTTTGATTGACAGGATACCAGAGGTGGAAAGAGTAATAAAATATTCTACTCAAGTAAAAGTACTACTAATTCAATGAAATTTTACTTAAGTACAAGTAAAATTACCGGTCTAAAAGTCTACTCAAGCAAAAGTAAAAAGCAAAAGTAGCTCATTTTACAGAGTCAAAGTTACTGAGTTACTTTTTTAACAGTGGGGTGGGCTGGGGGACTCTCCCGTGTAGGGTTGTAATGGTATGAGATTTTAACAGTATGATAACGTCTCAGAAAATATCACGGTTTACGATATTGATCAATTATTAAATAAACGATATTATTAAATTATGGTTATTATTATTAGCAGTTAAAATGACAGTTAAATTAATGTTTAAAAATGAAAAGTCAAACAGTTTTTTTTTTTTTTTTGGTTCAAATGCTTTTATTATAAAAAACTTGAAACCATTTGTTTGTTCTGGGGCCGTATTCACAAAGCATTTTAAGGCTTAAAGTAGCTCCTAACTGCCGAATTTAGGAGCAACTCCTAAAAATAATGGGCGTGTCACTCCTAACTTTAGGACTCCTAATTTTTTTCACTAAGAGTAATTCACGAAGCATTTTAGCCCTAAAAGTAGCACCTAAGTCTGGGACAGCTTAAAAGAAGTCGAAAGGACTCTCACTAAGACCTATTCACAAAGGATTGTAGCGCATACCTCTCGCAGTCGTCCGGGGTCCGCGACACAAGAGGGAATGCTGCATTGATCTGCAAACAAATCCTCTCCCATGTCTCATGCTTAGTTTTACTTGATATCCCAGTGTCGAATTTCCCTTTTATTTATTTATGTATTTATTTATTTTTCAGCACCAACTGGGCCAGCAGCAGTAACTGATCCTTGTCATGATCCTGGTTCTCTTCTCGTGTTTTATTGGTCTCTGTCTCCCTCTTCTGGTCATTCTCTGTCTCTGTTCCCTCTAGTTCGCTCTCTTACTAATCTTCCCCAGCTCTTTCTCATCCTCTCATTATCGCACCTGTTCTCTATTCTCTATCATTAGCTACTCTCTATTTCTAGTCTCTCGTGTTTCTTTCTAGTTTGTCGGATTATTGTTGACCGTCATGTTCGTACCGCTGATGATTTCTCTCGTCATATGTTTTGTCCAGTCTAGTCCAGTTGTTGAGTATCTACCTGCATCTATACCAGTTCTGAGCGGTTACCTGTGTAAGGTCCAGAGGACGTGTGAGGGATCTGCGCTTCATCAGTTCTCCTTTGCTCTCTCACCACCAGCCCACGAGACATCTGCGTGCGCTTCTCTGTTCCTTCAAGAATATTTTGGGATTGTTTCTGTTTATCGGCCGTTGCGGCTCTGCCTTGTTTCATTAAAGACTGTTAACCTGCTTTTCGTCTCCTGAAGTTTCCTCACGCAGCAGTCCTCGTGACAATCCTGCGTCCAGTTGGGCTTTCTTTTCCGTTTTGGCGAGTTCATAATCCACCATCATTCAACTATTACATTACTTCAATAGGAGCAACATTTCCTTGCTTTAAGTAGTCTATTTAGGCTATGGAAGCTTGTTTCCGCCACAGAATGAAAAATAAAAAGGGTGATTGCGACTTTTTATCTCACAATTGCGACTTTATTTCTCACAATTCTGACTTCATATCTCGCAATTGTGAGATAAAAAGTCGCAAATTTTTTTAATTTTTTTTTTTTTTAATTCAGTGGCGAAAACAAGCTTCCATAGCCTACTAATAGGATGTCAATTAACCAAGCAAGTGTTAATGCAAGTGCCTTCACTGGGGCCTGCACAAACATGTCATTATATATGCATTTCGATGACATTACTATTATTATTTTGTGTAGGACACAGACCTATTTAGATGTCGTAATTCCATGATTTGTTGCGTCTGTTTTATGTTCCGCATGATGGCCCTGTCATCTCACATTCAATCACCGTGATCATTGCGAGGAAACTCGTGCATGAGAATTGACATCATCCATAGCAACGAAGACTCACTCTTAATTTAGGAGTTTTCATTTTTCCTTACTAAGAGTAGGTCTGAAAGGCGTTGTGAATAACCTTTAAGAGAAAACTCCTAGCTAAAATATTTTAGTGTGATTTAGGATTACTCCTAGTGGTAAAATAAAATTCTTTGTGAATACGGCCCCTGTTCATTAAAAATTTCAATAAAACGTGTTTAACTAATTTGAATAATTGATAATGAATTAGATTTACAATTTATTTTGAACATTATTATTATTAAAAAATGTAATAAATTATTAGAGTCCTATGAAATGTATTTTATTCAGAAAATTTGTTTTTTTATTAACACAAATGTATTATCAAAAACCATGGACAAAAAATATCTTCCATAAATATTGTTTAAATAAAATGTATTATTATTGTTGTTTTGAGAAGTACGTTCTATTGTAGGCCTACAATAGTAATATATTTATGAGAAAAAAGAATCGCCGGTGCAGCACAGATGTCTTAATACATTTATTTGAGGTGCATAGCAATGACTAACGTTTCAATGTAAAGTTACATCTTCACCAGAGTCCTTGGAGAAAATGGGCAATGAAGCTATTAATAAGGATCATCAACAGGTGTGATTGTGTGTCAAGGGGGCGTTAATAACCCAAAGACACACCCATCTAAACCAAGGTGCCACATTCACAAATCAGTCATTAAAGGGCAAGTGCCCACATACAAGTATCAAGCATAAAATGTACACAGTACAATGGGAATCGAAGTATCTTCATCTTACATAATGTATTTTAATATTTTAATAAGTTTAAATGTTTAGAGAACGAATGATAAACTCAATTCTTCATTTAGACCTAGAGGTTCAAGACTATTAAGTGTATGAATCCAAAACGCTTCCCTGCATAGAAGTTTATTGATAATATCACCACCTCTGGGTGTGGGTGTAATTTTCTCAATTCCCCAAAACTTCAATGATGCAGGGGAACCATGATTGGCCTGCTTATAATGCCTCGCCATGGCATATGTTACATTCTGGGTACGAATTGCTGTTTTGTGTTCAGCTATTCTTAGTTTAAGTTGACGTTTTGTTTGACCTATGTACACCAATCCACAGGGACACTTTAGAAGGTATACTACATGAGTACTGTTACAATTGATAAATGAAGAAATAGAATATTTCTTACCAGTACGTGGATGTGAAAAATCTTTGGCATTGGTCGAATTTGAGCATTGTGCACAGTTGCCACATTTATAAAAACCCAGAGGTGGACTCTGGAGCCAAGTAGTCGAGGATGGAGTAGTCATATCGGAGTGGACCAATCGGTCACGAATGTTACGAGCGCCTCTGAATATGAACATGGGTGGCTCAGCGCAGATGTCCTTAAGTGTCGGGTCACTGTTAAGAACATGCCAATGCTTACGGATAATGTTTTTTATTCTTCCTGCTGCTGGAGTGTAGCTAGTGGAAAAAGAATACTTTGGATGTAGTGTGAGGCTTAGGTTTTCTTCTTTAACAAGAGGTCTGTATTAAGAGCCCTATCCCATGCTTTAGTAATTTTAGATTTATCATAACCTCGTAGCTCGAATGCAGGCACTGTTCCCTGGTTGGCATTATACGGCTCATAGACTTGAGCTTGCTATGAGTGACATTCAAAGAAATTGGAGCTGCTGATCATTTTAAAATCCTCATGGATAAACTTTACTTGCTCTACCACACATCCAGCCTTAAAATGCAACCTTGAATTGGGACATCTTAGTCGAGCCGCATGAGGCAAACGGCCTCGAATTCCACAGCCTCCGAATTTGGACACCTGCAGTCAGACAGCTCAAAGGGCCCAGCATAATAAAGTTAACATGATTTCCTTGTGCTTTGGTGTACAGTAGCACAAATGAAAATGCTATATAAATGCTTCAGTTGTATTGATTTTTACCAGAAATATTTCTTTTAAACAAATTGGGTAACACGATTTCGATAGCCCACTTTAGACATACTATAAGAAACTTTTCAACTACATGTCAACTAGAACTCATTCAATTATTAGTAGACTGTCTGCTTAATATCTGCTAACACCATTTTGTTGGTCCCCCAACAGACAGGCTCATCATTTAAAACTTCACTTTCTCCATAGGGAGTTAACTTCAAGAACACTATGGTTGCATTCTATATGTGACTTGAAGTACAGGATGACTATGTTTCACCACATTGGCAGAATGAGGCACTTTCAAAGTCAAAAGCAGTTAAATCAGACATGCAGCAAAATGACAAGTCAGATACAACAAAGGATTGATTTGTCAGTTTTATTGAGAACCTGTCTTTTGCCCTTGAACCATTACAGGACCAAGTGAGGCCTTGCCTTCCCACTGAATGCCTAGAGAGAAAGAAAAAAAGCCAAGTTAGAGCACTTGAATCAAAAGCAACCATAGAAAGAGCAAAAGCTACCAACCTCCATAGGGAGAAGCAGCAAATTCACCATCAGGACCACATGTTGAGTCACAGCAACCACAAACTTGGTCGTTTCCATCAGCAGCAAACCACCTGCACCAAAACAAAGACATGAAACCTTGAACATGAGAAGTCTCAACTAACCCACCCCCCCCCCCACCCACAAAAAAAAAAACTCACATACCCATTAGCAAAAGAACAGGATTTGCGCTGAGCGTCACTAGGTGCAGAAGCAATGGTTGCCTTCAGAATACATGTTATGTAGATCTACAAGGGATGACAGACAAGTCACAAAACAAAAGCAGACAGGAGGAGAAGTCAAATTAACTCATGATATTTGTAGTACATACAGAAGGACTGTTGCCCTCCTGGAACATAAACGCCTCCAGCTGGAACTGGATCTTGTCAACCTGGGACCGAGGCATGAAGCGGGAGCTGGAAGCTGTAGTTTTGGCATCCACAAAGCACCTGACGACAAGCACAAAGAGCAACTCATGAATGTCAACTGTAAAGCATCAAGCAACTAGACCTTACCCATGACTCCGTGACAAAGTGGTTACAAAAGGCAACTTAAACAGTCCTACCGAAACAAGGGCCATGACCTTACCCATGATTCTCAATGAATGAATATCTCGGAAGGGAGTTCACATCAGGTACTTGAGTGGCCACACAGCGGTCCACAAACACACGGAGAGGCACATGATTGTACTGCTTCACAGATGCCTCAATGTTAATAACGCCACCCAGGAAATAGGAGTATGAAGGCCTCTGATAGGACCAATCATCTACACAGAATAAAACACTTTAGGCACACCCACAATTGCAAGGGTAAAGGTTTAATTTATTGAAAGAAAAAACCTGTACCAACCCATCATGATCTTCAGGGAGAACAGCAAGACTTCTTCACCAACCTCTGTTGAGGCATAAGGGACCCAAGTTGGCCTCAAGGCATCACTGCTTACATTTTGGAGCCTGCGGTTCATGAAAGAACCCATTAAATGGTCTCCCAGTTACACGGGAAAGTGCAGAAAGTCAGAGATCCCCTACCTTTGATAATGGCATTGTACACCAACAATTGCACCATCGGCCCGGGTAATCGGAGTACCTGCAAGCGCCTCAGGGGTGTAGGTAAGAGAGAAGGTGTAGACAAGCTCATCCTCATTCATCTGTAATACAAATTGTGGTTACCAAGAGGGTCACCCCAAAGTCTTTACATAAACCAAGACCATGCACTCATATTGTTATGAATGGGAGAAGGTGCACTGTGCAGTATGGTGGAATTCCTAAAGAGCAAGTCGACAAATAGTAAATTCACATACCACAGCTGCCCTCAGAAGCTCCAGTGTTACTAAAGATAGTCAATGTTTTGGAGACATGCATTAAGGACTGAACATGCACATTTTGCTGTTCCAGGGTAAAACCAGCTTTAACACTATTAAGGCACAAGATTTATTGTTGTTTCTTAAAGGACAATTCTGGCCAAAAATGAACCTAGGGCTAAATGACACATGGGTACAGAGTCATTTTCATGATAATCGAATGTACCCAGTTTTAATGTTATTTTTAGTTTAACCACAGATAGCTTATAACGCTAGTGTATGGGCCATCGAATAAGTACGAATTCTCAGGCTCAAAATAGCCCCACACTAACACTGTAGCATAATGAGGGTCCCTACCTGCAAACCGAAGCATTGAGAATTTAAGTGTACAGACAGTTTAAGAAGATACTTTTTAAAGACAGTACACTTCACGTATACAAGCAGGAGCCATCTTTGGAAAAAGATGGGTCTCGACCAGTCGAACCACGGACGCCGTGCTACGTGACCTGAACTGTGACTATCGACCAGCACGTAGCACGGCGTTCGGGGTTCGACACGGTTTTCCAAAGATGGCTCCTGCTCGTATATGCGTAGTGTACTGTCTTTATAAAGCATCTTCTTATTTGTAAGTGTACAGACAGTTTAAGTTCTCAATGCTTCGGTTTGCAGGTAGGGACCCTCATTATGCTACTGTGTTAGTGTAGGGCTATTTTGAGCCTTGTTAGTGGTATTAACTAGCGATTTTTATTTGTACTTATTCGATGCCCCATACACTAGCGTTATAAACTGATCTGTGGTTAAACTAAAAGTAACTTTAAAACAGGGTACATTCGATTTTCATGAAAATGGTCGAACTCGGTACCCATATGTTATTTAGCCCTAGGTTTATTTTTGGCAGGAATTGTCCTTTAAGCTCCTTTCATACCCCTTGTGGAATAGTTTACGTGAGATGTTGGTTTGAAGGGTTATTTAAAGGCAAGTAACTTAAATTCAGGATTTACCCATTCAAATAGATAGAACTTGGTCTTAGCTGCCCTGGCATTGTAAAACCAAGTGAACTGACTTCCCTTGAAAGGTCCTCTGCCACAACAAATATCCCATTAATATGTATCTGTTCTTACCATCAGCACGCTGTTGCAGTCCTGTAATTCATACTCAAAGATGAGCACTCTTGACCCAGGATCCTGACCAACAACAGGACATCCACCTAAAGACAGACCAGTTGGCTGGATCAACTGACCATTGCTGAAAAAGTCCTGCTGGACCTCTACGAGAACCCGGCTCTCGCCACATTGAACCGCTACGCTGCTGGGAGTCACGGGTTGCCTCAACTGGAAGTCCACCGCCAACTCGCTCTGCACCTCGGGAACGATGGGATACCTCCAATCCAAAGGCTTCACTGGACCCTGCAACAGCTGCTTCTCCTGAAGGCCAAAAGGATCCTGCAAAGGGCTTTTGGAGTCGGGACCCAAAGGACTCTGAAACTGAGAAGCCACTTGCAAAGGGTTCCAGAGCCCTAGAGGAGAAAGGGCAGGACTTCTGGAAGCTGGAACTGATTTTGGCCCCATGCTTCTTGGACTATGACTATAGCTCAAACTTCCAAAGACATCAGGCAGATCAAATGCAACAATTGCAGCAACCGCCACTAAGACAACTTTCAGGAACCCCATCCTAACAAGCTTTGACACAAACACCAGTGCTTGGCTTTGCCATTTTGTACAGCTTTGAGTTAAGGTGACTCCACCCCTTTTACCTTCATTGATTATCCTTGATTCTCCTCTGGACCTGTAGAGTGTATGCATCTTGGGGACGCACCAATCTGCACATTTTTTATGCTCCTGTCCAAATACCAGAGGTGGAGAGAGTAACAAAATATTCTACTCAAGTAAAAGTACTACTACTTCAATACTTAAGTACAAGTAAAATAACCGGTCTAAAAGTCTACTCAAGCAAAAGTAAAAAGTAGCTCATTTTAAAATTTACTGAGATTCAAATTTACTGAATTACTTTTTTTAACAGCGGGGTGGGCTGGGGGACTCTCCCGTGTAGGGTTGTAATGGTATCAGATTTTAACAGTATGATAACGTCTCCGAAAATATCAAGGTTTACGGTATTAATCAATTATTAAATAAATAAACGGTATTATTAAATTATGGTTATTATTATTATCATCAGTTAAAATGACAGTTAAATTAATGTTTAAAAGTTAAGTCAAACAGTTTTTTGTTTTTTTGGTTCAAATGCTTTTATTATAACAAACTTGAAACCAATAGCCTACAATAGTAATATATTTCTGTCATAATTACTCCTAGTTAAACCGAACTTGTATTTTGATGGGTTGTAGTGGAGACCTGTTTCAGAGTGTATTTAACAATGGTTTTTCTCAAATAAAATGATAAAAATGCTCATTAGGCGTTCTCTCAGAGCAGATCTGGAAATGTTCATGTACTCATATTGTTTGTGAGATGCTGAAAACACCATGAGCGGCACGCGTACTTGAGTATGTAGAAGTAGACGAAACAGTGCAGCTCATTCACACAGAGGCACGCAGAACAAGCAGATTATATATTTACATTGCAGTATTTTTGATTCATCAAAGATTTTTAATTTCAGAGAAATTCCAATTTTAAATAATTGGCCATCCCAGAAAAAAATGTCACCCGTTAATGACACAATATCCACGCTATCCTCGGTTTCCGCTCGTACTGCCATAGCCATGACGTAACCATGGCGACAGACGTGGACAACTGCGTAGTGCGTAACGTTTAGCGGCACGCTGTTCTTGTTTCGTTCAAACATAGACCATGGCAAGCAGACTTTGGGACAAAAAAGGAGAACTAAAATGAGGATCAATATCGGCATGGTGTTTTTGAGATGCCGAGAGCTCCACGTCCGCGACTAACTTGGACTTGACAGATCTTCACGAGTCACGACTTGACAGCGACACCGCTCTTGCACATACTTTATTAGACATTAGCGACCCCTAGCGGCGAAAAAAAAATACATATTGTATCTTTAATGATTGGATTCCGGGATTTCCCTCTGCATCACGGAAATCATTCGGCCTTAAGTTATAAACGGGACATACCTTTATCTGCACGGAGGGAAGGTGGTTTATTTGTTTCCTCCTATTGCAGCCACTTTGCATCCACATATTTAGCAAATTGGATATCTATTCTCGAGGACAACCACGTTGTAACTGCCTTTGTCGCCAGTTTATTTCTGTATTAGCACTTTTACTGTTTTGTTTCTTCTGAATTTAATGTTAACAGCAAGACGGAACTAATTATTGGTTCCGCTCTGAGGTTCCGGCCGGGCGCTTTTGAGCGACGCGCTGAGGAAAAACTTGACGGCGAAAGAGACTGATTTATCCGCTGTTGTCGTGTTTAAGTGCATAAGTTTACAAGAAAATAGGCAGAAGAAGATACCGAAGATTTGAAAGAATGTTTAGCACCTCTATGTGATAAGCAGCAATGAGGTTTGTTGACCGTTTATTTTGCTGTGAGGGTGTTTGTGTTTACATATGTTTTCATGTGTAATTGTTTTGATGTGTATAACATATAAAGTGTCTAACGTTAGCTGTATATGGCCTTGATTATTACCCAATATGTGTGAGACATGCATATAGCATTATTTTTGTTAATTTATATTTTCTTTCTTCAACCAGTTCTCACGAGTTGACCAGCATTAAAGCCCTGTATTCTAACCAAGACCTCTTGCCTCATGTCTGTCACTGGAGGAGCTACAGTGAGAACTCATCTGCTCTGCATGAGTAGACGAGGAAGACAGTACCAAAGAGCCGTGATCCATGGACAAGAAGGGACATCTCTACATCCAAAGGTGTGCATCTGCCCGTGACATTTACACATCCGCAGCATCCACAGAAGACTCCAGGTGCCTTACCACGAATCCGGCTGAAGCCAAGAAGCTTAAATATTTCCCACAAGAGACTGTGACACATTCTTTTATGCCGTCATATTCATATGGTATAGTTGCATGCATGTTTAAGTGTTAACTAAGATGCAACTAAGAGACTTGAAATGAAAATGTTCTGCACAAATTTTTCTGAATTTTGCATTTTGTAGAATAATGAGATATAGATTTGTGTGAAGTAGATCTGAACATTTTCTAAAAGCTAATAAGTGGTAGAAAGTTTATAAATGTGAATAGCTAATGAGAAGTGAATCACTTAGCTTCTGGCCAAATTACATTTAACCCAAAATTAAGTACACCAAGTAACAATGTCAGAGCCTAGTCATACCTCTAGCAGAAAGCAGGTTAGTGCAGGAAAAAATATAGAGCAGCAGTGCATAGACATGCAACCACAGGCCACTAAAGGCACAAGAGCTGATGACCACACTTCCTCACAAGAACCACGAAGAAGCCAAAGAGTCCGAAAATTAACGGAAAAGGGCAAAGAACTGTACAGTGAGCAAATAAGAAGATTTGCTCACCGTTTCACTGTGAGCTATGAGGAGTGGAAGGCTATCGCTAAGGACGCCAAGCAAGCCCTGAGTGGACAATGCTCTAACAACCTGCTACATGAGTACATCAGCAAAGTAAGCGTAGCTTCAAAGAATCTAAACATTGCTTATGAAGAGTTGAGGCACATAGGCAACCCTGACCAGGAAACACGTCGCAGAATTGACACCTGTGATGCAGTAACCAGGAAGATCATCCATAGCGCAAAAGATCGTTTGGAGACAGCAGATAACGGTGGAGGAAATGAAGAACAAGGCCACAGGGCGACACCGTCTACATTCAAGTCTGTAGCCTCAGACAAGATGAGTGTCAAATCCCAAATCACCAAGTCCTCTCATGCTCAAGGCAGCTCCAGACATTCAAGTCGGATTTCTGCTAGCAGACAAGATGCCGCTGCTGAAGTTGCTGCCAATGAAGCTACTCTAGAAGTACTACTAGAACAAGAGTGTTGCATTGAGGAATTGGAAAAGCTTGAAGCTGAAGCTGCAGAGAGACAAAAGGTGCTAGATGCAAAGCGCAGACAACTGGAGCGACTAGAGACAGTTAAAAAGTTAAAAGCTGCTAAGGCACGTCAGCGAGTGTATGATCAGAGTGAGTGCTCAGATGAAGAAATAAGCAGTCTACTCCATCAAAGTGTCTGTATTAAGGAAAGAGAAGAAGTGAAACATGAAAATAGTCTGTTGCAGCACCATTCCTCACCACAAGACTGGGCACACTCAAAGCAAGATGACAGTACAGCAGCTCTTGTTAGAGCACTTGCAGAGTCCATCAGCACAGGTCGTCTTCCTATACCTGAACCAACAATATTCAGTGGCGACCCACTCAGATTCAATGACTGGAAGGTTTCGTTTCAGACACTCATTGATCGGAAAAACATTCCAACTGAAGAAAAGATATATTACTTGCGAAAGTATGTGGGTGGACCTGCTAAAAGGGCTATAGAGAGCTACTTCCTGCTTGGTTCAGAGTCAGCCTATCATGCAGCATGGAGGATCCTCGAGGAAAGATATGGGAATCCATTCCTCATAGCCAAAGCCTTCAGAGACAAGCTGGAGGGATGGCCCAAGATAAGCTCCAAATGCAGTATCGAACTTCAAGAGTTTGCTGATTTCCTTCGGAGCTGTGAGGCTGCTATGACTCAGTTCAGAAGCCTCAATGTACTTAATGACTGCAATGAGAACCAGAAGTTACTTGCGAAGCTTCCAGACTGGCTGACCTCGAGATGGAACAGAAAGGTAATAGAAGTGGAGGAAGAAAGTCACACATTCCCAAGCTTCCAGCAGTTTGTAGAGTTTCTCACACGTGAAGCTAAGATTGCAAATAACCCAATAACATCTTTCCATGCTCTGAAACCCGCTGAAGATAAGCAGATCAAGGTTTTAAAGAACAGAGCTGTAGGAGCTAAAGTACTAGCAACTAACTCAGATGAAAAGGCTTCCTCCACAAGCTGTTTCTTTTGTGAGAAGTCAGGACACAGTCTACACAAGTGTTGGAAGTTTATGGATAAGACCATCTCTGAGCGAATCAAGTTTGTTCAAGGGATGAAGTTGTGCTTTGGCTGTCTGAGGCCTGGCCATCGCTCAAAAGAGTGTGAAAATAGGAAGATCTGCGATACTTGTGAGAAAGGACATCCAACCTGCTTACACGATAATCGCAGCAAAGAAAGAGGAATGTCAACAAGGACTGGTAGGGAAATGGAGCGTGACAAGTCAAGAGAAGGAACAACAGATCGTTCACAAGAAAAGATGACAAGAACTCCACGTGAGGTAACATCTAACAGAGTTATCCAGAACGTTAAAAGCACCTATACATCCTCAGTCATTCCTGTGTGGTTGTCAACTACAAGTAAGCCAAATCATGAAGTTCTTGTGTACGCCCTCCTCGATACACAGAGTGACACAACCTTCATCCTTGAAGAGACAGTAAAGGTGCTTCACACTAAAAATGAACCAGTCCAGTTAAAGCTCTCCACAATGACTTCAAGAAATACAGTGGTGTCTAGCAGAAAGCTGACTGATCTACAAATAAGAGGATTCTACTCGGATAAGGTAATCTCTCTGCCAGTAACTTACTCAAGAGAATTCATCCCTGCAAACAGAGATCATATTCCCACACCAGAGACTGCCAAGTCATGGTCTCACCTTGAGCACATTGCAGATGAAATTGCTCCTCTACAGAGCTGTGATGTCGGTCTACTAATTGGCTACAACTGTCCTCAAGCTCTTGTACCAAGACAAGTGGTTGCTGGAGAAGAAAGTGAGCCCTTTGCTCAGAGAACAGACTTGGGTTGGAGTATAGTTGGTTATGGCAACCCATGTCTTGACTTTGGAGATGCTTTTGGAACAAGTCACCAGGTCATTGTGAAGCAAGTGATATCAGTTCTTCCAAATCTCCCAAGCGAAGTGCACTATGTCTGTAGAACACAGATCAAGGAAGTAATCCTTCCTACAGACGTCATCAAGGTGTTGGAATCTGATTTTGTAGAAAGGGCTTCGGAAGATGAACACCTTTCTCAAGAGGATCTTCAGTTCATGTCAATTATGGAAAGTGGCATCAGACTCAAGGATGACGGGCACTATGAAATGCCACTTCCCTTCAAGAAAGGAAGACCAAACTTACCAGATAACAAGATATGTGGCATCCACCGTCTTAGATGTCTGGAGAAAAAGTTAAAGGGAAATGAACAGTACTACAAAGACTATAAGGCCTTCATGGATGAGACAATAGCTCGTGGAGATGCCGAGCTTGTCCCTGAAGAGGATATCAACAAGACTCCAGCGTGGTACATTCCCCACCATGGGGTGTATCATCCCCAAAAGCCTGGTAAGATCCGTGTCGTTTTTGACTGCTCCGTAAGGTTTAAAGGGACATCGCTGAATGACCATCTCCTGACTGGCCCAGAGTTAACAAACACCTTGGTGGGAGTTTTGTGTCGGTTCAGAAAGGGTCGTGTGGCAGTTATGTGTGACATAGAACGAATGTTCCACCAGTTCCATGTTAAGCAACAGGACCAAGATTATCTCAGATTCTTGTGGTGGAAGGATGGAGATCTTAAAACCCAGCCCTCCATTTATCGAATGAAGGTCCACTTGTTCGGTGCAGCTTCATCACCTGGATGTGCTAACTATGGCCTGAAGCATCTTGCCGCTCAAGGACAAGAACGCTTTAGAGAAGAAACCATCAGGTTCATCCAGAAGAACTTCTACGTCGATGATGGATTGACAAGTGTAGAATCTGAAGACCAAGCAATCCAACTAGTGAATGAAGCAAGAGAGCTTTGTCGCACGGGCAAACTTCGACTGCACAAGTTCATCTCCAACAGCAAAGAAGTCTTAGACACAATTCCTGAGGAAGAGTGTGCTAAAGCTGTCAAGGATTTGACCATGATGTTGGGAGAACCACTGATGGAAAGAGCACTAGGGGTACAGTGGTGTGTGACTTCTGATGAGCTGCAGTTTAGAGTGGTTGTCAAAGAAAATCCACTTACACGCAGAGGGGTTCTGTCCACAGTTGCTTCTGTGTATGACCCACTTGGATTTGTGGCACCCTTTATCCTGGTAGGAAAGAAGATCATGCAGCAGATGTGTCGTGACAAGCTCAGTTGGGATGATCCTTTGCCTGATGACCTTCGACCCCTGTGGGAGTCTTGGGTGCAAGATCTAAAAAACTTGGCTGAGGTGAGAGTCCAAAGATACTATCTGCCATCAAGCTTCAAGGTCCAGCATTATGAGCTCCACCACTTCTCTGATGCCAGCGTGTCAGGCTATGGAGAGTGCTCGTATTTAAGAGCAGTCAGTACATCAGGTGAGGTCCACTGCTCCTTAGTCATGGGAAAGTCAAGAGTTGCTCCTACTAAAGTCATGACTATACCAAGACTCGAGCTGTCAGCAGCAGTGGTAGCAGTCCGGACCAGTGACATGCTTAAGAAAGAACTAGAAATAGACTGCCAACTAGAATGCTTCTGGACTGATTCAAAGGTTGTACTTGGGTACATCAGTAATGAAGCCAGAAGATTTCATGTTTTTGTAGCAAATAGAGTTGAGCGCATTAAACTAAGTACAGAGGCCGGACAATGGAGATATGTAGCTTCAGAAGACAACCCAACTGACCACGCCACAAGGGGTGTCACGGCAAAACAACTCACAGCTTCTAACTGGTTCACAGGTCCAGAGTTTCTTTGGAAGAAAGAGTTACCAACTGGAGTTGTCATGGTGGGAGAGATCGAGAGCAGTGACCCAGAGGTCAAGAAAGCTCAGGTTCATGACACTCAGGCAAAGGAAGCAAAAACACTTCTAGAGCGTCTACACAAGTTCTCAGACTGGGCAAGATTGGTGAAAGCTGTTGCCAGACTCAAGCGCCTTGCTAAGGAAATCAAAGGTCTCAAGCCAAAGTCCTGTGAGGCCTCGAGCTTGGAGGAAAGGAAAGAGGCGGAGCTGACTATAATCAAGATGGTGCAGGAAGCAACTCTCTCTCAAGAAGTTCAACACCTTAGACATCATAAGGAGACAAAGCTCAAAGACAAGGTCAGCCAGCTGCACAAACTATGTCCGTTCCTGGATGATCAAGGTGTAATCAGAGTAGGAGGCCGCTTAGCTCATGCTGCCCTACATCCACATGTGAGTCATCCAGCAATCCTTCCTAGAGACAGTCATGTTTCTGCATTGCTCATCAAGCACTATCATGAAAGAGTGTACCATCAAGGTCGAGGAATGACTATTAATGAGCTCCGAGCCAATGGCATATGGATCCTGGGTTGCAGCAAACTTGTTTCATCCCATATTCACAAGTGCACAAGTTGCAGAAAGTTCCGAAGATGCACAGAGCAACAAAGGATGGCAGACCTTCCAGAAGATCGGATGGAAACAACTGCGCCATTCACTTACTGTGGAATGGACTGCTTCGGACCGTTTCACATTAAGGAAGGAAGAAAGGAGCTAAAGCGTTATGGGCTGTTGCTCACCTGCATGTGTTCCAGAGGAGTTCACATTGAAGCACTTGATGACTTGACCTCAGATGCCTTTATAAATGCTCTACGTTCATTCATCGCCATTCGTGGATCAGTAAGGCAGATAAGATGTGATCAAGGGACAAACTTTGTCGGAGCAAGGCGTGAGTTCATTGAAGCATTGAAACAGATGGATCAAGAGGAGCTCAAAGATTTGGGCTGCGAGTTCATCATGAACACCCCGGCCTCAAGTCATATGGGTGGGGTCTGGGAAAGACAGATCCGCACTATCAGAAGTGTCCTGGCGTCCATTCTACAACAGTCGTCCAGACAACTTGACTCCTCTTCCCTACGAACATTTTTATATGAGGCCATGGCAGTTGTGAATAGCAGACCTCTAACCACCGATCATCTGAACGATTCTACTAGTCCAGAGCCCTTGACACCAAACCACATCTTGACCATGAAATCCACAATCATTCTCCCTCCTCCTGGAAAGTTTGTCAAGGAGGATCTCTACCTCCGCAAAAGATGGCGCAGAGTTCAACTCTTAACCAACAACTTTTGGGTCCGGTGGAAAAAGGAGTACCTCTTAAATCTCCAACACAGACAGAAGTGAACCAAAGATCGCAGAAATGCAAAGGTCGGTGACATTGTTCTGTTGCAAGATGCTGCTACACCGCGAAACCAATGGAAGCTAGCAAGAGTCATCGAGGTGTATCCTGGAAGTGATGAAAGAGTGAGGAGACTCAAGTTACTTATCAGTGACTCCTCCCTGGATGGAAGAGGAAAGCGTACATCCAAGCCTGTTTACCTGGAGAGACCCATTCAGAAAACAGTTACATTGATAGAAGCAGACTGATGGTTCAATCATACACGCAAACACAGTTTATTAGTTGTTTATTAGGATAGAGTTCAATTTAATTTATTCATGCAATATGTTTGTCTCCAAGTTTAAGAAATCACTGGTGATTTGGTGGGAGTGTAACTGCCTTTGTCGCCAGTTTATTTCTGTATTAGCACTTTTACTGTTTTGTTTCTTCTGAATTTAATGTTAACAGCAAGACGGAACTAATTATTGGTTCCGCTCTGAGGTTCCGGCCGGGCGCTTTTGAGCGACGCGCTGAGGAAAAACTTGACGGCGAAAGAGACTGATTTATCCGCTGTTGTCGTGTTTAAGTGCATAAGTTTACAAGAAAATAGGCAGAAGAAGATACCGAAGATTTGAAAGAATGTTTAGCACCTCTATGTGATAAGCAGCAATGAGGTTTGTTGACCGTTTATTTTGCTGTGAGGGTGTTTGTGTTTACATATGTTTTCATGTGTAATTGTTTTGATGTGTATAACATATAAAGTGTCTAACGTTAGCTGTATATGGCCTTGATTATTACCCAATATGTGTGAGACATGCATATAGCATTATTTTTGTTAATTTATATTTTCTTTCTTCAACCAGTTCTCACGGGTTGACCAGCATTAAAGCCCTGTATTCTAACCAAGACCTCTTGCCTCATGTCTGTCACTGGAGGAGCTACACACGTGTTATTTCTACATCCAAAGTGTTTCCATACTCGCCATGGTTCGCTACATAAGAATTCGACGGCGTTTCAGGTCTGCATCACTTTTTTTGCCTGTTTGTTCTCCCATCCTTGTAGTGAACGCCTCTCCTAACGCATTGCCATGGCAACCGCAGACTGCCCGCAGCGCGATCCATAACATCCACCAGTTCAGCATGCACCGGGCTGAGTGTCTGACAGGGTTCAGAATCTATCTGATTATCATCACCCTCATCAGTCATCTCCTCCTGACGAAAGAGGTGATTGTCATGTTTGCAAGGCGCCCTTATATTCTAAGTCAGCGGCTGGCGCCCGGTCAATATGATTGCCGTGATTTGATAGTAATTTCAGACACCAGTCACGCCTGAGGCATTCCCCAAAGCATCATTGATGCAGTGCGAGTTCCCTTTCGAAAGGGAACATGTTTACAGCCTGGTAAAAACAAATTTTTGGTCTATATAGCTAATTTTGCCCTTCATGACAACTTTGAGGGGGGTGATTTTTTTATAACTCATCCATTTAAATTATAGTAAGCCTTAAAGTTCTGCGTAATTAAGGGCGTGGCCACTTGATTGATAGGTGGATTGTAGCTGATGTAACCACTAGCCGTTCGTCTGTCGTCAGTTAGCGTCATGTCACCTCAGCTAAGCCGCCTCGCTGCCCATTTTTGCTTATCTGGGAGCGCGGCCAAGATGGTGACAGCTGGTTCCACCCACTATGGGCTTCAAAAATGCTCTTCAGAAACCAACGGGTGACGTCACGGACACTACGCCCATATTTTTTTACAGTCTATGGACTATAGTAAGCACTGTATTGAGCTAAGCGTAATCGTGTAGACTTGCATTTTCTGTAAAGCTGCTTTGAAACAATATGTATTGTGGAAAGTGCTATACAAATAAATTACTGAATAATTCAGTGGGTCACATAATTTGGTAAAACACTGGAGCTTCAAACTAGTTTTCTTCAGTAAGTGAAGAGATGTTTATTTTGAAATGTATGTCAATGACATTTTGTGGAAGTGAAAGTCTTTGTGTGTGGAGACTCCGCCCCTTTGACAGACTCTGTCCCTTTATGAGACTCCGCCCCTTTAGATGCCGCCGCCCACTTTTGGAGTTCTCCGGTCTGCAGCTATATCTACTTGGATTCATAGGGTCAAATAAAACCTAATGTCGTTATTTTTAAACTGCGTTAAAGTTAGCTTGCGTTAATGTATTATTGTCGCATTAACTTCGACAGCCCTAAATTCAATACAAGAGATATTTTCTTATGGGTTGAAGTCTAAAGTTTTTCCGCTCCGTTTTGATTGACAGGATACCAGAGGTGGAAAGAGTAATAAAATATTCTACTCAAGTAAAAGTACTACTAATTCAATGAAATTTTACTTAAGTACAAGTAAAATTACCGGTCTAAAAGTCTACTCAAGCAAAAGTAAAAAGCAAAAGTAGCTCATTTTACAGAGTCAAAGTTACTGAGTTACTTTTTTAACAGTAGGGTGGGCTGGGGGACTCTCCCGTGTAGGGTTGTAATGGTATGAGATTTTAACAGTATGATAACGTCTCAGAAAATATCACGGTTTACGATATTGATCAATTATTAAATAAACGATATTATTAAATTATGGTTATTATTATTAGCAGTTAAAATGACAGTTAAATTAATGTTTAAAAATGAAAAGTCAAACAGTTTTTTTTTTTTTTTTGGTTCAAATGCTTTTATTATAAAAAACTTGAAACCATTTGTTTGTTCTGGGGCCGTATTCACAAAGCATTTTAAGGCTTAAAGTAGCTCCTAACTGCCGAATTTAGGAGCAACTCCTAAAAATAATGGGCGTGTCACTCCTAACTTTAGGACTCCTAATTTTTTTCACTAAGAGTAATTCACGAAGCATTTTAGCCCTAAAAGTAGCACCTAAGTCTGGGACAGCTTAAAAGAAGTCGAAAGGACTCTCACTAAGACCTATTCACAAAGGATTGTAGCGCATACCTCTCGCAGTCGTCCGGGGTCCGCGACACAAGAGGGAATGCTGCATTGATCTGCAAACAAATCCTCTCCCATGTCTCATGCTTAGTTTTACTTGATATCCCAGTGTCGAATTTCCCTTTTATTTATTTATGTATTTATTTATTTTTCAGCACCAACTGGGCCAGCAGCAGTAACTGATCCTTGTCATGATCCTGGTTCTCTTCTCGTGTTTTATTGGTCTCTGTCTCCCTCTTCTGGTCATTCTCTGTCTCTGTTCCCTCTAGTTCGCTCTCTTACTAATCTTCCCCAGCTCTTTCTCATCCTCTCATTATCGCACCTGTTCTCTATTCTCTATCATTAGCTACTCTCTATTTCTAGTCTCTCGTGTTTCTTTCTAGTTTGTCGGATTATTGTTGACCGTCATGTTCGTACCGCTGATGATTTCTCTCGTCATATGTTTTGTCCAGTCTAGTCCAGTTGTTGAGTATCTACCTGCATCTATACCAGTTCTGAGCGGTTACCTGTGTAAGGTCCAGAGGACGTGTGAGGGATCTGCGCTTCATCAGTTCTCCTTTGCTCTCTCACCACCAGCCCACGAGACATCTGCGTGCGCTTCTCTGTTCCTTCAAGAATATTTTGGGATTGTTTCTGTTTATCGGCCGTTGCGGCTCTGCCTTGTTTCATTAAAGACTGTTAACCTGCTTTTCGTCTCCTGAAGTTTCCTCACGCAGCAGTCCTCGTGACAATCCTGCGTCCAGTTGGGCTTTCTTTTCCGTTTTGGCGAGTTCATAATCCACCATCATTCAACTATTACATTACTTCAATAGGAGCAACATTTCCTTGCTTTAAGTAGTCTATTTAGGCTATGGAAGCTTGTTTCCGCCACAGAATGAAAAATAAAAAGGGTGATTGCGACTTTTTATCTCACAATTGCGACTTTATTTCTCACAATTCTGACTTCATATCTCGCAATTGTGAGATAAAAAGTCGCAAATTTTTTTAATTTTTTTTTTTTTTTAATTCAGTGGCGAAAACAAGCTTCCATAGCCTACTAATAGGATGTCAATTAACCAAGCAAGTGTTAATGCAAGTGCCTTCACTGGGGCCTGCACAAACATGTCATTATATATGCATTTCGATGACATTACTATTATTATTTTGTGTAGGACACAGACCTATTTAGATGTCGTAATTCCATGATTTGTTGCGTCTGTTTTATGTTCCGCATGATGGCCCTGTCATCTCACATTCAATCACCGTGATCATTGCGAGGAAACTCGTGCATGAGAATTGACATCATCCATAGCAACGAAGACTCACTCTTAATTTAGGAGTTTTCATTTTTCCTTACTAAGAGTAGGTCTGAAAGGCGTTGTGAATAACCTTTAAGATAAAACTCCTAGCTAAAATATTTTAGTGTGATTTAGGATTACTCCTAGTGGTAAAATAAAATTCTTTGTGAATACGGCCCCTGTTCATTAAAAATTTCAATAAAACGTGTTTAACTAATTTGAATAATTGATAATGAATTAGATTTACAATTTATTTTGAACATTATTATTCTTAAAAAATGTAATAAATTATTAGAGTCCTATGAAATGTATTTTATTCAGAAAATTTGTTTTTTTATTAACACAAATGTATTATCAAAAACCATGGACAAAAAATATCTTCCATAAATATTGTTTAAATAAAATGTATTATTATTGTTGTTTTGAGAAGTACGTTCTATTGTAGGCCTACAATAGTAATATATTTATGAGAAAAAAGAATCGCCGGTGCAGCACAGATGTCTTAATACATTTATTTGAGGTGCATAGCAATGACTAACGTTTCAATGTAAAGTTACATCTTCACCAGAGTCCTTGGAGAAAATGGGCAATGAAGCTATTAATAAGGATCATCAACAGGTGTGATTGTGTGTCAAGGGGGCGTTAATAACCCAAAGACACACCCATCTAAACCAAGGTGCCACATTCACAAATCAGTCATTAAAGGGCAAGTGCCCACATACAAGTATCAAGCATAAAATGTACACAGTACAATGGGAATCGAAGTATCTTCATCTTACATAATGTATTTTAATATTTTAATAAGTTTAAATGTTTAGAGAACGAATGATAAACTCAATTCTTCATTTAGACCTAGAGGTTCAAGACTATTAAGTGTATGAATCCAAAACGCTTCCCTGCAGAGAAGTTTATTGATAATATCACCACCTCTGGGTGTGGGTGTAATTTTCTCAATTCCCCAAAACTTCAATGATGCAGGGGAACCATGATTGGCCTGCTTATAATGCCTCGCCATGGCATATGTTACATTCTGGGTACGAATTGCTGTTTTGTGTTCAGCTATTCTTAGTTTAAGTTGACGTTTTGTTTGACCTATGTACACCAATCCACAGGGACACTTTAGAAGGTATACTACATGAGTACTGTTACAATTGATAAATGAAGAAATAGAATATTTCTTACCAGTACGTGGATGTGAAAAATCTTTGGCATTGGTCGAATTTGAGCATTGTGCACAGTTGCCACATTTATAAAAACCCAGAGGTGGACTCTGGAGCCAAGTAGTCGAGGATGGAGTAGTCATATCGGAGTGGACCAATCGGTCACGAATGTTACGAGCGCCTCTGAATATGAACATGGGTGGCTCAGCGCAGATGTCCTTAAGTGTCGGGTCACTGTTAAGAACATGCCAATGCTTACGGATAATGTTTTTTATTCTTCCTGCTGCTGGAGTGTAGCTAGTGGAAAAAGAATACTTTGGATGTAGTGTGAGGCTTAGGTTTTCTTCTTTAACAAGAGGTCTGTATTAAGAGCCCTATCCCATGCTTTAGTAATTTTAGATTTATCATAACCTCGTAGCTCGAATGCAGGCACTGTTCCCTGGTTGGCATTATACGGCTCATAGACTTGAGCTTGCTATGAGTGACATTCAAAGAAATTGGAGCTGCTGATCATTTTAAAATCCTCATGGATAAACTTTACTTGCTCTACCACACATCCAGCCTTAAAATGCAACCTTGAATTGGGACATCTTAGTCGAGCCGCATGAGGCAAACGGCCTCGAATTCCACAGCCTCCGAATTTGGACACCTGCAGTCAGACAGCTCAAAGGGCCCAGCATAATAAAGTTAACATGATTTCCTTGTGCTTTGGTGTACAGTAGCACAAATGAAAATGCTATATAAATGCTTCAGTTGTATTGATTTTTACCAGAAATATTTCTTTTAAACAAATTGGGTAACACGATTTCGATAGCCCACTTTAGACATACTATAAGAAACTTTTCAACTACATGTCAACTAGAACTCATTCAATTATTAGTAGACTGTCTGCTTAATATCTGCTAACACCATTTTGTTGGTCCCCCAACAGACAAGCTCATCATTTAAAACTTCACTTTCTCCATAGGGAGTTAACTTCAAGAACACTATGGTTGCATTCTATATGTGACTTGAAGTACAGGATGACTATGTTTCACCACATTGGCAGAATGAGGCACTTTCAAAGTCAAAAGCAGTTAAATCAGACATGCAGCAAAATGACAAGTCAGATACAACAAAGGATTGATTTGTCAGTTTTATTGAGAACCTGTCTTTTGCCCTTGAACCATTACAGGACCAAGTGAGGCCTTGCCTTCCCACTGAATGCCTAGAGAGAAAGAAAAAAAGCCAAGTTAGAGCACTTGAATCAAAAGCAACCATAGAAAGAGCAAAAGCTACCAACCTCCATAGGGAGAAGCAGCAAATTCACCATCAGGACCACATGTTGAGTCACAGCAACCACAAACTTGGTCGTTTCCATCAGCAGCAAACCACCTGCACCAAAACAAAGACATGAAACCTTGAACATGAGAAGTCTCAACTAACCCACCCCCCCCCCCACCCACAAAAAAAAAAACTCACATACCCATTAGCAAAAGAACAGGATTTGCGCTGAGCGTCACTAGGTGCAGAAGCAATGGTTGCCTTCAGAATACATGTTATGTAGATCTACAAGGGATGACAGACAAGTCACAAAACAAAAGCAGACAGGAGGAGAAGTCAAATTAACTCATGATATTTGTAGTACATACAGAAGGACTGTTGCCCTCCTGGAACATAAACGCCTCCAGCTGGAACTGGATCTTGTCAACCTGGGACCGAGGCATGAAGCGGGAGCTGGAAGCTGTAGTTTTGGCATCCACAAAGCACCTGACGACAAGCACAAAGAGCAACTCATGAATGTCAACTGTAAAGCATCAAGCAACTAGACCTTACCCATGACTCCGTGACAAAGTGGTTACAAAAGGCAACTTAAACAGTCCTACCGAAACAAGGGCCATGACCTTACCCATGATTCTCAATGAATGAATATCTCGGAAGGGAGTTCACATCAGGTACTTGAGTGGCCACACAGCGGTCCACAAACACACGGAGAGGCACATGATTGTACTGCTTCACAGATGCCTCAATGTTAATAACGCCACCCAGGAAATAGGAGTATGAAGGCCTCTGATAGGACCAATCATCTACACAGAATAAAACACTTTAGGCACACCCACAATTGCAAGGGTAAAGGTTTAATTTATTGAAAGAAAAAACCTGTACCAACCCATCATGATCTTCAGGGAGAACAGCAAGACTTCTTCACCAACCTCTGTTGAGGCATAAGGGACCCAAGTTGGCCTCAAGGCATCACTGCTTACATTTTGGAGCCTGCGGTTCATGAAAGAACCCATTAAATGGTCTCCCAGTTACACGGGAAAGTGCAGAAAGTCAGAGATCCCCTACCTTTGATAATGGCATTGTACACCAACAATTGCACCATCGGCCCGGGTAATCGGAGTACCTGCAAGCGCCTCAGGGGTGTAGGTAAGAGAGAAGGTGTAGACAAGCTCATCCTCATTCATCTGTAATACAAATTGTGGTTACCAAGAGGGTCACCCCAAAGTCTTTACATAAACCAAGACCATGCACTCATATTGTTATGAATGGGAGAAGGTGCACTGTGCAGTATGGTGGAATTCCTAAAGAGCAAGTCGACAAATAGTAAATTCACATACCACAGCTGCCCTCAGAAGCTCCAGTGTTACTAAAGATAGTCAATGTTTTGGAGACATGCATTAAGGACTGAACATGCACATTTTGCTGTTCCAGGGTAAAACCAGCTTTAACACTATTAAGGCACAAGATTTATTGTTGTTTCTTAAAGGACAATTCTGGCCAAAAATGAACCTAGGGCTAAATGACACATGGGTACAGAGTCATTTTCATGATAATCGAATGTACCCAGTTTTAATGTTATTTTTAGTTTAACCACAGATAGCTTATAACGCTAGTGTATGGGCCATCGAATAAGTACGAATTCTCAGGCTCAAAATAGCCCCACACTAACACTGTAGCATAATGAGGGTCCCTACCTGCAAACCGAAGCATTGAGAATTTAAGTGTACAGACAGTTTAAGAAGATACTTTTTAAAGACAGTACACTTCACGTATACAAGCAGGAGCCATCTTTGGAAAAAGATGGGTCTCGACCAGTCGAACCACGGACGCCGTGCTACGTGACCTGAACTGTGACTATCGACCAGCACGTAGCACGGCGTTCGGGGTTCGACACGGTTTTCCAAAGATGGCTCCTGCTCGTATATGCGTAGTGTACTGTCTTTATAAAGCATCTTCTTATTTGTAAGTGTACAGACAGTTTAAGTTCTCAATGCTTCGGTTTGCAGGTAGGGACCCTCATTATGCTACTGTGTTAGTGTAGGGCTATTTTGAGCCTTGTTAGTGGTATTAACTAGCGATTTTTATTTGTACTTATTCGATGCCCCATACACTAGCGTTATAAACTGATCTGTGGTTAAACTAAAAGTAACTTTAAAACAGGGTACATTCGATTTTCATGAAAATGGTCGAACTCGGTACCCATATGTTATTTAGCCCTAGGTTTATTTTTGGCAGGAATTGTCCTTTAAGCTCCTTTCATACCCCTTGTGGAATAGTTTACGTGAGATGTTGGTTTGAAGGGTTATTTAAAGGCAAGTAACTTAAATTCAGGATTTACCCATTCAAATAGATAGAACTTGGTCTTAGCTGCCCTGGCATTGTAAAACCAAGTGAACTGACTTCCCTTGAAAGGTCCTCTGCCACAACAAATATCCCATTAATATGTATCTGTTCTTACCATCAGCACGCTGTTGCAGTCCTGTAATTCATACTCAAAGATGAGCACTCTTGACCCAGGATCCTGACCAACAACAGGACATCCACCTAAAGACAGACCAGTTGGCTGGATCAACTGACCATTGCTGAAAAAGTCCTGCTGGACCTCTACGAGAACCCGGCTCTCGCCACATTGAACCGCTACGCTGCTGGGAGTCACGGGTTGCCTCAACTGGAAGTCCACCGCCAACTCGCTCTGCACCTCGGGAACGATGGGATACCTCCAATCCAAAGGCTTCACTGGACCCTGCAACAGCTGCTTCTCCTGAAGGCCAAAAGGATCCTGCAAAGGGCTTTTGGAGTCGGGACCCAAAGGACTCTGAAACTGAGAAGCCACTTGCAAAGGGTTCCAGAGCCCTAGAGGAGAAAGGGCAGGACTTCTGGAAGCTGGAACTGATTTTGGCCCCATGCTTCTTGGACTATGACTATAGCTCAAACTTCCAAAGACATCAGGCAGATCAAATGCAACAATTGCAGCAACCGCCACTAAGACAACTTTCAGGAACCCCATCCTAACAAGCTTTGACACAAACACCAGTGCTTGGCTTTGCCATTTTGTACAGCTTTGAGTTAAGGTGACTCCACCCCTTTTACCTTCATTGATTATCCTTGATTCTCCTCTGGACCTGTAGAGTGTATGCATCTTGGGGACGCACCAATCTGCACATTTTTTATGCTCCTGTCCAAATACCAGAGGTGGAGAGAGTAACAAAATATTCTACTCAAGTAAAAGTACTACTACTTCAATACTTAAGTACAAGTAAAATAACCGGTCTAAAAGTCTACTCAAGCAAAAGTAAAAAGTAGCTCATTTTAAAATTTACTGAGATTCAAATTTACTGAATTACTTTTTTTAACAGCGGGGTGGGCTGGGGGACTCTCCCGTGTAGGGTTGTAATGGTATCAGATTTTAACAGTATGATAACGTCTCCGAAAATATCAAGGTTTACGGTATTAATCAATTATTAAATAAATAAACGGTATTATTAAATTATGGTTATTATTATTATCATCAGTTAAAATGACAGTTAAATTAATGTTTAAAAGTTAAGTCAAACAGTTTTTTGTTTTTTTGGTTCAAATGCTTTTATTATAACAAACTTGAAACCAATAGCCTACAATAGTAATATATTTCTGTCATAATTACTCCTAGTTAAACCGAACTTGTATTTTGATGGGTTGTAGTGGAGACCTGTTTCAGAGTGTATTTAACAATGGTTTTTCTCAAATAAAATGATAAAAATGCTCATTAGGCGTTCTCTCAGAGCAGATCTGGAAATGTTCATGTACTCATATTGTTTGTGAGATGCTGAAAACACCATGAGCGGCACGCGTACTTGAGTATGTAGAAGTAGACGAAACAGTGCAGCTCATTCACACAGAGGCACGCAGAACAAGCAGATTATATATTTACATTGCAGTATTTTTGATTCATCAAAGATTTTTAATTTCAGAGAAATTCCAATTTTAAATAATTGGCCATCCCAGAAAAAAATGTCACCCGTTAATGACACAATATCCACGCTATCCTCGGTTTCCGCTCGTACTGCCATAGCCATGACGTAACCATGGCGACAGACGTGGACAACTGCGTAGTGCGTAACGTTTAGCGGCACGCTGTTCTTGTTTCGTTCAAACATAGACCATGGCAAGCAGACTTTGGGACAAAAAAGGAGAACTAAAATGAGGATCAATATCGGCATGGTGTTTTTGAGATGCCGAGAGCTCCACGTCCGCGACTAACTTGGACTTGACAGATCTTCACGAGTCACGACTTGACAGCGACACCGCTCTTGCACATACTTTATTAGACATTAGCGACCCCTAGCGGCGAAAAAAAAATACATATTGTATCTTTAATGATTGGATTCCGGGATTTCCCTCTGCATCACGGAAATCATTCGGCCTTAAGTTATAAACGGGACATACCTTTATCTGCACGGAGGGAAGGTGGTTTATTTGTTTCCTCCTATTGCAGCCACTTTGCATCCACATATTTAGCAAATTGGATATCTATTCTCGAGGACAACCACGTGTTATTTCTACATCCAAAGTGTTTCCATACTCGCCATGGTTCGCTACATAAGAATTCGACGGCGTTTCAGGTCTGCATCACTTTTTTTGCCTGTTTGTTCTCCCATCCTTGTAGTGAACGCCTCTCCTAACGCATTGCCATGGCAACCGCAGACTGCCCGCAGCGCGATCCATAACATCCACCAGTTCAGCATGCACCGGGCTGAGTGTCTGACAGGGTTCAGAATCTATCTGATTATCATCACCCTCATCAGTCATCTCCTCCTGACGAAAGAGGTGATTGTCATGTTTGCAAGGCGCCCTTATATTCTAAGTCAGCGGCTGGCGCCCGGTCAATATGATTGCCGTGATTTGATAGTAATTTCAGACACCAGTCACGCCTGAGGCATTCCCCAAAGCATCATTGATGCAGTGCGAGTTCCCTTTCGAAAGGGAACATGTTTACAGCCTGGTAAAAACAAATTTTTGGTCTATATAGCTAATTTTGCCCTTCATGACAACTTTGAGGGGGGTGATTTTTTTATAACTCATCCATTTAAATTATAGTAAGCCTTAAAGTTCTGCGTAATTAAGGGCGTGGCCACTTGATTGATAGGTGGATTGTAGCTGATGTAACCACTAGCCGTTCGTCTGTCGTCAGTTAGCGTCATGTCACCTCAGCTAAGCCGCCTCGCTGCCCATTTTTGCTTATCTGGGAGCGCGGCCAAGATGGTGACAGCTGGTTCCACCCACTATGGGCTTCAAAAATGCTCTTCAGAAACCAACGGGTGACGTCACGGACACTACGCCCATATTTTTTTACAGTCTATGGACTATAGTAAGCACTGTATTGAGCTAAGCGTAATCGTGTAGACTTGCATTTTCTGTAAAGCTGCTTTGAAACCATATGTATTGTGGAAAGTGCTATACAAATAAATTACTGAATAATTCAGTGGGTCACATAATTTGGTAAAACACTGGAGCTTCAAACTAGTTTTCTTCAGTAAGTGAAGAGATGTTTATTTTGAAATGTATGTCAATGACATTTTGTGGAAGTGAAAGTCTTTGTGTGTGGAGACTCCGCCCCTTTGACAGACTCTGTCCCTTTATGAGACTCCGCCCCTTTAGATGCCGCCGCCCACTTTTGGAGTTCTCCGGTCTGCAGCTATATCTACTTGGATTCATAGGGTCAAATAAAACCTAATGTCGTTATTTTTAAACTGCGTTAAAGTTAGCTTGCGTTAATGTATTATTGTCGCATTAACTTCGACAGCCCTAAATTCAATACAAGAGATATTTTCTTATGGGTTGAAGTCTAAAGTTTTTCCGCTCCGTTTTGATTGACAGGATACCAGAGGTGGAAAGAGTAATAAAATATTCTACTCAAGTAAAAGTACTACTAATTCAATGAAATTTTACTTAAGTACAAGTAAAATTACCGGTCTAAAAGTCTACTCAAGCAAAAGTAAAAAGCAAAAGTAGCTCATTTTACAGAGTCAAAGTTACTGAGTTACTTTTTTAACAGTGGGGTGGGCTGGGGGACTCTCCCGTGTAGGGTTGTAATGGTATGAGATTTTAACAGTATGATAACGTCTCAGAAAATATCACGGTTTACGATATTGATCAATTATTAAATAAACGATATTATTAAATTATGGTTATTATTATTAGCAGTTAAAATGACAGTTAAATTAATGTTTAAAAATGAAAAGTCAAACAGTTTTTTTTTTTGGTTCAAATGCTTTTATTATAAAAAACTTGAAACCATTTGTTTGTTCTGGGGCCGTATTCACAAAGCATTTTAAGGCTTAAAGTAGCTCCTAACTGCCGAATTTAGGAGCAACTCCTAAAAATAATGGGCGTGTCACTTTAGGACTCCTAATTTTTTTCACTAAGAGTAATTCACGAAGCATTTTAGCCCTAAAAGTAGCACCTAAGTCTGGGACAGCTTAAAAGAAGTCGAAAGGACTCTCACTAAGACCTATTCACAAAGGATTGTAGCGCATACCTCTCGCAGTCGTCCGGGGTCCGCGACACAAGAGGGAATGCTGCATTGATCTGCAAACAAATCCTCTCCCATGTCTCATGCTTAGTTTTACTTGATATCCCAGTGTCGAATTTCCCTTTTATTTATTTATGTATTTATTTATTTTTCAGCACCAACTGGGCCAGCAGCAGTAACTGATCCTTGTCATGATCCTGGTTCTCTTCTCGTGTTTTATTGGTCTCTGTCTCCCTCTTCTGGTCATTCTCTGTCTCTGTTCCCTCTAGTTCGCTCTCTTACTAATCTTCCCCAGCTCTTTCTCATCCTCTCATTATCGCACCTGTTCTCTATTCTCTATCATTAGCTACTCTCTATTTCTAGTCTCTCGTGTTTCTTTCTAGTTTGTCGGATTATTGTTGACCGTCATGTTCGTACCGCTGATGATTTCTCTCGTCATATGTTTTGTCCAGTCTAGTCCAGTTGTTGAGTATCTACCTGCATCTATACCAGTTCTGAGCGGTTACCTGTGTAAGGTCCAGAGGACGTGTGAGGGATCTGCGCTTCATCAGTTCTCCTTTGCTCTCTCACCACCAGCCCACGAGACATCTGCGTGCGCTTCTCTGTTCCTTCAAGAATATTTTGGGATTGTTTCTGTTTATCGGCCGTTGCGGCTCTGCCTTGTTTCATTAAAGACTGTTAACCTGCTTTTCGTCTCCTGAAGTTTCCTCACGCAGCAGTCCTCGTGACAATCCTGCGTCCAGTTGGGCTTTCTTTTCCGTTTTGGCGAGTTCATAATCCACCATCATTCAACTATTACATTACTTCAATAGGAGCAACATTTCCTTGCTTTAAGTAGTCTATTTAGGCTATGGAAGCTTGTTTCCGCCACAGAATGAAAAATAAAAAGGGTGATTGCGACTTTTTATCTCACAATTGCGACTTTATTTCTCACAATTCTGACTTCATATCTCGCAATTGTGAGATAAAAAGTCGCAAATTTTTTTAATTTTTTTTTTTTTTTAATTCAGTGGCGAAAACAAGCTTCCATAGCCTACTAATAGGATGTCAATTAACCAAGCAAGTGTTAATGCAAGTGCCTTCACTGGGGCCTGCACAAACATGTCATTATATATGCATTTCGATGACATTACTATTATTATTTTGTGTAGGACACAGACCTATTTAGATGTCGTAATTCCATGATTTGTTGCGTCTGTTTTATGTTCCGCATGATGGCCCTGTCATCTCACATTCAATCACCGTGATCATTGCGAGGAAACTCGTGCATGAGAATTGACATCATCCATAGCAACGAAGACTCACTCTTAATTTAGGAGTTTTCATTTTTCCTTACTAAGAGTAGGTCTGAAAGGCGTTGTGAATAACCTTTAAGAGAAAACTCCTAGCTAAAATATTTTAGTGTGATTTAGGATTACTCCTAGTGGTAAAATAAAATTCTTTGTGAATACGGCCCCTGTTCATTAAAAATTTCAATAAAACGTGTTTAACTAATTTGAATAATTGATAATGAATTAGATTTACAATTTATTTTGAACATTATTATTATTAAAAAATGTAATAAATTATTAGAGTCCTATGAAATGTATTTTATTCAGAAAATTTGTTTTTTTATTAACACAAATGTATTATCAAAAACCATGGACAAAAAATATCTTCCATAAATATTGTTTAAATAACATGTATTATTATTGTTGTTTTGAGAAGTACGTTCTATTGTAGGCCTACAATAGTAATATATTTATGAGAAAAAAGAATCGCCGGTGCAGCACAGATGTCTTAATACATTTATTTGAGGTGCATAGCAATGACTAACGTTTCAATGTAAAGTTACATCTTCACCAGAGTCCTTGGAGAAAATGGGCAATGAAGCTATTAATAAGGATCATCAACAGGTGTGATTGTGTGTCAAGGGGGCGTTAATAACCCAAAGACACACCCATCTAAACCAAGGTGCCACATTCACAAATCAGTCATTAAAGGGCAAGTGCCCACATACAAGTATCAAGCATAAAATGTACACAGTACAATGGGAATCGAAGTATCTTCATCTTACATAATGTATTTTAATATTTTAATAAGTTTAAATGTTTAGAGAACGAATGATAAACTCAATTCTTCATTTAGACCTAGAGGTTCAAGACTATTAAGTGTATGAATCCAAAACGCTTCCCTGCATAGAAGTTTATTGATAATATCACCACCTCTGGGTGTGGGTGTAATTTTCTCAATTCCCCAAAACTTCAATGATGCAGGGGAACCATGATTGGCCTGCTTATAATGCCTCGCCATGGCATATGTTACATTCTGGGTACGAATTGCTGTTTTGTGTTCAGCTATTCTTAGTTTAAGTTGACGTTTTGTTTGACCTATGTACACCAATCCACAGGGACACTTTAGAAGGTATACTACATGAGTACTGTTACAATTGATAAATGAAGAAATAGAATATTTCTTACCAGTACGTGGATGTGAAAAATCTTTGGCATTGGTCGAATTTGAGCATTGTGCACAGTTGCCACATTTATAAAAACCCAGAGGTGGACTCTGGAGCCAAGTAGTCGAGGATGGAGTAGTCATATCGGAGTGGACCAATCGGTCACGAATGTTACGAGCGCCTCTGAATATGAACATGGGTGGCTCAGCGCAGATGTCCTTAAGTGTCGGGTCACTGTTAAGAACATGCCAATGCTTACGGATAATGTTTTTTATTCTTCCTGCTGCTGGAGTGTAGCTAGTGGAAAAAGAATACTTTGGATGTAGTGTGAGGCTTAGGTTTTCTTCTTTAACAAGAGGTCTGTATTAAGAGCCCTATCCCATGCTTTAGTAATTTTAGATTTATCATAACCTCGTAGCTCGAATGCAGGCACTGTTCCCTGGTTGGCATTATACGGCTCATAGACTTGAGCTTGCTATGAGTGACATTCAAAGAAATTGGAGCTGCTCATCATTTTAAAATCCTCATGGATAAACTTTACTTGCTCTACCACACATCCAGCCTTAAAATGCAACCTTGAATTGGGACATCTTAGTCGAGCCGCATGAGGCAAACGGCCTCGAATTCCACAGCCTCCGAATTTGGACACCTGCAGTCAGACAGCTCAAAGGGCCCAGCATAATAAAGTTAACATGATTTCCTTGTGCTTTGGTGTACAGTAGCACAAATGAAAATGCTATATAAATGCTTCAGTTGTATTGATTTTTACCAGAAATATTTCTTTTAAACAAATTGGGTAACACGATTTCGATAGCCCACTTTAGACATACTATAAGAAACTTTTCAACTACATGTCAACTAGAACTCATTCAATTATTAGTAGACTGTCTGCTTAATATCTGCTAACACCATTTTGTTGGTCCCCCAACAGACAGGCTCATCATTTAAAACTTCACTTTCTCCATAGGGAGTTAACTTCAAGAACACTATGGTTTCATTCTATATGTGACTTGAAGTACAGGATGACTATGTTTCACCACATTGGCAGAATGAGGCACTTTCAAAGTCAAAAGCAGTTAAATCAGACATGCAGCAAAATGACAAGTCAGATACAACAAAGGATTGATTTGTCAGTTTTATTGAGAACCTGTCTTTTGCCCTTGAACCATTACAGGACCAAGTGAGGCCTTGCCTTCCCACTGAATGCCTAGAGAGAAAGAAAAAAAAGCCAAGTTAGAGCACTTGAATCAAAAGCAACCATAGAAAGAGCAAAAGCTACCAACCTCCATAGGGAGAAGCAGCAAATTCACCATCAGGACCACATGTTGAGTCACAGCAACCACAAACTTGGTCGTTTCCATCAGCAGCAAACCACCTGCACCAAAACAAAGACATGAAACCTTGAACATGAGAAGTCTCAACTAACCCACCCCCCCCCCACCCACCAAAAAAAAAAACTCACATACCCATTAGCAAAAGAACAGGATTTGCGCTGAGCGTCACTAGGTGCAGAAGCAATGGTTGCCTTCAGAATACATGTTATGTAGATCTACAAGGGATGACAGACAAGTCACAAAACAAAAGCAGACAGGAGGAGAAGTCAAATTAACTCATGATATTTGTAGTACATACAGAAGGACTGTTGCCCTCCTGGAACATAAATGCCTCCAGCTGGAACTGGATCTTGTCAACCTGGGACCGAGGCATGAAGCGGGAGCTGGAAGCTGTAGTTTTGGCATCCACAAAGCACCTGACGACAAGCACAAAGAGCAACTCATGAATGTCAACTGTAAAGCATCAAGCAACTAGACCTTACCCATGACTCCGTGACAAAGTGGTTACAAAAGGCAACTTAAACAGTCCTACCGAAACAAGGGCCATGACCTTACCCATGATTCTCAATGAAGGAATATCTCGGAAGGGAGTTCACATCAGGTACTTGAGTGGCCACACAGCGGTCCACAAACACACGGAGAGGCACATGATTGTACTGCTTCACAGATGCCTCAATGTTAATAACGCCACCCAGGAAATAGGAGTATGAAGGCCTCTGATAGGACCAATCATCTACACAGAATAAAACACTTTAGGCACAGCCACAATTGCAAGGGTAAAGGTTTAATTTATTGAAAGAAAAAACCTGTACCAACCCATCATGATCTTCAGGGAGAACAGCAAGACTTCTTCACCAACCTCTGTTGAGGCATAAGGGACCCAAGTTGGCCTCAAGGCATCACTGCTTACATTTTGGAGCCTGCGGTTCATGAAAGAACCCATTAAATGGTCTCCCAGTTACACGGGAAAGTGCAGAAAGTCAGAGATCCCCTACCTTTGATAATGGCATTGTACACCAACAATTGCACCATCGGCCCGGGTAATCGGAGTACCTGCTAGCGCCTCAGGGGTGTAGGTAAGAGAGAAGGTGTAGACAAGCTCATCCTCATTCATCTGTAATACAAATTGTGGTTACCAAGAGGGTCACCCCAAAGTCTTTACATAAACCAAGACCATGCACTCATATTGTTATGAATGGGAGAAAGTGCACTGTGCAATATGGTGGAATTCCTAAAGAGCAAGTCGACAAATAGTAAATTCACATACCACAGCTGCCCTCAGAAGCTCCAGTGTTACTAAAGATAGTCAATGTTTTGGAGACATGCATTAAGGACTGAACATGCACATTTTGCTGTTCCAGGGTAAAACCAGCTTTAACACTATTAAGGCACAAGATTTATTGTTGTTTCTTAAAGGACAATTCTGGCCAAAAATGAACCTAGGGCTAAATGATACATGGGTACAGAGTCATTTTCATGATAATCGAATGTACCCAGTTTTAATGTTATTTTTAGTTTAACCACAGATAGCTTATAACGCTAGTGTATGGGCCATCGAATAAGTACGAATTCTCAGGCTCAAAATAGCCCCACACTAACACTGTAGCATAATGAGGGTCCCTACCTGCAAACCGAAGCATTGAGAATTTAAGTGTACAGACAGTTTAAGAAGATACTTTTTAAAGACAGTACACTTCACGTATACAAGCAGGAGCCATCTTTGGAAAAAGATGGGTCTCGACCAGTCGAACCACGGACGCCGTGCTACGTGAGCTGAACTGTGACTATCGACCAGCACGTAGCACGGCGTTCGGGGTTCGACACGGTTTTCCAAAGATGGCTCCTGCTCGTATATGCGTAGTGTACTGTCTTTATAAAGCATCTTCTTATTTGTAAGTGTACAGACAGTTTAAGTTCTCAATGCTTCGGTTTGCAGGTAGGGACCCTCATTATGCTACTGTGTTAGTGTAGGGCTATTTTGAGCCTTGTTAGTGGTATTAACTAGCGATTTTTATTTGTACTTATTCGATGCCCCATACACTAGCGTTATAAACTGATCTGTGGTTAAACTAAAAGTAACTTTAAAACAGGGTACATTCGATTTTCATGAAAATGGTCGAACTCGGTACCCATATGTTATTTAGCCCTAGGTTTATTTTTGGCAGGAATTGTCCTTTAAGCTCCTTTCATACCCCTTGTGGAATAGTTTACGTGAGATGTTGGTTTGAAGGGTTATTTAAAGGCAAGTAACTTAAATTCAGGATTTACCCATTCAAATAGATAGAACTTAGTCTTAGCTGCCCTGGCATTGTAAAACCAAGTGAACTGACTTCCCTTGAAAGGTCCTCTGCCACAACAAATATCCCATTAATATGTATCTGTTCTTACCATCAGCACGCTGTTGCAGTCCTGTAATTCATACTCAAAGATGAGCACTCTTGACCTAGGATCCTGACCAACAACAGGACATCCACCTAAAGACAGACCAGTTGGCTGGATCAACTGACCATTGCTGAAAAAGTCCTGCTGGACCTCTACGAGAACCCGGCTCTCGCCACATTGAACCGCTACGCTGCTGGGAGTCACGGGTTGCCTCAACTGGAAGTCCACCGCCAACTCGCTCTGCACCTCGGGAACGATGGGATACCTCCAATCCAAAGGCTTCACTGGACCCTGCAACAGCTGCTTCTCCTGAAGGCCAAAAGGATCCTGCAAAGGGCTTTTGGAGTCGGGACCCAAAGGACTCTGAAACTGAGAAGCCACTTGCAAAGGGTTCCAGAGCCCTAGAGGAGAAAGGGCAGGACTTCTGGAAGCTGGATCTGATTTTGGCCCCATGCTTCTTGGACTATGACTATAGCTCAAACTTCCAAAGACATCAGGCAGATCAAATGCAACAATTGCAGCAACCGCCACTAAGACAACTTTCAGGAACCCCATCCTAACAAGCTTTGACACAAACACCAGTGCTTGGCTTTGCCATTTTGTACAGCTTTGAGTTAAGATGACTCCACCCCTTTTACCTTCATTGATTATCCTTGATTCTCCTCTGGACCTGTAGAGTGTATGCATCTTGGGGACGCACCAATCTGCACATTTTTTATGCGCCTGTCCAAATACCAGAGGTGGAAAGAGTAATAAAATATTCTACTCAAGTAAAAGTACCACTACTTTAATGAAATTTTACTTAAGTACAAGTAAAATTACCAGTCTAAAAGTCTACTCAAGCAAAAGAAAAAAGTAGCTCATTTTAAAATTTACTGAGATTTAACAGCGTTACTTTTTTTAACAGCGGGGTGGGCTGGGGGACTCTCCTGTGTAGGGTTGTAATGATATGAGATTTTAACAGTATGATAACGTTTCTGAAAATATCACGGTTTACGGTATTAATCAATTATTAAATAAATAAACGGTATTATTAAATTATGGTTATTATTATTTTCATCAGTTAAAATGACAGTTAAATTAATGTTTAAAAATTAAAAGTCAAACAGTTTTATTTTGTTTTTTTTAACACAACAGTAGCAGAAAAAGGATAGGCCTATAGAGTTTTTTTTTTTCTCGCCGGATGGCCACAGGACAGCAGCGGCAGAAGAGGAGCGGCATCCGGGTAAGTCGAAGGCGCTGTCCGCTGTTTTCAAGGCTTGCTCTAGCTCAGTGTTACTCATTGCGCGGCTCACAAGCCTCATGGGGCTCGCCAAGCTTTAATTTGTGGCTCGCTTGGCGGTAAATAATACTGTGATGATATGATCATGCAGTCACTACAGATATTTTATAAAAACATTGAAAACAAGTAGTGTTATAACATAACCCATTAAAGTGTCAGCTCTATTACAAATATTTTAGATCCGATTGAAAGGGGTGGTTTATCGAGAGAACAAACACTTGATCGATTGAAAACTGAAACTGAAAGGACGACGTATGACGCGCTGAACGAGCTATTCTCCTGATGAATAAAGTGTCATGTAAATGAGAGTCCATATAATTCTCCTTTCACTCAGCATCTGTGAAGTGGAGTAGGACAACGGCTCAACAGTCCTTGTTTCAGATTCTCATCCACAGACGACTGGTTTTGGGCATTTTTACGGCGTGATAAAAAAAAAGCACGTCACGAGTCACGACAGTTCATATGTTCATAGTCTCCAAATTATGACCAGAATTGGAAAAATATTAAGTCTGCTGTTTAAAAGAAATAAAGAACCAATGTAGGAGAATGGTTACTAAGCGACAACAGCGGGAAACTCTGTATATTTGTGCAGTGTGCTCATGTCAAAAAATATATTCCGATTTGAATCTTTTGACTTGTAAACGCGCACATCAACCCAATCATTACATCATGATGTTTAGCGTTCATGTAAACTACAATAGGCCTACATTCAGATTCATCAATCGGAATGAATTCAGTCCGATTGAAACAAAAGTTGTGCATGTAAACATCCAGTCTCTGCGGAGTTGGGCGGTCTTTCCGGCGCTCTTAACGCTGCTTGTGCTCTTGGATGGTTAGATACATGATGGGCTAATGTAGAAAAAATAATTTAAGGTAATTCTGGGATGATTATATTCTGGAAATCCTGCTTTTTTGTCTTTAAGGGAAATCATCTTGTCTCAGTTACAAATTTGACTGGAAAATCATAAATGTTTTTTTCCCCACCCTTTCATATTAATTGCATTGCATATTGTATGTTCAGGGGTGACAGATTGATAAGCAGACATGTTATTTATGACGGGATGTAACTTTTTATACTTTGCGGTAAAAATGGCTCTCCTACTGACTTTGTCCTATCAGTGCGGCTCTCATGAAAAAAATAGTGAAGACCACTGCTCTAGCTGATCTTGGCTGGTTCGACGGCGAAAAGCTTCGGGGAGGAATCAGAGACGAGAAGTGTCGCTGAAGTTGAGTAAATCTGATATATTGGCCGAAATGAGCGATCTTTATAGGCTTAGGCCACGCCCATTCAGGCACGCTCTGACATACTCGGCGCTAAGTCAGTTGATTGGTTCCGTGCGTCTGAGGTAGAGTTCTCAATGGGCCGGGTCGGCCCGACAAACCCGACGGGACCCGCGGGTTCGGGCCGGGTTCGGGTCGAAAATATAAGCAAAGGACTCGGGTCGGGTCGGACCTCGGGCTTAATCTTTTCCGCTCAGTGAAAAAAAAAATGTATTAATCATCGCTGCTGTTCACCGTAAAGAAAGTCTGGCTGCTGCGTGCAACGTGCATCGCGGGGGCAGACCTGACGCCGCTGCGTGCACGCCTTTAGCCTGGAGAAGAAGATGGAGTTGGTGAAAAGTAAACTTGCCGCAGGTGAATTCACCGTCGCTACTACAGGAGTGGGAAAATCAGAGGTCTGGAAAGTGTTTGGAGTGGTGCTGGATTCTGATGGAAATTCTACAGGTTATGTGCAATGCTCGAAATGCAAGGTGCTGATGAAATATGACAGCAAAAAAACAGGGTCGTCCAGAAGATTTTTATTTCAGGCATATTTAGTAGCCTATATAGCCTATTTATATATTTAAAGTTTGTTTCAGTTGTTTGTATTGTCTGTAGGCTATTGTTAAAAGACGTGAACATTAAAGGTTGATTTGAATTCCCGTCTGCTGGTCATGATAATACGTGTATGAGAAAAAAAGAAAATCGGCGTCGGGCCACGGGCCGGGTTCGGGCAGATAATTCATGTTGATGTGTCGGGTTACATCGGGTCCGGGCTTTAAAAGCCACGGGCCGGGCCGGGTCGGGTTGTAATTTTCAGGCCCGTTGAGAACTCTAGTCTGAGGCGCGCGGCCGTTGGATGTGCAGTTGCTGCAGCACAGCCAATGAGCGAGCTAGACGCTCTGCTGTGTTTTGCTGTACAGCTGCACTGCGTTTTAAATTATTACTTCAATATTTAGAGGAAAAGGAGTTTCCCAACTGCGTATTTGCTACGCAATACGAAGTGACCGTTCTCGAAAGGGAACTTATAAATGTCTGTTCAGTAGTCCCTATGTAACAAAAGACACAATTTAAGAATTGTGTTGTTTGTATTAAGCAAGAAAAGCGCCTTTTTCATTTGCATGAGAAAAGCAAGTATATCAGCAGACATGTCCATGCCTGGTAACTGCAATCTAGTGGAACAGGATGATTTATAGTCCCCCTGTAGTCAATTTTATCCCTTAAAACTTATCTTTGATCACCAAAATCATTAATGTAAAAGTTTTTTTACTTTGAAATGCCAAGGTGTCATGTCTTCATGCCTTAAAATAGCTTGAATGTAACTCGACACCCTTGCCTCATTTAGTATACACGGTTCTATGAATATGCAAATGAGCCCCACCTCCAATCACTCACAGCAGCTCGGAGATCCACTCGTTGACGATCACACGTTGACCTAATTGGTTACATGGTAGTTTGTGACGTTAGAAACATCAGCGATTTCAAACCATGTTTTTTTAGACCGTCTTTGGTTCACTACAGTTAAGGTGAAAATACTCAGCAATGGTGTTGACATATGAATTTACACATGGTTTGTCTTAAAACATATTAAAAACACCACATAGACACATTCATTAAAAACTTGATTCACCAAAACGGGACTAAAAGTGCAGAGGGAATTGTTTCTATACAAAAGAATTCCTCTCCAAACAGCTGATTGTCATAACTGATGTTTGGATGTTTAAGTGGGGGAAGTAGCTCGACTGCAGGCCCTGTTCGGCATTATACGGCCCATAGATGAGTGACACATTCAAAGAAATTGGAGCTACTGATCATTTTAAAATCCTCATGGATAAACTTTATTTGCTCAACCACACATACAGCAAAAATAAAGAGGCACTGAAAGGGTGTATCCTTAATTTCACAAGGACACAAAGGGTGCATTTGAAGTCACTTGAATAAGGGTAGCCTTGGTCACAATCGGCCTTCGAATACAGCCTTGAATTGGGACATCTTAGTCACGCCACAGGCCTCAAATTCTGCCCTCCGGAGGACGCAGCCTCTGAATTTGGACAGCCCTGCAGTCACACAGTTCAAAAGGGCCCAGCATAATAAAGTTACCATTATTTCCTCATGCTTTGGTGTACAGTAGCACAAATGAAAGCGCTATATAAATGCCTCTGGGGTAAGGATTTTTACCAGAAATATTTCTTTTAAACAAATTGGGTAACACGCTTTTGATAGTCCACTTTAGACATTCTACTATAAGTAACTTTTCAACTATTTGTGGTTACACTTCGATTGCAACAACCTAATGGTTTCAAAAGCATAGCTTTGAGCTTTCACTAGCGGCATTTAAAAGGCTCATCATTTAAAACTTCAAGTCCTATATAGAATGCAACCATAGGGTTCTTGAAGTAATAACCCCCTATGGAGAAAGTAAAGTACGGGACAACTATCAGTTTCACCACATTGGCAGAATGAGGTACTTTCAAAGTCAAAAGCAGTTAAACCAGACATGCAGCAAAATGACAAGTCACATACAACAAAGGATTGATTTGTCAGTTTTATTGAGAACCTCTCTTTTGCCCTTGAACCATTACAGGACCAAGTGAGGCCTTGCCTTCCCACTGAATGCCTAGAGAGAAAGAAAAAGCCAAGTTAGAGCACTTGAATCAAAAGCAAACATAAAAAAAAAAAAAGCGCAAAAGCTACCAACCTCCATAGGGAGAAGCAGCAAATTCACTATCAGGACCACATGTTGAGTCACAGCAACCACAAACTTGGTCGTTTCCATCAGCAGCAAACCACCTGCACCAAAACAAAGACATGAAACATTCAACATAAGTCAACTTAACCCCCCCCCCCCAAAAAAAAAAAGCCTCACATACCCATTGGCAAAGGAACAGGATTTGCGCTGAGCGTCACTAGATGCAGAAGCAATGGTTGCCTTCAGAATACATGTTATGTAGATCTGCAAGGGATGAAAGACAAGTCACAAAACAAAAGCAGACAGGAGGAAAAGTCAAGTTAACTCATGATATTTGTAGTACATACAGAAGGACTGTTGCCCTCCTGGAACATAAACGCCTCCAGCTGGAACTGGATCTTGTCAACCTGGGACCGAGGCATGAAGCGGGAGCTGGAAGCTGTAGTTTTGGCATCCACAAAGCACCTGATGACAAGTCACAAAAAGCAACTCCTGAATGTCAACTGTAGAGCATCAAGCAACTAGACCAGTGGTTCTCAACCTCTCCTGCAGGGACCCCCTGACAGGACATGTTTTTGTTTTAACCCTGAAAAGACACCTGATTCAATTAAAGGCTCAAAGGCTTAATGTGTAGCTGACGAATTGAATCAGGTGTGCCATTTCAGGGTTAAAACAAAAACATGTCCTGTCAGGGGGTCCCTGCAGGAGAGGTTCAGAAACACTGAACTAGACCTTACACATGACACAGTGGTTACAAAAGGCAACTTAAAACAGTCCTACTGCATCAAGGGCCATGACCTTACCCATGATTCTCAATGAAGGAATATCTCGGAAGGGAGTTCACATCAGGTACTTGAGTGGCCACACAGCGGTCCACAAACACACGGAGAGGCACATGATTGTACTGCTTCACAGATGCCTCGATGTTAATAACGCCACCCAGGAAATAGGAGTATGAAGGCCTCTGATAGGACCAATCATCTACACACAAAAAAAAAAAAACATTTTAGGCACAGCCACAATTGCAAGGGTAAAAGCTAATTTTATTGAAAGAAAAAACCTGTACCAACCCATCATGATCTTCAGGGAGAAGAGCAAGACTTCTTCACCAGCCTCTGTTGACGCATAAGGGACCCAAGTTGGCCTCAAGGCATCACTGCTTACATTTTGGAGCCTGCGGTTCATGAAAGTACCCATTAAATGGTGTCCCAGTTATACGAGAAAGTGCAGAAAGTCACAGAGATCCCCTACCTTTGATAATGACATTGAACACCAACAATTGCACCATCGGCCCGGGTAATCGAAGTACCTGCAAGCGCCTCAGGAGTGTAGGTAAGAGAGAAGGTGTAGACAAGCTCATCTTCATTCATCTGTAAAAATATTGTTGTTACCAAGAGGGTCACCCCAAAGACTATACATACACCAAGACCATGCACTCATATTGCGATGAATGGGAGAAGGTGCACTGTGCAATATGGTGGAATTCCTAAAGAGCAAGTCGACAATTAGTAAATTACATACCACAGCTGCCCTCAGAAAGTCCGGTGTTGCCAGAGATAGTCAATGTTTTGGAGACGTGCATTAACAACTGAACATGCACATTTAGCTGTTCCAGGGTAAAACTAGCTTTAACACTATTAAGGCACAAGATTTGTTGTTCTGGTTTCTTAAGCTCCTTTCATAACACTTATGGGATAGTTTACATAAGATGTTGGTTGAAGGGTTATTTAAAGGCAAGTAACTTGAAAATTCAGGATTTACCCATTCAAATAGATAGAACTTGGTCTTGCTGCCCTGGCATTGTAAGACCAAGTGAACTGAGTTTCCTTGAAAGGTCCTCTGCCACAACAAATAACCCATTAAGATGTATCGGTTCTTACCATCAGCACACTGTTGCAGTCCTGTAATTCATACTCAAAGATGAGCACTCTTGACCCAGGATCCTGACCAACAACAGGACATCCACCTAAAGACAGACCAGTTGGCTGGATCAGCTGACCATTGCTGAAAAAGTCCTGCTGGACCTCTACGAGAACCCGGCTCTCGCCACATTGAACCGCTACGCTGCTGGGAGTCACGGGTTGCCTCAACTGGAAGTCCACCGCCAACTCGCTCTGCACCTCGGGAACGATGGGATACCTCCAATCCAAAGGCTTCACTGGACCCTGCAACAGCTGCTTCTCCTGAAGGCCAAAAGGATCCTGCAAAGGGCTTTTGGAGTCGGGACCCAAAGGACTCTGAAACTGAGAAGCCACTTGCAAAGGGTTCCAGAGCCCTAGAGGAGAAAGGGCAGGACTTCTGGAAGCTGGATCTGATTTTGGCCCCATGCTTCTTGGACTATGACTATAGCTCAAACTTCCAAAGACATCAGGCAGAGCAAACGCAACAATTGCCACAACCACCACTAAGACAACTTTCAGGAACCCCATCCTAACAAGCTTTGACACAAACACCAGTGCTTGGCTTTGCCATTTTGTACAGCTTTGAGTTAAGGTGACTCCACCCCTTTTACCTTCATTGATTATCCTTGATTCTCCTCTGGACCTGTAGAGTGTATGCATCTTGGGGACGCACCAATCTGCACATTTTTTATGCGCCTGTCCAAATATATACTCAACCCTGATCAGCTGTTTTAAACAACAGCCGGTAGTGCAGATAATTGCTTTTATTGGCCAATTCTCGGTCACCCCTAGATTATACCATTACATGAAGAAACAAAACAATTAATGAAAAAAACTTTACATATTTTTTTCCCTTTATTTTAACTGTTCTGGTTCAAGAGTACAAATAGTCATGGTCAACAATTACAATACATTTGAATAAAATAAGTTATATTATTAACAGATTATTAATGTTGTATTTTGTCATCCTTGTTAATAGATCTGAGATGTGGATATGGACATCTGTATTTCAGCTAGAGAGTTATTTCAGACTAAAGTGTTTATTTAATAGCAGAGCAGATGAATTATGATAAAATGCAAAGCCACAGTCAGGTTATTGTCATCAGTGCAAATCATACTGTATCTTAACAATGTAATGTGAAACATATACTGAGGGCTGGAAAACTTTTCATTTGTAGGTCACAATGTTTACTTACAAAATACAGATCAATCAAAAGATCTAAAATGTGTGCTTTAACATATGATAACTATTTTACCATTTATATCTATTAAAAAAAATTGTGCCTTTTTAAAGCTTGTTTTTGTTTTTACACACTAGTGTTGGTAATGTAACACTGTTAAACAATGGACAAATGTTGAACAAATGAAAGCAAAAGAAAGTCTTTCAGTCACGTAGACCTTCACATCAGTGAGTTATAAGTGCAACCGTGTGCAGGAACCTTTAATAAACACACGATACTGTAAAAAATTGTGTTTTGTTTCTTACATTAGCAGAGCTCTAGACTTATGAATAATCATTGATTATGAATAATTTGAACTTTTAGGGTTTGTCAAAGACACAAGGACAATTAAAAAACGAAGGCCTGAAAGCCTCAACATTATTAAGTAGTGATATTGTGCCAGAAGAATAGTGTGAGGAATTTATACATCTGGTTTATCAGTATCATCATTCAGCGTTCATTATGATTCATAATAATGATTTAACTGCTGTCAGATGTTTCAGTGTGACGGGAAACCTTTAGGAAATTGTTGCCGTCTTTAAATGAATCCAGAAACATGCAGTGAGTGGTTGTGTGTGTGTTTGTGTGTGTGTGTTTGTGTGTGTGTGTCTGTGTGAGTGTGTGAGTGAGTGAGTGTACGTGCATGCAAGCACGTGTGTGTGTGTGTGTGTGTGTGTGTGTGTGTGTGTGTGTGTGTGTGTGTGTGTGTGTGTGAGTGTGTGTGTGTGTGTGTTTGTGTGAGTGTGTCAAACAATCACCCAGCCTTCATATATTTTTGTTCAGAAGCTCCATGCTCATATTCCAGTGTTTATGAACACATTACAGATCAAGGAGACGCACTGAACTAAATATCAGCTCATCTCCCCCGATCACCACTGATGATATGATGAATAAGAGTTTGTTTATGATGACTGCAGGATGACTGTTGTTGCCTGAACTTTAAAGCCGGCGGTCGGTCTGTATAATGTGAGGCAGCAGGAGCGTTAGAAAGCGTAGGGTCCCACGATGAGTGTGAGTCGTAGTAAAGAGCTGGAGCGAGAGTTCATCAGTGTGTGTTGAGTGATCATCTCCAGATCCAGGATCAGTTCCAGTGGACCCTCCAGAGACTGGGTCAAAACCAGCATCGCTCCCACACTGCTAAAGCGCTAATGCAGTGAACACACACACACACACACACACATACACACTCACACAGAGACGCATACACACACACACACACACACACACACACACACATACACACACAGACGCATACACACACACACACACACACACACACACACACACACACACACACACACACACACACACACACACACACACACAGACGCATACACACACACAGACGCATACACACACACACACACACACACACACACACACACAGACGCACACACACACACACACACACACACACACACACAGAGACGCATACACACACACACACACAGACAGACACACTCACACACAAACACACACACACAGAGAGACGCATACACACACACACAGAGACGCATACACACACACACACACAACACAGAGAGACAGAAACACACACACACACAACACAGAGAGACACACACACACACACACACACACACAGAGAGAAACATGACGACACAGACAGAGACACACACACACACACACACACACACACAAACACACACACACAGAGAGACGCATACACACACACACACACACACACACACACACAGACGCATACACACACACACACACACACACACACAAACACACACACAGACGCACGCACACACACACACACACACACACACACACAGACGCATACACACACACACACACACACAGACGCACACACACACACACACACACACACACAGAGACGCATACACACACACACACACAGACAGACACACTCACACACAAACACACACACACAGAGAGACGCATACACACACACACACACACACAACACAGAGAGACAGACACACACACACACACACAACACAGAGAGACAGACACACACACACACACACACACACACACAAAGAAACATGACGACACAGACAGAGACACACACACACACACACACACACACACACAGAGAGACGCATACACAGAGAAACATGACGACACAGACAGACACACACACACAGACACACACACACACACACACACACACACACACACACACACAGAGAGACACACACACACACACACACACACAGAAACATGACGACACAGACAGAGACACACACACACACAAAGACACACACACACACACACACACACACAGAGAGACACACACACACAGAGACACACACACACACACACACACACACACACAGAGAGACACACACACACACAGAGACACACACACACACACACACACACACACACACACAGTATTACCATCAAATTTAATCAATTTCGGTGGCAGAAATGAATGTGTCAGCACTTTACATTATATTATAATGTTTTCCATTTGAATTGTTCTGGATTCCATTTGTTTTTTCGCCCAGTTTTATAAAGACATGTATAATACACTGTTTTAATGATTTCATTACATTTTAATAATCACAAAGGATGTCTAATCAACACTTGATTAGTTGTGATTGGTGCAATTCATAGCACTTTAGCAATTTAGAAAAACTGTGTTGTCTATTTCATTTTCTATGATTAAGTCATTTTACTAATGCAACTGTGCCCAGAGTTGAGGTGAGGGTAATGAAGCATGATCATAATCATGATGCATCGTGGAATATGGAGTCAAAATTCATGTTACCTTAGATCAGTGTTACTCATTGCGCGGCTCGCCAAGCTTTCATTTGTGTCTCGCATGGCGGTAAAAAATACAGTGATATGATCAAGCAGTCACTACAGATATTTCATAAAAACATTTAAAAAGAAGTAGGACTATAACATAACCCATTAAAAACTCAAAGTGTCAGCTCTATTTTCAAATAATTTCGATCGGATTGAAAGGGGTGGTTTATCGAGAGAACATGTAAACACTTGATCGATTGAAAACCGAAACTGAAAGGACGCCGTATGTCGCGCTGAACGAGCTATTCTTCTGATGAAACTGTCGTAGCCTATAAACGAGTGTCCCGTCGTTTTATAATTCTCCTTTCACTCAGTATCTGTGAAGTGAAGCAGGACAACGGCTCACCAGTCCTTGTTTCAGATTCTCATCCACAGACAATTGATTTTGGGCATTTTTACTGCGTGAAATATACAAACAGCACGGCATAACGGTTCATCATAGTCTCCAAATTATGACCAGAATTTGATATTAAGTCTGCTGTTTAAAACAAATAAAGAACCAATGTAGGAAAATGGTTATTACGCAACAACAGCGGGAAACTTTATATATGTGTGCAGTGTGCGAATGTCAAAAAACCTATTCCGATTTGAATCTTTTGACTTATAAACGTGCACATCACCCCGATCATGCATCATATCACGATATTAAGCATTCATGTAAACTACAATACATTCAGATTAATTAATAAGAATGAATTCAGACCGATTGAAACAAAAGTTGTGCATGTGAACATATCCAGTCTCTGCGGAGTTGCCAGTTATGGCAGTATTTCCAGCTCTTAACGCCGCATGTGCTCTTGGATGACTAGATACATGATGGGCTGATAATGTAGAAAAAAATAACTTAATGTCATTCTGGGATGAATATATTCTGGAAATCCTGCTTTTTTTGTCATAAGGGAAATCATCTTGTCTCAGTTACAAATTTGACTGGTAAATCATTAAAAAATATATATTTATTGCATTGCATATTGAATGTTCAGGGGTGACATTAATAAACAGACATGGTATTTATGACTGGATGTAACTTTTTATACTTTCCTGTAAAAATGGCTCTCCTACTGACTTTGTCCTATCAGTGCGGCTCTCATGAAAAAAATAGTGAAGACCACTGGTTTAGATGAATAAATACTGCAACAAATGTATTGCTCTTTATTAGTTAATGCATTAATAAGCATTAACTAATGGAACCGTATTATTAAGTTTCTTAGTACATTTAGTTTTGAATATATATATATATATATATATATATATATATATATATATATATATATATATATATATATATATATATATATATATATATATATACAGGTCCTTCTCAAAAAATTACCATATTGTGATAAAGTTCATTATTTTCCATAATGTAATGATTAAACTTTCATAAATGTTAGATTCATTGCACACCAACTGAAATATTTCAGGTCTTTTATTGTTTTAATACTGATGATTTTGGCATACAGCTCATGAAAACCCAAAATTCCTATCTCAAAAAATTAGCATATCATGAAAAGGTTCTCTAAACGAGCTATTAACCTAATCATCTGAATCAACTAATTAACTCTAAACACCTGCAAAAGATTCCTGAGGCTTTTAAAAACTCCCAGCCTGTTTCATTACTCAAAACCGCAATCATGGGTAAGACTGCCGACCTGACTGCTGTCCAGAAGGCCATCATTGACACCCTCAAGCAAGAGGGTAAGACACAGAAAGAAATTGCGGCGTGGCATGGAGGCAATCAGCCTGTGGCACTGCTGAGGTGTTATGGAGGCCCAGGATGCTTCGATAGCGGCCTTAAGCTCATCCAGAGTGTTGGGTCTTGCGTCTCTCAACTTTCTCTTCACAATATCCCACAGATTCTCTATGGGGTTCAGGTCAGGAGAGTTGGCAGGCCAATTGAGCACAGTAATACCATGGTCAGTAAACCATTTACCAGTGGTTTTGGCACTGTGAGCAGGTGCCAGGTCGTGCTGAAAAATGAAATCTTCATCTCCATAAAGCTTTTCAGCAGATGGAAGCATGAAGTGCTCCAAAATCTCCTGATAGCTAGCTGCATTGACCCTGCCCTTGATAAAACACAGTGCACCAACACCAGTAGCTGACATGGCACCCCAGACCATCACTGACTGTGGGTACTTGACACTGGACTTCAGGCATTTTGGCATTTCCTTCTCCCCAGTCTTCCTCCAGACTCTGACACCTTGATTTCCGAATGACATGCAAAACTGAGCAACAGTCCAGTGCTGCTTCTCTGTAGCCCAGGTCAGGCGCTTCTGCCGCTGTTTCTGGTTCAAAAGTGTCTTGACCTGGGGAATGCGGCACCTGTAGCCCATTTCCTGCACACGCCTGTGCACGGTGGCTCTGGATGTTTCTACTCCAGACTCAGTCCACTGCTTCCGCAGGTCCCCAAGGTCTGGAATCGGTCCTTCTCCACAATCTTCCTCAGGGTCCGGTCACCTCTTCTCGTTGTGCAGCGTTTTTTGCCACACTTTTTCCTTCCCACAGACTTCCCACTGAGGTGCCTTGATACAGCACTCTGGGAACAGCCTGTTTGTTCAGAAATTTCTTTCTGTGTCTTACCCTCTTGCTTGAGGATGTCAATGATGGCCTTCTGGACAGCAGTCAGGTCGGCAGTCTTACCCATGATTGCGGTTTTGAGTAATGAAACAGGCTGGGAGTTTTTAAAAGCCTCAGGAATCTTTTGCAGGTGTTTAGAGTTAATTAGTTCATTCAGATGATTAGGTTAATAGCTCGTTTAGAGAACCTTTTCATGATATGCTAATTTTTTGAGATAGGAATTTTGGGTTTTCATGAGCTGTATGCCAAAATCATCAGTATTAAAACAATAAAAGACCTGAAATATTTCAGTTGGTGTGCAATGAATCTAAAATATACGAAAGTTTAATTTATATCATTACATTATGGAAAATAATGAACTTTATCACAATATGCAAATTTTTTGAGAAGGATCTGTACAGTTTGTATAGTATAAAAACATTATGTCTATGGAGAGTCCCCACAAAGATAGTGAACCAGACTGTGTGTGTGTGTGTGTGTGTGTGTGTGTGTGTGTGTGTGTGTGTGTGTGTGTGTGTGTGTGTGTGTGTGTGTGTGCGTGTGCGTGTGCGTGTGTGTGTGTGTGTGTGATGGTGCATGTGCAATCATAATGGTGTAGTGTGTAAACTGTGTGGAAGGGAGTGAATTTAATTGAGCGCTTTTGTCTATCGTCTTATGTTTCTGCTCAAGGTCACACTCTGCCAAACAGGGAAAGCTCTATTACCTGGTCAATTGCAACATATTCTCCGTTCATTGCTGAATATTGTGTCGTCAGCTACAGCCAACATCGTGAAACGTTGGAGTTTGAAGAAGGTTTTGTAGGTTCAGCTAGTCCTCCGCTGCTCCTTATCTGTCATAACACAAAATTATAAAAGACATTGACTTTGATGTGAGTATCTGCATGATTTCAGAGTTACAGTGCTAATGTTACAGAGCATGAAAACTGTTTTAAGTCTTTAAAGTAAAACATATTTGGGAGATGATCGAAGGTGTGTAGTCACGTATTGTATTCTTTAATCTTCTTCTTCTTCTGCTCTTGAGTCTATGACAGCCCATAGACAGGCTATGGTAAGCCTTTAGCCCATGGTAAAAAGTTATGAAATTTGGCACACAGATAGAGGACAGTCTGACCTTTAACCACAGCAATTTTGACTCTCTAACTCAGTCCCTCTAGCGCCACCAACTGTCCAAAGTTTCACTTACGTTTAGGCTAATAACTTTTGAACCAAAAATTATTATTACTAGAAGCCAAATTATTATTACCGTATTTTACCGTATCTAGCATGAAAATTTTACTGCCATTTTGAATTTTCAAAAAAAAAAAAATTTATGTCCTCCTGGACATTTTCACGAAACTAGAATCAGATCATCCTCAGACCATGCCGACAAAAAACATGGAATTAAACTTCATTCATCAAAACGTTCTCTAATAACGCGTGTATGAATTCAACGAAGAGCTCCCAAAAATGGACGTGAGGCTATATCAGTGTTTTATAAAGGTGGCGGAGAGAGAGATCAACGCGCTGCAACTGAAGAAAACACGTGCAAATAGAAAAAACACCCGCAAATTAAGAAAACACCTTCATCAGTTTCATCAACACACGTGTGCTCCAAATACTCACAACACGACCAAACACAGAAACGCGCTACACATAGCACTGACCACGACGCAAATGTTTCCTGAGGACCCAATACGCGACGAACCTGCTTCAGGGTGCAGTTATGTGATCAAACAGTAATATTGTGAATTATTACTGTTTGAAATATTATTACTATTTAAAAGAACTGTTTGTGTGTGAATGCATGTTAAAATGCCCTGTCAATGTTAAATGTATAATGATTGAAACATACTGAGGGTAACAACCTTCAGGGTAATGGGAGATAAAAAATGTTATGGTATAATTTTCACATAACAATTCCTGCATCTGGAGGACAAGAGTTGCTTATTTTTCAGATTGTGTCCAAATTTAGTCAAAGACAGCTATAGTCAAACAATTGTATGTATGAAATGCATCAAATCAAATCAAAGTTTATTTATAAAGCACCTTAAAAAACACAGTGTGTACCAAAGTGCTGTACAATTTCAAACGGATAAGATAAATTGAGATTAAGAATAAGATTACAATAGTAATATATTTATGAGAAAAAAGAATCGCCGGTGCAGCACAGATGTCTTAATACATTTATTTGAGGTGCATAGCAATGACTAACGTTTCAATGTAAAGTTACATCTTCACCAGAGTCCTTGGAGAAAATGGGCAATGAAGCTATTAATAAGGATCATCAACAGGTGTGATTGTGTGTCAAGGGGGCGTTAATAACCCAAAGACACACCCATCTAAACCAAGGTGCCACATTCACAAATCAGTCATTAAAGGGCAAGTGCCCACATACAAGTATCAAGCATAAAATGTACACAGTACAATGGGAATCGAAGTATCTTCATCTTACATAATGTATTTTAATATTTTAATAAGTTTAAATGTTTAGAGAACGAATGATAAACTCAATTCTTCATTTAGACCTAGAGGTTCAAGACTATTAAGTGTATGAATCCAAAACGCTTCCCTGCATAGAAGTTTATTGATAATATCACCACCTCTGGGTGTGGGTGTAATTTTCTCAATTCCCCAAAACTTCAATGATGCAGGGGAACCATGATTGGCCTGCTTATAATGCCTCGCCATGGCATATGTTACATTCTGGGTACGAATTGCTGTTTTGTGTTCAGCTATTCTTAGTTTAAGTTGACGTTTTGTTTGACCTATGTACACCAATCCACAGGGACACTTTAGAAGGTATACTACATGAGTACTGTTACAATTGATAAATGAAGAAATAGAATATTTCTTACCAGTACGTGGATGTGAAAAATCTTTGGCATTGGTCGAATTTGAGCATTGTGCACAGTTGCCACATTTATAAAAACCCAGAGGTGGACTGTGGAGCCAAGTAGTCGAGGATGGAGTAGTCATATCGGAGTGGACCAATCGGTCACGAATGTTACGAGCGCCTCTGAATATGAACATGGGTGGCTCAGCGCAGATGTCCTTAAGTGTCGGGTCACTGTTAAGAACATGCCAATGCTTACGGATAATGTTTTTTATTCTTCCTGCTGCTGGAGTGTAGCTAGTGGAAAAGAATACTTTGGATGTAGTGTGAGGCTTAGGTTTTTTTCTTTAACAAGAGGTCTGTATTAAGAGCCCTATCCCATGCTTTAGTAATTTTAGATTTATCATAACCTCGTAGCTCGAATGCAGGCACTGTTCCCTGGTTGGCATTATACGGCTCATAGACTTGAGCTTGCTATGAGTGACATTCAAAGAAATTGGAGCTGCTGATCATTTTAAAATCCTCATGGATAAACTTTACTTGCTCTACCACACATCCAGCCTTAAAATGCAACCTTGAATTGGGACATCTTAGTCGCGCCGCATGAGGCAAACGGCCTCGAATTCCACAGCCTCCGAATTTGGACACCTGCAGTCAGACAGCTCAAAGGGCCCAGCATAATAAAGTTAACATGATTTCCTTGTGCTTTGGTGTACAGTAGCACAAATGAAAATGCTATATAAATGCTTCAGTTGTATTGATTTTTACCAGAAATATTTCTTTTAATCAAATTGGGTAACACGATTTCGATAGCCCACTTTAGACATACTATAAGAAACTTTTCAACTACATGTCAACTAGAACTCATTCAATTATTAGTAGACTGTCTGCTTAATATCTGCTAACACCATTTTGTTGGTCCCCCAACAGACAGGCTCATCATTTAAAACTTCACTTTCTCCATAGGGAGTTAACTTCAAGAACACTATGGTTGCATTCTATATGTGACTTGAAGTACAGGATGACTATGTTTCACCACATTGGCAGAATGAGGCACTTTCAAAGTCAAAAGCAGTTAAATCAGACATGCAGCAAAATGACAAGTCAGATACAACAAAGGATTGATTTGTCAGTTTTATTGAGAACCTGTCTTTTGCCCTTGAACCATTACAGGACCAAGTGAGGCCTTGCCTTCCCACTGAATGCCTAGAGAGAAAGAAAAAAAGCCAAGTTAGAGCACTTGAATCAAAAGCAACCATAGAAAGAGCAAAAGCTACCAACCTCCATAGGGAGAAGCAGCAAATTCACCATCAGGACCACATGTTGAGTCACAGCAACCACAAACTTGGTCGTTTCCATCAGCAGCAAACCACCTGCACCAAAACAAAGACATGAAACCTTGAACATGAGAAGTCTCAACTAACCCCCCCCCCCCCCCCCCCCCACAAAAAAAAAAAAACCTCACATACCCATTAGCAAAAGAACAGGATTTGCGCTGAGCGTCACTAGGTGCAGAAGCAATGGTTGCCTTCAGAATACATGTTATGTAGATCTACAAGGGATGACAGACAAGTCACAAAACAAAAGCAGACAGGAGGAGAAGTCAAATTAACTCATGATATTTGTAGTACATACAGAAGGACTGTTGCCCTCCTGGAACATAAACGCCTCCAGCTGGAACTGGATCTTGTCAACCTGGGACCGAGGCATGAAGCGGGAGCTGGAAGCTGTAGTTTTGGCATCCACAAAGCACCTGACGACAAGCACAAAGAGCAACTCATGAATGTCAACTGTAAAGCATCAAGCAACTAGACCTTACCCATGACAAAGTGGTTACAAAAGGCAACTTAAACAGTCCTACCGAAACAAGGGCCATGACCTTACCCATGATTCTCAATGAAGGAATATCTCGGAAGGGAGTTCACATCAGGTACTTGAGTGGCCACACAGCGGTCCACAAACACACGGAGAGGCACATGATTGTACTGCTTCACAGATGCCTCAATGTTAATAACGCCACCCAGGAAATAGGAGTATGAAGGCCTCTGATAGGACCAATCATCTACACAGAATAAAACACTTTAGGCACAGCCACAATTGCAAGGGTAAAGGTTTAATTTATTGAAAGAAAAAACCTGTACCAACCCATCATGATCTTCAGGGAGAACAGCAAGACTTCTTCACCAACCTCTGTTGAGGCATAAGGGACCCAAGTTGGCCTCAAGGCATCACTGCTTACATTTTGGAGCCTGCGGTTCATGAAAGAACCCATTAAATGGTCTCCCAGTTACACGGGAAAGTGCAGAAAGTCAGAGATCCCCTACCTTTGATAATGGCATTGTACACCAACAATTGCACCATCGGCCCGGGTAATCGGAGTACCTGCAAGCGCCTCAGGGGTGTAGGTAAGAGAGAAGGTGTAGACAAGCTCATCCTCATTCATCTGTAATACAAATTGTGGTTACCAAGAGGGTCACCCCAAAGTCTTTACATAAACCAAGACCATGCACTCATATTGTTATGAATGGGAGAAAGTGCACTGTGCAATATGGTGGAATTCCTAAAGAGCAAGTCGACAAATAGTAAATTCACATACCACAGCTGCCCTCAGAAGCTCCAGTGTTACTAAAGATAGTCAATGTTTTGGAGACATGCATTAAGGACTGAACATGCACATTTTGCTGTTCCAGGGTAAAACCAGCTTTAACACTATTAAGGCACAAGATTTATTGTTGTTTCTTAAAGGACAATTCTGGCCAAAAATGAACCTAGGGCTAAATGACACATGGGTACAGAGTCATTTTCATGATAATCGAATGTACCCAGTTATAATGTTATTTTTAGTTTAACCACAGATAGCTTATAACGCTAGTGTATGGGCCATCGAATAAGTACGAATTCTCAGGCTCAAAATAGCCCCACACTAACACTGTAGCATAATGAGGGTCCCTACCTGCAAACCGAAGCATTGAGAATTTAAGTGTACAGACAGTTTAAGAAGATACTTTTTAAAGACAGCACACTTCACGTATACAAGCAGGAGCCATCTTTGGAAAAAGATGGGTCTCGACCAGTCGAACCACGGACGCCGTGCTACGTGAGCTGAACTGTGACTATCGACCAGCACGTAGCACGGCGTTCGGGGTTCGACACGGTTTTCCAAAGATGGCTCCTGCTCGTATATGCGTAGTGTACGGTCTTTATAAAGCATCTTCTTATTTGTAAGTGTACAGACAGTTTAAGTTCTCAATGCTTCGGTTTGCAGGTAGGGACCCTCATTATGCTACTGTGTTAGTGTAGGGCTATTTTGAGCCTTGTTAGTGGTATTAACTAGCGATTTTTATTTGTACTTATTCGATGCCCCATACACTAGCGTTATAAACTGATCTGTGGTTAAACTAAAAGTAACTTTAAAACAGGGTACATTCGATTTTCATGAAAATGGTCGAACTCGGTACCCATATGTTATTTAGCCCTAGGTTTATTTTTGGCAGGAATTTTCCTTTAAGCTCCTTTCATACCCCTTATGGAATAGTTTACGTGAGATGTTGGTTTGAAGGGTTATTTAAAGGCAAGTAACTTAAATTCAGGATTTACCCATTCAAATAGATAGAACTTGGTCTTAGCTGCCCTGGCATTGTAAAACCAAGTGAACTGACTTCCCTTGAAAGGTCCTCTGCCACAACAAATATCCCATTAATATGTATCTGTTCTTACCATCAGCACGCTGTTGCAGTCCTGTAATTCATACTCAAAGATGAGCACTCTTGACCCAGGATCCTGACCAACAACAGGACATCCACCTAAAGACAGACCAGTTGGCTGGATCAACTGACCATTGCTGAAAAAGTCCTGCTGGACCTCTACGAGAACCCGGCTCTCGCCACATTGAACCGCTACGCTGCTGGGAGTCACGGGTTGCCTCAACTGGAAGTCCACCGCCAACTCGCTCTGCACCTCGGGAACGATGGGATACCTCCAATCCAAAGGCTTCACTGGACCCTGCAACAGCTGCTTCTCCTGAAGGCCAAAAGGATCCTGCAAAGGGCTTTTGGAGTCGGGACCCAAAGGACTCTGAAACTGAGAAGCCACTTGCAAAGGGTTCCAGAGCCCTAGAGGAGAAAGGGCAGGACTTCTGGAAGCTGGATCTGATTTTGGCCCCATGCTTCTTGGACTATGACTATAGCTCAAACTTCCAAAGACATCAGGCAGATCAAATGCAACAATTGCAGCAACCGCCACTAAGACAACTTTCAGGAACCCCATCCTAACAAGCTTTGACACAAACACCAGTGCTTGGCTTTGCCATTTTGTACAGCTTTGAGTTAAGGTGACTCCACCCCTTTTACCTTCATTGATTATCCTTGATTCTCCTCTGGACCTGTAGAGTGTATGCATCTTGGGGACGCACCAATCTGCACATTTTTTATGCTCCTGTCCAAATACCAGAGGTGGAGAGAGTAACAAAATATTCTACTCAAGTAAAAGTACTACTACTTCAATACTTAAGTACAAGTAAAATAACCGGTCTAAAAGTCTACTCAAGCAAAAGTAAAAAGTAGCTCATTTTAAAATTTACTGAGATTCAAATTTACTGAATTACTTTTTTTAACAGCGGGGTGGGCTGGGGGACTCTCCCGTGTAGGGTTGTAATGGTATCAGATTTTAACAGTATGATAACGTCTCCGAAAATATCAAGGTTTACGGTATTAATCAATTATTAAATAAATAAACGGTATTATTAAATTATGGTTATTATTATTATCATCAGTTAAAATGACAGTTAAATTAATGTTTAAAAGTTAAGTCAAACAGTTTTTTGTTTTTTTGGTTCAAATGCTTTTATTATAACAAACTTGAAACCAATAGCCTACAATAGTAATATATTTCTGTCATAATTACTCCTAGTTAAACCGAACTTGTATTTTGATGGGTTGTAGTGGAGACCTGTTTCAGAGTGTATTTAACAATGGTTTTTCTCAAATAAAATGATAAAAATGCTCATTAGGCGTTCTCTCAGAGCAGATCTGGAAATGTTCATGTACTCATATTGTTTGTGAGATGCTGAAAACACCATGAGCGGCACGCGTACTTGAGTATGTAGAAGTAGACGAAACAGTGCAGCTCATTCACACAGAGGCACGCAGAACAAGCAGATTATATATTTACATTGCAGTATTTTTGATTCATCAAAGATTTTTAATTTCAGAGAAATTCCAATTTTAAATAATTGGCCATCCCAGAAAAAAATGTCACCTGTTAATGACACAATATCCACGCTATCCTCGGTTTCCGCTCGTACTGCCATAGCCATGACGTAACCATGGCGACAGACGTGGACAACTGCGTAGTGCGTAACGTTTAGCGGCACGCTGTTCTTGTTTCGTTCAAACATAGACCATGGCAAGCAGACTTTGGGACAAAAAAGGAGAACTAAAATGAGGATCAATATCGGCATGGTGTTTTTGAGATGCCGAGAGCTCCACGTCCGCGACTAACTTGGACTTGACAGAGCTTCACGAGTCACGACTTGACAGCGACACCGCTCTTGCACATACTTTATTAGACATTAGCGACCCCTAGCGGCGAAAAAAAAATACATATTGTATCTTTAATGATTGGATTCCGGGATTTCCCTCTGCATCACGGAAATCATTCGGCCTTAAGTTATAAACGGGACATACCTTTATCTGCACGGAGGGAAGGTGGTTTATTTGTTTCCTCCTATTGCAGCCACTTTGCATCCACATATTTAGCAAATTGGATATCTATTCTCGAGGACAACCACGTGTTATTTCTACATCCAAAGTGTTTCCATACTCGCCATGGTTCGCTACATAAGAATTCGACGGCGTTTCAGGTCTGCATCACTTTTTTTGCCTGTTTGTTCTCCCATCCTTGTAGTGAAGTACAATACTTCAAACAAAACATACTTGAGTAAAAGTAAAATTACAGATTTTAAAAACTACTTAAAAAAGTAGAAGTATACAAAGAAACTACTCAATTACGTAACGTGAGTAAATGTAATTCGTTACTTTCCACCTCTGCCAAATACTCACATTTGCCGTCTTTGTACTTGACCACTTGTCTACTTATATGACCTACAGTATTTCCGGGTCTTTGATCCTAGTGTTCAAGTGGTCTTGAAGACCGTCAGTGTGTGTAGAACCTTTGATTACCCAATGGGACACACTTTTAGTGTTGCAAAAATGCAAGTATACAGAGCTTTATTTACACGTTTTGATTTCAAGTACTTTACATTTTAAAATAAACTTATAAATGTCTGTTCAGTAGTCCCTATGTAACAAGAGACACAATTTAAAAATTGTGATGTTTGTATTAAGCAAGAAAAGCGACTTTTTCATTTGCATGAGATTGCAGTTACCAGACATGGACATGCCTGCTGATATACTTGCATATCTAGTGGAACATGATGATTTATAGTCCCCCTGTAGTCAATTATTTTATCCCTTAAAACTTATCTTCGATCACCAAAATTACACATGTAAAAGTTTTTTCCCTTGAAATGCCAAGGTGTCATGTCTTCATGCCTTAAAATAGCTTGAATGTAACTCGACACCCTTGCCTCATTTAGTATATGTGGTTTTATGAATATGCAAATGAGCTCCGCCTCCAATCACTCACAGCAGCTCAGAGATCCACTCGTTGACGATCACACGTTGACCTGATTGGTTACAAGGTAGTTTGTGACTTCAGAAACACCAGCGATTTCAAAGCGTGTTTTTGAGACTGTCTTTGGTTCACTGCAGTTTTAAGGAGAAAATACTCAGCAATGCTGATGACTTATGAATTTGCACAATGGTTTGTCTTAAAACATTAAAAACACCACATAGACATTAAAAACTTGATTTTCACCACAAGGGGAATAAAAGTGCAGAGGGAATTGTTTCTTAATGAAGGAATTCCTCTCCACACAGCTTATTGTCATAACTGATGGAGCTCTGATGTTTGGACGTTAAAGTGGGGAAGTAGCTCGAATGCAGGCCCTGTTCCCTGGTTGGCATTATACAGCTCATAGACTTGAGCTTGCTGTGAGTGACACAAAGAAATTGGAGCTACTGATCATTTTAAAATCCTCAAGGATAAACTTTACTTGCTCTACCACACATACAGCAAAAATAAAATGGAACTGAAAGGGTGTGCTTAATTACACAGAGACACGAAGGGTGCATTTGAAGTCGCCATTGTCGCACTGCAATCGGCCTTCGAATGCAGCCTTGAATTGAGACTTCTTAGTCGCATTGACGCAACCGGCCTCGAATTCCACAGCCTCCGAATTTGGACACCTGCAGTCAGTCAGTTCAAAAGGACCCAGCAAAATAAAGTTACCATGATTTCCTCATGCTTTGGTGTACAGTAGCACAAATGAAGACGCTATATAAATAACGCATTAGTGGTAATGATTTTTACCAGAAATATTTCTGTTAAACAAATTGGGTAACACCATTTCAATAGTCCACTTTAGACATTCTACTATAGGTAACTTAACTACATGTGAACTAACACTCATTCGATTATTAGTAGACTGCCTGCTTAATATCTGCTAACACTATTTTGTTGGTCCCCCAAGAGACTTTCTACTGACTAAGTAACTTGGCAACTGCAAATCAACTAACCCTAACCTAACATTCTAATGAGTGTTAGTTGAAAAGTTACTTAAGCCCCTTTCACACAGAGATTCCGGAAAATACACGGATAAAGTGACCCGGGATTTGACCCGGGTTCGTTTGATTTTGGATCGCTCACACTGCCAGTGATTTTCCGGAATCAGAGAGTGCGTTCACACACAACCCGTAAAGACACGTGACATCGATGTGACATGTAATGTCTCAGCAGCGTCTATAGTTTGCTTATGAGCTGCGATTTCTCTCTGGAGAAATCACGCTTGTGCATTTTTTTCTCTGATTTCGATCATAAACTAGCGCATTACGTACCGTTTCACTAGCCTGCTTTCACTTTAGCGTCATCATTACGACACGGCATTGATTACGGCTTTTGTTCACACGGCGCACATTCCGGGACTGATCCCGGCAGTGTTACTAGGTGCCCAACCCAGCATCAATCCCGGGTCGTGTTTGCGTTCACACAGAAGCGTTCTGCCAATTTTCCGGCAATTTCACGGGATCAACGTGTGAAAGGAGCTTTACAGCAGAATGTCTAAAGTGGACTATTGAAGTAAAGTGTAACCACAAATTGTAATAAACTAACAGTGGTGGTAAGTAACGAAGTAAAAATACTTTGTTACTTTACTTAAGTATTTTTTTCGGGGATCTGTACTTTACTTGAGTATTTTTTATTTGCATCTACTTTTACTCTTAGCCTACTCCACTACAATATTAAAGACAAAGTTTACTTTTTACTCTACATTTACCCATGCCCGCTCCAAGTATTTATTACACTGGCTCTCCAAACCAATGAAAAACTTGGTTTTATTTTGAAAAAAAGAATGCGCGAGCTCTTTGCCACCATACGCTCACATAGCAGTCAGTTCGCCATTGTGGAAGATGACGGCAGAAACAGGTGAAGGTGCAGCTCTGCCCAGCAATGATCCCGAGATTCCCGCTTACCTTGTATCTTGCACATCTTCTGTTTGATGCAGCTAATGTTATGGAACATGTCTATTGCAGAGCTGCCAACTCTCACTCATTCAGTGTGAGACTCACGCAATTGACACTTTCCACACGCTCTCACGACACACATCCATTTTCTCACGCAGAGAAAAATCGCGAAGCATAGAGGACATTGACACCGCGACAGACAAGACAGAGAAGGTTACTTTTGATATGAAACAAATTCTCAGATTCTGTCAATTTTATTACGAAATTCAAACAATAAATACCGCTTTGGCGCTTTTAAATGTGACGTGACAGATAGCTAGCGCCTGCTATGGGGTGCCGTTAATCTCTTTACTACTAGTTAATTGTAAATAAACACAAATGAACAATAATAGGTAGCCTATGTTGAAAGATACAGTACAACTTACCGAAATGTATATACCTCATACATAATATCGATAAATCAGTGTTTTTCAACCGCGGAAAGAGGTCAATAAAACAGCTGGAGAACAATGTGTCACATAACGTTACATTTACCTCAGGAAAAAAAAAACATTTAATGACCATATTTTGTAATATATTTAGTATTAGTATAAATGAGTATTTTGCTAAATATGTGCACTATATATTTATTATATTTTTACTTATATCATTAAAATATTATAAAGTTGTTATTATGATAAAAACCGCATGTATTTTTAACATTTAATAATACCAGCTGACAGGGCTCTCTGTAGCCTATGTTTACAGCATTAGGTGAGATTTTCTTTTTTTTAAAAATTAACATGTATCTACTGTACCAAATATTTAAATGAATCTATATTGAATCAAGATCGGAATCAAACCACAATAATTGAATTGAAATTGTAAAATTTGTATCAAAGAAATAATAAAAGCAATAGCCTACCAGTCATTGCACCATAATATGCTGTCACTGAACTTAATGAAATTGTTTAGAATTGATGCAAGGTACTTCATTGTCTCTTATGATTGCAAATCTAACAAATTCTTAATTGTAGTATCTAATATTTTTTTCAATTAAAACATTGCATATCACTCCCAAAACAATTGATCTGTTTAATTATTGATATTTACAGTTTGAATATTTACTTTTTACTTTCGGTACTTAAGTACGTTTTAAATCGGATACTTTTGTACTTTTACTCAAGTGATGTTTGAATGGAGGACTTTCTACTTTTACTGCAGTCATTTTATATTTAGGTATATATACTTTTACTCGAGTATAATTTTTGAGTACTTTTACCACCCCTGCAAACTAATGGCTTCAAAAGCATAGCCTTGAGCTTTCACTAGCAGCATTTAAAAGGCTCATTTAAAACTTCAAGTCCCATATAGAATGCAACTATAGTGTTCTTGAAGTTAATGTAGCGTATCTGGACAGTCTCACATGACTTACCCATTATGAGTCTTAGGAAAGCTTGTCAACTTGTTTCTTTGTTTGATAACTCACCAGCTAGCGCCAGAAAGTCTGGGGTAGATGGCCTTTTTGACACCTTTTATGGGCCCTTAGAGCATCACCAGAACACCCCCCCCCCTCTAACCCTAACCCTAACCCTACATTTAAAATGTATTTAAATTTTTAAATTATTATTGTTTAAAAAATATCTGCCGACATTCGGACTGCCAACCAATCCGCAAACAGCCGCTGACTCTCTGACGGGAACAAGGTGCTGTTGAGGCTCGCGCAGCCTCATGAAGAGAAATAGAAACAATGAGCGCAGCTCACACAAAGAAACTTAATGAACACACAGCGGTTAAAAAATTCATGTGGAGTTTTTATATTTATAACATATGATATGATACAGTTAAGCAACATCACACGACCACGAGTGCTGAATACCATCACAATTGAAAAATGTGACACTGATTTCATATGACAGTTCAATAAACAAGTAATTAATATCAAGTCACTTACATTTTAGACACAATATTGACTGTTTTTGTTCTATTTGAGCAGCGAAAGTAGTTCCAAACAAAGATCACAGCAGAACCACAGCGCATCTCACCGGAACACATAACTGCATTAATGAATGATTCAGTGCTTTGAATGAATCGGTTGAGTCAAAGATTCAATGACCCATTAAACAACTGCCTCATTCCTGAACGATTCAGCCGTTTGAACGAATCATTTGAATAAATTACTAAATAACTCACTCATTAAGACGGTCACCTGCCGCCCCCTACTGGTGGTTTAGTTTTGTGTTTAAAAGTAGGCTATCATTCTATTTGTATATTCACAAAATATTTAAAACAATCTCATAACATTATTTAATGCAGTTGTAATTTTTCAGTGTAAATTAATTAGTTTGATTGGTAACAGCCATATAGTTTCTTATTATTTCAATTGAATTTATTGATCAATTTTAAGAGTTTAAAATGAAAGATGAAGCATGTATTTAAACAGATTAGGGAAAAATGCTCTTTATAAAGGTTAAAATATCATAAATATGTAAAAGCTGACCGAACACTGATGAGAATATTGCTTCAAAATAAATTGTATTTACAACACAAAAAAATCCTATTTTTTTCTGGACAAGCAATTTTTTTTACTTGGACAAGTGATTGACCGATTTACTTGTTCGAAGGACAAGCACAGTTATATTTGATATAGGCCTAGTGTTTATGTGGCGAGCCTGAGTATAGTTTTACACATCAGCCCAGTCTATTCTGTAAAGTTAGTGATACGCCGGGTCAAGGTTTTTTGCACATTAATCTATGTTAATCTAATTAACCTAGAGACGCTTTTCTGGCTACGCTAGTGGTGTCATGTCTTCATGCCTTAAAATAGCTTGAATGTAACTAGACACCCTTGCCTCATTTAGTATATGCGGTTCTATGAATATGCAAATGAGCTCCGCCTCCACTCACTCACAGCAGAGATCCACTCGTTGACGATCACACGTTGATCTGATTGGTTACAAGGTAGTTTGTGACGTCAGAAACACCAGCGATTCCAAACCGTGTTTTTGAGACTGTCTTTGGTTCACTGCAGTTTTATGGAGAAAATACTCAGCAATGCTGTTGACTTATGAATTTGCACATGGTTTGTCTTAAAGCATATTAAAAACACCACATAGACATATAACACACATTCAAAGAATTTGGAGCTACTGATCATTTTAAAATCCTCATGGATAAACTTTACTTGCTCTACCACACATCCAGCAAAAATAAAATGGAACTGAAAGGGTGCGTGTATCCTTAAGTTCATGGGGAAATGAATGGTGCATTTGAAGTGGCTTTTGAATAGGAGTAACCTTTGTCGCAATCGGCCTTCGCATACAGCCTTGAATAGGGACATCTTAGTCGGGCCGCATTGACGCAACTGGCCTCGAATTCCACATCCTCTGAATTTGGACACCTGCAATCAGACAGTTCAAAAGGGCCCAGCATAATAAAGTTACCATGATTTCCTCATGCTTTGGGTGTACAGAAGCACAAATGAAAGCGCTATATAAATGCCTCATTAGTGATAATTATTTTTACCAGAAATATTTGTTAAACAAATTTTGTAACACTATTTCGATAGTCCACTTTAGACATTCGACTAGAAGTAACTTTTCAACTACATGTCAACTAACACTCATTCAATTATTAGTAGACTGCCTGATTAATATCTGCTAACACTATTTTGTTGGTCCCCCAACAGACATTCTACTGACTATAATGGCACTTTTCCGCTGCATGGTACGGCACGGTTTGCTTTTCCACTGCAGTTAGTACCGCTTCAAAGTGGGTGGGATTATAGACTGATCATTATAGTTTATCCGCTCCTCTGAACCAACAAGAGGAACATCTGCACTTGTCCACCGACCACGATTCAGCCATTTCATTTTTGGAAGTTCTTCAAACAAGTAGCTTTAAACCCAGTGCTACAACAGTAGCTGTTACTAGCTATTTAAATCTAGCGGGTTTGATGTTTTGCAAATAAAACGATGCTGTAGTGACGATTCAGTCTAACCAATCAGTGATATGCATGTTCTCACATCACATTTTAGTATCAGTACGGTAGGCTTGGAAACTCAGAGATGGTACCATTTAAAGCAAGCCATACCATGCAGTGGAAAAGCCCCACAAACTGAGCCATACCGAGCCGAACTGTACCATGCAGTGGAAAAGCACCATAAGTAACTTGGCAACTACAAAGCAACCAACCCAAACCTTAACCTAACAGTCTAATACTCTGAGTGTTAGTTGACATGTAGTTGAAAAGTTAAATTTAGTAGAATGTCTAAAGTGGACTATCAAAATGAAGCGTAACCACAAATTGTAACTAATGGCTTCAAAAGCATAGCCTTGTGCTTTCACTAGCGGCATTTAAAACTTCTTTCTCCATAGGGAGTTATTAACTTTAAGAACACTATGGTTGCATTCTATATGGGACTTGAAGTACAGGACAACTATCAGTTTCACCACATTGGCAGAATGAGGTACTTTCAAAGTCAAAAGCAGTTAAAACCAGACATACAGCAAAAAGACGAATCCGATACAACCAAGGATTGATTAGTCAGTTTTATTGAGAAACTCTCTTTTGCACTTGAACCATTACAGGACCAAGGGAGGCCTTGCCTTCCCACTGAGTGCCTAGAGAGAAAGAAAAAGCCAAGTTAGAGCATTCGAATCAAAAGCAACCATAGGAGCAAAAGCTACCAACCTCCATAGGGAGAAGCAGCAAATTCACCATCAGGACCACATGTTGAGTCACAGCAACCACAAACTTGGTCATTTCCATCAGCAGCAAACCACCTGAAATAAAACAAAGACATGAAACCTTCAACAGAAGTCTCAACTTAAACCCCCCCCCCCCAAAAAAAAAAACCCTCATACCCATTGGCAAAAGAACAGGATTTGCGCTGAGCGTCACTAGGTGCAGAAGCAATGGTTGCCTTCAAAATACATGTTATGTAGATCTGCAAGGGATGACAGACCAGTCACAAAACCAAAGCAGTCGGGAGGGAAAGTCAAGTGAACTCATGATATTTGTAGTACATACAGAAGGACTGTTGCCCTCCTGGAACATAAACGCCTCCAGCTGGAACTGGATCTTGTCAACCTGGGACCGAGGCATGAAGCGGGAGCTGGAAGCTGTAGTTTTGGCATCCACAAAGCACCTGACGACAAGCACAAAGAGCAACTCATGAATGTCAACTGTAAAGCATCAAGCAACTAGACCTTACCCATGACAGTGGTTACAAAAGGCAACTTAAACAGTCCTACTGCATCAAGGGCCATGACCTTACCCGTAATTCTCAATGAATGAATATCTCGGAAGGGAGTTCACATCAGGTACTTGAGTGGCCACACAGCGGTCCACAAACACACGGAGAGGCACATGATTGTACTGCTTCACAGATGCCTCAATGTTAATAACGCCACCCAGGAAATAGGAGTATGAAGGCCTCTGATAGGACCAATCATCTACACAAAAAAAAAAATTTTGGGCACAGCCACAATTGCAAGGGTAAAGGCTTATTATATTGAAAGAAAAAACCTGTACCAACCCATCATGATCTTCAGGGAGAACAGCAAGACTTCTTCACCAGCCTCTGTTGAGGCATAAGGGACCCATGTCGGCCTCAATGCATCACTGCTTACATTTTGGAGCCTGCAGTTCATGAAAGTAGCCATTAAATGGTCTCCCAGTTACACGGGAAAGTGCAGAAAGTCAGAGATCCCCTACCTTTGATAATGACATTGAACACCAACAATTGCACCATCGGCCCGGGTAATCGGAGTACCTGCAAGCGCCTCAGGGGTGTAGGTAAGAGAGAAGGTGTAGACAAGCTCATCCTCATTCATCTGTAAAAAAAAAAAATAAAAACTTTGGTTACCAAGAGGATCATCCCAAAGACTTTACATACACCAAGACCATGCACTCATATTGCTATGAATGGGAGAAGGTGCACTGTGCAATATGGTGGAATTCCTAAAGAGGAAGTCGACAATTAGTAAATTCACATACCACAGCTGCCCTCAGAAGCTCCAGTGTTACTAAAGATAGTCAATGTTTTGGAGACATGCATTAACAATTGAACATGCACATTTAGCTGTTCCAGGGTAAAACTAGCTTTAACACTTTTAAGGCACAAGATTTGTTGTTCTGGTTTCTTAAGCTCCTTTCATAACACTTATGGGATAGTTTACATGAGATGTTGGTTGAAGGGTTATTTAAAGGCAAGTAACTTGAAAATTCAGGATTTACCCATTCAAATAGATAGAACCTGGTCTTAGCTGCCCTGGCATTGTAAAACCAAGTGAAGTGACTTTCCTTGAAAGGTCCTCTGCCACAAAAAAATAACCCATTAATATGTATCCGTTCTTACCATCAGCACGCTGTTGCAGTCCTGTAATTCATACTCAAAGATGAGCACTCTTGACCCAGGATCCTGACCAACAACAGGACATCCACCTAAAGACAGACCAGTTGGCTGGATCAGCTGACCATTGCTGAAAAAGTCCTGCTGGACCTCTACGAGAACCCGGCTCTCGCCACATTGAACCGCTACGCTGCTGGGAGTCACGGGTTGCCTCAACTGGAAGTCCACCGCCAACTCGCTCTGCACCTCGGGAACGATGGGATACCTCCAATCCAAAGGCTTCACTGGACCCTGCAACAGCTGCTTCTCCTGAAGGCCAAAAGGATCCTGCAAAGGGCTTTTGGAGTCGGGACCCAAAGGACTCTGAAACCGAGAAGCCACTTGCAAAGGGTTCCAGAGCCCTAGAGGAGAAAGGGCAGGACTTCTGGAAGCTGGATCTGATTTTGGCCCCATGCTTCTTGGACTATGACTATAGCTCAAACTTCCAAAGACATCAGGCAGAGCAAACGCAACAATTGCAGTAACCGCCACTAAGACAACTTTCAGGAACCCCATCCTAACAAACTTTGACACAAACACCAGTGCTTGGCTTTGCCATTTTGTACAGCTTTGAATTAAGGTGACTCCACCCCTTTTACCTTCATTGATTATCCTTGATTCTCCTCTGGACCTGTAGAGTGTATGCATCTTGGGGACGCACCAATCTGCACATTTTTTATGCGCCTGTCCAAATACCAGAGGTGGAAAGAGTAATAAAATATTCTACTCAAGTAAAAGTACCACTACTTTAATGAAATTTTACTTAAGTACAAGTAAAATTACCAGTCTAAAAGTCTACTCAAGCAAAAGAAAAAAGTAGCTCATTTTAAAATTTACTGAGATTTAACAGCGTTACTTTTTTTAACAGCGGGGTGGGCTGGGGGACTCTCCTGTGTAGGGTTGTAATGATATGAGATTTTAACAGTATGATAAAGTTTCTGAAAATATCACGGTTTACGGTATTAATCAATTATTAAATAAATAAACGGTATTATTAAATTATGGTTATTATTATTTTCATCAGTTAAAATGACAGTTAAATTAATGTTTAAAAATTAAAAGTCAAACAGTTTTATTTTGTTTTTTTTTAACACAACAGTAGCAGAAAAAGGATAGGCCTATAGAGTTTTTTTTTCTCGCCGGATGGCCACAGGACAGCAGCGGCAGAAGAGGAGCGGCATCCGGGTAAGTCGAAGGCGCTGTCCGCTGTTTTCAAGGCTTGCTCTAGCTCAGTGTTACTCATTGCGCGGCTCACAAGCCTCATGGGGCTCGCCAAGCTTTAATTTGTGGCTCGCTTGGCGGTAAATAATACTGTGATGATATGATCATGCAGTCACTACAGATATTTTATAAAAACATTGAAAACAAGTAGTGTTATAACATAACCCATTAAAGTGTCAGCTCTATTACAAATATTTTAGATCCGATTGAAAGGGGTGGTTTATCGAGAGAACAAACACTTGATCGATTGAAAACTGAAATTGAAAGGACGACGTATGACGCGCTGAACGAGCTATTCTCCTGATGAATAAAGTGTCATGTAAATGAGAGTCCATATAATTCTCCTTTCACTCAGCATCTGTGAAGTGGAGTAGGACAACGGCTCAACAGTCCTTGTTTCAGATTCTCATCCACAGACGACTGGTTTTGGGCATTTTTACGGCGTGATAAAAAAAAAGCACGTCACGAGTCACGACAGTTCATATGTTCATAGTCTCCAAATTATGACCAGAATTGGAAAAATATTAAGTCTGCTGTTTAAAATAAATAAAGAACCAATGTAGGAGAATGGTTACTAAGCGACAACAGCGGGAAACTCTGTATATTTGTGCAGTGTGCTCATGTCAAAAAATATATTCCGATTTGAATCTTTTGACTTGTAAACGCGCACATCAACCCAATCATTACATCATGATGTTTAGCGTTCATGTAAACTACAATAGGCCTACATTCAGATTCATCAATCGGAATGAATTCAGTCCGATTGAAACAAAAGTTGTGCATGTAAACATCCAGTCTCTGCGGAGTTGGGCGGTCTTTCCGGCGCTCTTAACGCTGCTTGTGCTCTTGGATGGTTAGATACATGATGGGCTAATGTAGAAAAAATAATTTAAGGTAATTCTGGGATGATTATATTCTGGAAATCCTGCTTTTTTGTCTTTAAGGGAAATCATCTTGTCTCAGTTACAAATTTGACTGGAAAATCATAAATGTTTTTTTTCCCACCCTTTCGTATTAATTGCATTGCATATTGTATGTTCAGGGGTGACAGATTGATAAGCAGACATGTTATTTATGACGGGATGTAACTTTTTATACTTTGCGGTAAAAATGGCTCTCCTACTGACTTTGTCCTATCAGTGCGGCTCTCATGAAAAAAATAGTGAAGACCACTGCTCTAGCTGATCTTGGCTGGTTCGACGGCGAAAAGCTTCGGGGAGGAATCAGAGACGAGAAGTGTCGCTGAAGTTGAGTAAATCTGATATATTGCCCGAAATGAGCGATCTTTATAGGCTTAGGCCACGCCCATTCAGGCACGCTCTGACATACTCGGCGCTAAGTCAGTTGATTGGTTCCGTGCGTCTGAGGTAGAGTTCTCAATGGGCCGGGTCGGCCCGACAAACCCGACGGGACCCGCGGGTTCGGGCCGGGTTCGGGTCGAAAATATAAGCAAAGGACTCGGGTCGGGTCGGACCTCGGGCTTAATCTTTTCCGCTCAGTGAAAAAAAAATAATGTATTAATCATCGCTGCTGTTCACCGTAAAGAAAGTCTGGCTGCTGCGTGCAACGTGCATCGCGGGGGCAGACCTGACGCCGCTGCGTGCACGCCTTTAGCCTGGAGAAGAAGATGGAGTTGGTGAAAAGTAAACTTGCCGCAGGTGAATTCACCGTCGCTACTACAGGAGTGGGAAAATCAGAGGTCTGGAAAGTGTTTGGAGTGGTGCTGGATTCTGATGGAAATTCTACAGGTTATGTGCAATGCTCAAAATGCAAGGTGCTGATGAAATATGACAGCAAAAAAACAGGGTCGTCCAGAAGATTTTTATTTCAGGCATATTTAGTAGCCTATATAGCCTATTTATATATTTAAAGTTTGTTTCAGTTGTTTGTATTGTTTGTAGGCTATTGTTAAAAGACGTGAACATTAAAGGTTGATTTGAATTCCCGTCTGCTGGTAAATGATAATACGTGTATGAGAAAAAAAGAAAATCGGCGTCGGGCCACGGGCCGGGTTCGGGCAGATAATTCATGTTGATGTGTCGGGTTACATCGGGTCCGGGCTTTAAAAGCCACGGGCCGGGCCGGGTCGGGTTGTAATTTTCAGGCCCGTTGAGAACTCTAGTCTGAGGCGCGCGGCCGTTGGATGTGCAGTTGCTGCAGCACACCCAATGAGCGAGCTAGACGCTCTGCTGTGTTTTGCTGTACAGCTGCACTGCGTTTTAAATTATTACTTCAATATTTAGAGGAAAAGGAGTTTCCCAACTGCGTATTTGCTACGCAATACGAAGTGACCGTTCTCGAAAGGGAACTTATAAATGTCTGTTCAGTAGTCCCTATGTAACAAAAGACACAATTTAAGAATTGTGTTGTTTGTATTAAGCAAGAAAAGCACCTTTTTCATTTGCATGAGAAAAGCAAGTATATCAGCAGACATGTCCATGCCTGGTAACTGCAATCTAGTGGAACAGGATGATTTATAGTCCCCCTGTAGTCAATTTTATCCCTTAAAACTTATCTTTGATCACCAAAATCATTAATGTAAAAGTTTTTTTCCTTTGAAATGCCAAGGTGTCATGTCTTCATGCCTTAAAATAGCTTGAATGTAACTCGACACCCTTGCCTCATTTAGTATACACGGTTCTATGAATATGCAAATGAGCCCCACCTCCAATCACTCACAGCAGCTCGGAGATCCACTCGTTGACGATCACACGTTGATCTAATTGGTTACATGGTAGTTTGTGACGTTAGAAACATCAGCGATTTCAAACCATGTTTTTTTAGACCGTCTTTGGTTCACTACAGTTAAGGAGAAAATACTCAGCAATGGTGTTGACATATGAATTTACACATGGTTTGTCTTAAAACATATTAAAAACACCACATAGACACATTCATTAAAAACTTGATTCACCAAAACGGGACTAAAAGTGCAGAGGGAATTGTTTCTATACAAAAGAATTCCTCTCCAAACAGCTGATTGTCATAACTGATGTTTGGATGTTAAAGTGGGGGAAGTAGCTCGACTGCAGGCCCTGTTCGGCATTATACGGCTCATAGATGAGTGACAGTCAAAGAAATTGGAGCTACTGATCATTTTAAAATCCTCATGGATAAACTTTATTTGCTCAACCACACATACAGCAAAAATAAAGAGGCACTGAAAGGGTGTATCCTTAATTTCACAAGGACACAAAGGGTGCATTTGAAGTCACTTGAATAAGGGTAGCCTTGGTCACAATCGGCCTTCGAATACAGCCTTGAATTGGGACATCTTAGTCACGCCACAGGCCTCAAATTCTGCCCTCCGGAGGACGCAGCCTCTGAATTTGGACAGCCCTGCAGTCACACAGTTCAAAAGGGCCCAGCATAATAAAGTTACCATGATTTCCTCATGCTTTGGTGTACAGTAGCACAAATGAAAGCGCTATATAAATGCCTCTGGGGTAAGGATTTTTACCAGAAATATTTCTTTTAAACAAATTGGGTAACACGCTTTTGATAGTCCACTTTAGACATTCTACTATAAGTAATGTTTCAACTATTTGTGGTTACACTTCGATTGCAACAACCTAATGGTTTCAAAAGCATAGCTTTGAGCTTTCACTAGCGGCATTTAAAAGGCTCATCATTTAAAACTTCAAGTCCTATATAGAATGCAACCATAGGGTTCTTGAAGTAATAACCCCCTATGGAGAAAGTAAAGTACGGGACAACTATCAGTTTCACCACATTGGCAGAATGAGGCACTTTCAAAGTCAAAAGCAGTTAAACCAGACATGCAGCAAAATGACAAGTCACATACAACAAAGGATTGATTTGTCAGTTTTATTGAGAACCTCTCTTTTGCCCTTGAACCATTACAGGACCAAGTGAGGCCTTGCCTTCCCACTGAATGCCTAGAGAGAAAGAAAAAGCCAAGTTAGAGCACTTGAATCAAAAGCAAACATAAAAAAAAAAAAAAAAAAAAAAAAAAGCAAAAGCTACCAACCTCCATAGGGAGAAGCAGCAAATTCACTATCAGGACCACATGTTGAGTCACAGCAACCACAAACTTGGTCGTTTCCATCAGCAGCAAACCACCTGCACCAAAACAAAGACATGAAACCTTCAACATAAGTCAACTTAACCCCCCCCTAAAAAAAGCCTCACATACCCATTGGCAAAGGAACAGGATTTGCGCTGAGCGTCACTAGGTGCAGAAGCAATGGTTGCCTTCAGAATACATGTTATGTAGATCTACAAGGGATGACAGACAAGTCACAAAACAAAAGCAGACAGGAGGAGAAGTCAAATTAACTCATGATATTTGTAGTACATACAGAAGGACTGTTGCCCTCCTGGAACATAAACGCCTCCAGCTGGAACTGGATCTTGTCAACCTGGGACCGAGGCATGAAGCGGGAGCTGGAAGCTGTAGTTTTGGCATCCACAAAGCACCTGACGACAAGCACAAAGAGCAACTCATGAATGTCAACTGTAAAGCATCAAGCAACTAGACCTTACCCATGACTCCGTGACAAAGTGGTTACAAAAGGCAACTTAAACAGTCCTACCGAAACAAGGGCCATGACCTTACCCATGATTCTCAATGAATGAATATCTCGGAAGGGAGTTCACATCAGGTACTTGAGTGGCCACACAGCGGTCCACAAACACACGGAGAGGCACATGATTGTACTGCTTCACAGATGCCTCAATGTTAATAACGCCACCCAGGAAATAGGAGTATGAAGGCCTCTGATAGGACCAATCATCTACACAGAATAAAACACTTTAGGCACAGCCACAATTGCAAGGGTAAAGGTTTAATTTATTGAAAGAAAAAACCTGTACCAACCCATCATGATCTAGTCAATGTTTTGGAGACGTGCATTAACAACTGAACATGCACATTTAGCTGTTCCAGGGTAAAACTAGCTTTAACACTATTAAGGCACAAGATTTGTTGTTCTTGTTTCTTAAGCTCCTTTCATAACACTTATGGGATAGTTTACATAAGATATTGGTTGAAGGGTTATTTAAAGGCAAGTAACTTGAAAATTCAGGATTTACCCATTCAAATAGATAGAGCTTGGTCTTGCTGCCCTGGCATTGTAAGACCAAGTGAACTGAGTTTCCTGAAAGGTCCTCTGCCAAAACAAATAACCCATTAAGATGTATCGGTTCTTACCATCAGCACACTGTTGCAGTCCTGTAATTCATACTCAAAGATGAGCACTCTTGACCCAGGATCCTGACCAACAACAGGACATCCACCTAAAGACAGACCAATTGGCTGGATCAGCTGACCATTGCTGAAAAAGTCCTGCTGGACCTCTACGAGAACCCGGCTCTCGCCACATTGAACCGCTACGCTGCTGGGAGTCACGGGTTGCCTCAACTGGAAGTCCACCGCCAACTCGCTCTGCACCTCGGGAACGATGGGATACCTCCAATCCAAAGGCTTCACTGGACCCTGCAACAGCTGCTTCTCCTGAAGGCCAAAAGGATCCTGCAAAGGGCTTTTGGAGTCGGGACCCAAAGGACTCTGAAACTGAGAAGCCACTTGCAAAGGGTTCCAGAGCCCTAGAGGAGAAAGGGCAGGACTTCTGGAAGCTGGATTTGATTTTGGCCCCATGCTTCTTGGACTATGACTATAGCTCAAACTTCCAAAGACATCAGGCAGATCAAATGCAACAATTGCAGCAACCGCCACTAAGACAACTTTCAGGAACCCCATCCTAACAAGCTTTGACACAAACACCAGTGCTTGGCTTTGCCATTTTGTACAGCTTTGAATTAAGGTGACTCCACCCCTTTTACCTTCATTGATTATCCTTGATTCTCCTCTGGACCTGTAGAGTGTATGCATCTTGGGGACGCACCAATCTGCACATTTTTTATGCGCCTGTCCAAATATATACTCAACCCTGATCAGCTGTTTTAAACAACAGCCGGTAGTGCAGATAATTGCTTTTATTGGCCAATTCTCGGTCACCCCTAGATTATACCATTACATGAAGAAACAAAACAATTAATGAAAAAAACTTTACATATTTTTTTCCCTTTATTTTAACTGTTCTGGTTCAAGAGTACAAATAGTCATGGTCAACAATTACAATACATTTGAATAAAATAAGTTATATTATTAACAGATTATTAATGTTGTATTTTGTCATCCTTGTTAATAGATCTGAGATGTGGATATGGACATCTGTATTTCAGCTAGAGAGTTATTTCAGACTAAAGTGTTTATTTAATAGCAGAGCAGATGAATTATGATAAAATGCAAAGCCACAGTCAGGTTATTGTCATCAGTGCAAATCATACTGTATCTTAACAATGTAATGTGAAACATATACTGAGGGCTGGAAAACTTTTCATTTGTAGGTCACAATGTTTACTTACAAAATACAGATCAATCAAAAGATCTAAAATGTGTGCTTTAACATATGATAACTATTTTACCATTTATATCTATTAAAAAAAATTGTGCCTTTTTAAAGCTTGTTTTTGTTTTTACACACTAGTGTTGGTAATGTAACACTGTTAAACAATGGACAAATGTTGAACAAATGAAAGCAAAAGAAAGTCTTTCAGTCACGTAGACCTTCACATCAGTGAGTTATAAGTGCAACCGTGTGCAGGAACCTTTAATAAACACACGATACTGTAAAAAATTGTGTTTTGTTTCTTACATTAGCAGAGCTCTAGACTTATGAATAATCATTGATTATGAATAATTTGAACTTTTAGGGTTTGTCAAAGACACAAGGACAATTAAAAAACGAAGGCCTGAAAGCCTCAACATTATTAAGTAGTGATATTGTGCCAGAAGAATAGTGTGAGGAATTTATACATCTGGTTTATCAGTATCATCATTCAGCGTTCATTATGATTCATAATAATGATTTAACTGCTGTCAGATGTTTCAGTGTGACGGGAAACCTTTAGGAAATTGTTGCCGTCTTTAAATGAATCCAGAAACATGCAGTGAGTGGTTGTGTGTGTGTTTGTGTGTGTGTGTTTGTGTGTGTGTGTCTGTGTGAGTGTGTGAGTGAGTGAGTGTACGTGCATGCAAGCA